>OZ012693.1:14550898-14573398 GCA_963942565.1 Maea johnstoni | reverse complement strand
AGGGAAGGGATTCTGTCTGAGCGGTGAAATCTGACTGGAGCAGCAATGCCGCCAAGCTTACATGTAGTATATGCTATACTCCCTGCTTAGTGTATAATGTCTCATACTCTCCTACTGTCCCCCAGAAATTTATTCACCAAAAGGCTCAGCCATTCGTGCAATGTATTGTATTGTATTGTATTGTATCGTATTGCATTGCGTTCTTTATTGACCACATCCGCATATTTGAAAATGCAATGAACATTATATATTTTTAAAGTATGGCAAACTCTCTATTAACCCTTATGGTGGTGGTGGCTAATTTTACCAAAACAAAATAATTTCGAAAAACGAAACATTACTGAAACCATGGCACATGGGTACTCACATAAGAGTACTTAGTGAGAGCTATCTAATGGTTATCTAAATACGTCTCATCCTTGTGCTTTGGGCGAAAGTTGCCTTAGCAATGGAAGGGTTAATGCATTGGAATTAAAAGATTACTCTCAATATAAGGGCGTTTTATGATGTTAACAAAATTGTCTTAGTAGAATATAATTCCATTATTATTAAATACGCTTGAATTAGAATTTTGAAAAATATATTATGCACGACAGCTTTTCAATTAGAAGTGATTACGATTGCCTTGACTCAAAGGGCAGTTTTGGAACAAGTACATGTATTATGCATGACAATCATTTAATGAGAAGTGATTATCAATACATTGACTTAGAGGTTTAGAAAATTTGGAACAGGAATTGAGAAATTCTGATCAGTATTATAATATATTATTCTACTTTTGTGATTCTTGTTCTAAAACAAATAGTAGTGTCCTATTGAGTATATAAGAGAATGCATTCATGCCAAGTCCATATTTCTATCACGTATGTACATCATTCTGTAGAATAAAATCCATCTGTCGGCATACTGAGGTATAAGATTCAGCTGTGGGCTATACCTGTTGCCAGTTTTGTTTTGCGTACATGTATCTTTTCTCAATTTCCACCGATACAACAATACTCACTGCATTAGCTGCTTAGGATGAAAAGTAGGTAATACATGTAGCAACTTTTTTCTTGGGGTAGCTTAAGGGGTTAATTTCTTTGACTCTGACTCTGACTTTGATTTGACAACAGGGCCTTTGAAATGTATTTAATGCCTGAGGGGTCTGTCGACGAGGAATACACCAAGCGTGCCTTATATCCACCAAGCAGGGTGTAAATTTTGGCGGGTAAATAGTAAATACATGAGAAAGAAAACATGCAAAGGAAAAACCATCACGAAGGAAAGGGTATCACATCTTTATCTTATTTTTACTCCGTTCAAATTTTATAAATATTTCTCTTTCGGGTTTTTCTTTGGAGAAAAAATAAATTGATTTTTGAACATTTTATGACTAATTCACACTGGAGAAATGTGATATTGTTCCCTCTGATATATGCATATATATAATTATGCCGAAAGCAAATATGGTAGCATTTGATAACCAAGATATAAATGCTTGTTTGAAACTCGAAACCAAGGAGCTCTTCTATTCTTTTTACAAATCGTTCCAAAGAAGCTTTCAGTTGGAGACCACACCATCGCACAATTATATAGCGAGTAGGAGAAACCGCTTATGTTGATCCAGCGGAGAGTCGAACCTGCGACCTCACGCCTGTTAGCCAGGCACCTTAACCCTTTAGCCTTTGGCCAAAGCAAAATGATGCAAAAACTTGAATAATTACTAAAAACCCTGGCACGTGGGTACTCATCTGAGAGTACTCAGCAAGAGCTCTCTAATGAATACCAACATGACAGGGTTTAGATGGCTTTCAAAAATCTTTGCGTTCTTGGACTTTCGGCAAAAGTACAATGTAGCCTCAGCATTGGAAGGGTTAACAACTAGGTCAAGGCGGATCATTTGTCTATAGTCTGTTCATGTATGCAAGTGAACCATGATAACTCATGAGATAGGTGCACGGAATGTGACCTATGTGTAAACCTGCACCTAATTATATCTATCCATTTGTTGCATGGAAAAATCATAGTGACCAATTTAACAATGTTTGCAGTTGACCTCATAGCTGATATTCCATTAGTTGATTCATCATTACCAGTGCTGCTTGGAGTTGATAGTTTCCCCATGTGACGGCTATGTCATATGTTTGACAGTTATAGTGGATTAAAATCAAATGTATCAGGTGAATAATAGGCCTGTCAACAGAGGGCGATTAGACATCTGTGGCAGATCTCCCTTTAGTAATTACATTTTTTCTACCTCCCGTCGTGACTTAAAGCTACATATAGCGTTATTGGTATATACATGTACGTAATTGTATAGGTAGTGCTTACGATATTTGGTTTAATTGCGTACATATCAGTTACTAGTAATTTAACCAAAATTATTGGATTCCATATGTATGTATGTATGTATGTATGTATGTATGTATGTATGTATGTATGTATGTATGTACATGTATGTATGTATGTGTATGTATGTATGTACATGTATGTATGTATGTTTGTATGTATGTATGTATGTACATGTATGTATGTATGTATGTATGTATGTATGTATGTATGTATGTGTGTGTATGTATGTATGTATGTATGTACTTATGCATGACTGTTCATGTATGTGTGTATGTATGTATGTATGTATGTATGTATGTATGTATGTATGTATGTATGTATGTATGTATGTATGTATGTATGTATGTATGTATGTATGTATGTATGTATGTATGTATGTATGTATGTATGTATGTATGTATGTGTGTGTGTGTGTGTGTGTGTGTGTGTGTATGTATGTATGTATGTATGTATGTATGTATGTATGTATGTATGTATGTATGTATGTATGTATGTATGTATGTATGTATGTATGTATGTATGTATGTATGTATGTATGTATGTATGTATGTATGTATGTATGTGTGTGTGTGTGTGTGTGTGTGTGTGTATGTATGTATGTATGTACTTATGCATGACTGTTCATGTATGTGTGTATGTATGTATGTATGTATGTATGTATGTATGTATGTATGTATGTATGTATGTATGTATGTATGTATGTATGTATGTATGTACCTTTATTGACCATAAGTAGTTCTATAAAAGGTACATCAACAGGTATGTATGTAACTATGTATATACGTATCGTTTCTTTCCATGGCTTGGGTTGATCGCTGTTGTTTCTTTGTACTTCGGTCACTTCCACAATTCATTTCTTGCTGGGCAAATTCAGCCAATGTTATGCAGGCATCGAGATGACGATTTTAGCTGTTGAGAAAACTCCTTACCATGTCTTGATATTTGAGTATAAGGAGATATTATTAATGATAAGAGTGGCACATTAAGACGGGAAGCATACCGCATACCATGTGCATTCTGTACACCTATGGTTCTTCGATACCGTGTGATTATTAGCCTGGAGATTGTTTTTTCTACTTAAAATGTGTTTTGTTGAGTACGTTTTTGTTAACCTTTATTTCATGCTCGTTCATTTGCTTGTTAGCCTACCTTCTTTTCATGATAAGTTCATGTGTTGAGTAATTTTTAGTTAAACTTTATTTCATTTTCGTTCATTTGCTTGTTAGCTTACCTTCTTCTCATTATAAGTTCTTTTTTTACGTTTTGTTTTCATTATTTTGTTGCTATATAGTTTACTTTCATTGTTCACCAATATTGTAACCACTTAATTTATTAGTATACGTTGTACTTAATTTGTAGACTTTTTAACGGTGAGAGCTCTAGTCAACAAAGAAACATGCATAAATACATTCAATTAATAAACTCAGTCACTGGATCACGAGAGCTGTACGTAGCCAATAAAGATACATAAATACATTTAATTAATAAACTCCATCAATACATCACCAAGCAATTCATTTATAAAGACAGGAAACACAGCTGACTAGAATGATGAAAGACCTCTGTCCTGTGCTACTGCGCACAGACGTAATTGTAAGTGAATGATTGAGCTATGGAGCCTCGTCTAACCTTATTAAGCGCCGTGTGGCCGGACAATGCTGACGTAATTAGCCGTGGTAGTCGACAAAGGATGCACGGGGGTTTTTGCAGTCGATGATAAAGATGTGAAAGGGAACTCACTCGGAAAGTACTGAACTATTTCAGTTGGTTGTTCACTACACTCCTTAGGAGACGCTGTGAAAAACAACTTAGTAGCAGTAGCAGTAGCAGTAGCAGTAGCAGTAGTAGTAGTAGTAGTAGTAGTAGTAGTAGTAGTACCAGAAGTAGTAGTAGTAGTAGCAGTAGTAGTAGTAGTAGTAGTAGTAGTAGTAGTAGCAGTAGCAGTAGCAGTAGTAGTAGTAGTAGTAGTAGTAGTAGTAGTAGTAGCAGTAGTAGTAGTAGTAGTAGTAGTAGTAGTAGTAGTAGTAGTATTTGCTGTAAAATATATTTTAGAAAAGTAGTACATTTGTGAACATATCAAAATCAAATAATACAAAGATACACATATAGAAAAAAATACAGGTTGCACATATAGTTACTGTATTACATACAACAACAAAATAACAACAACAATAACAACAACAACAACAACAACAACAACTACAACAATAATAACGAAGCTGACGACGACGACAAATTAAAAACAGTTTCAAGAAAACAATCAAAAAGCCACGGCGACAGCCACAGCAGCAGCGGCACGAGAACAACATCATCAACAACAACAACAACAACAACAACTACAACAACAAAACACACAACAACTACAACAACCGTTAAAACAAAAACAACCACATAATCAACAACAATAACAAAAACCCTACAAAAAAACAAAACGAACAAAAACCAGAAAGAACAACAGGATTAATGAAAGCAACGATGACAACATAGACATCAATTACATCGACAATTCACTACAAACACAACGTCATCGTCAAAAGGAACAATAGCAGCGATGATAAAACAGCGACAAATTGACATATGGGATTAATGCTTAACTAATATCATTGAATAACTATACAAAAGGTGTTGTACTTTACAGATAATTAATTCCTACAGCAGTCGACCGGACATCTGCCAGTGCCTAGTTGTTCTAACGCCCATGGGTAACATGTCGAGAAATAAGCCATGCACATCAATGACCAATGTAGCTTACAAATCAAACATACGCGGACTTGTAAGGCCATCCATGCAACCATGCCCAGGAAACTGGGTGGCAATCGGGCGCACGGTTCGGAATTATGCCTGGGCTGTCCACGCATTTAGTACAGGAATTAAATGTCGCCACTGTATTTCAACACCTTATGGAATAATACTGCTGCATGCATCATGTAGGCCCCGCACATAAATTATGCACAACTACAATAAAACATCCAGATGGTTGACAGGTTGGATGTTTTATATAATGTATGATATTAAAATTTAATGATGAAGGAATCATCATTTTAGCCCTAATTCTCTATTGAACGACCGACATGATCCGTCATTGTATTCTGGTGACAATAAGATTGAGAATGATAATATATTGCATATGATAACTGAGCCTGGGGTCAATATCATATTGTATGGACCGACGTGGTAGGTCGCGGGCAATATTTCTCTTGCGAAGTCAATATTACTTGACATCCTGGTGGGATCATTTATATCATCTCATATAACCAGTATTTTAGTTGGGTTGAGTTCGTGTGTGTGTGTGTGTGTGTGTGCGCGCGCGCGCGCCCGCGTGTATGTGTGTGTGTGTGTGAGCACTGCTGATTGGTCAAAGAGATAGTTGTCATTGTTATGCGGTCCATCTTTTTGTTAGTTTGTCAGCATACATGTAGGACATATAAAGGCGTTTGCCCAATCAGAATGAAAGATTAGGAAAATGGTTTTATAATTGACAGAAGGCACTTGACCAAAACGCATTAATTATGTATGAAACCTTTTAAGTGTATCTTTAAACCACTAGATGGCGCTCACAATCATGCTTTTGTTTTCCTGTACACTAGGCTTGTGAGCATTTAGTTTCTGTTCTTTCGGTAATGTGCTTGTTAAAACTGCCAGTATCTATATTTATGTTTACATTTGACAGTTATAGCAAAGTTTGATTATACTTATTATTTACGTTACTTCATTTTATTTTATTTATAGTTAATTTACAATGTTCAAAGATTATATTTTGTATGCGTATACTTTTTTGTAATTTGTCATTACAAGTCAATAAATATACAATACAATACAATGGATGAATATTGATGGATTCCATACTGATATAGATTCATTATAACAATTAAGTGGTGCAAAATAAACATGGTATTGAATAAGACTACGTAACGTGTCCCGTTCGTTTAAGTGCATTTAAAGGTAACTAATGCATTTAACATCCTAAACCTACATTTAATATTGATTCCATGTATCGCCAGCAGGACCACGCACGCGCATTGTCAAAGAAATCATCAGACCATGGAGTTGTGACTGGTCTCGAACAATGACCATGATATTTGGGCTTGAATGTACATCTACCCCAGAGAGTGCTTTCATGTACATCCTCGTGTCGCATAGGGATAATATAGGAAGCCATTATGATGGTAATAGCAGCCAACCTAAAGGCTAATGTTCTCATCAGCCAAATACTACTCTATCGTCCTCTGCTGATTCTACTGTGACACGGTACACTATATCACAATAATTGTATTACACAACACCCCAGGGAGGGCTAGCTCACAGGGAACAATGGACGACGTGATTAGCACAAGCTCATCCATAAATGATCATACCACTGTGGCTATAGCGAGAGACCACACAGTCCGTCTAATATACTTATGTGCAACAGGGGAGTCCCTGATAGCCGAGTGGTCTAGACAATAAGACTACCCATGATCATACCATTTGGACTGCTATGGCTCCACTGTGGTTATAGCGAGAGACCGTACAGTCCGTCTAATACATGTGCAACAGGGACTGCCCTGATAGCCGAGTGGAAAATAAGGCTACCTTTGATCATATCATTGTGGTTACAGCAAGAGACCGTATTATTCGTCTAATACATATGCAACAGGGGAGTCCCTGATAGCCGAGTGGTCTAGACAGCAGGTTTACCCTGAATGAATTGTGGTTTAGACAAAAGGCCTATTTCAATAACCAAGCAGAGGGACTTTAGAGGGACTCCACTGTAGGAATGATTACATGCATATATTATATAGCCATTGACGTAATGAACATACTCCCCGTCGCCCTCCGCCTCTCACTAACACATAGGTCAGAAAACAGAAAAAGCGGAACATCCAGGATAAATATACGATTCCCATTGGTAACATATTACTGTTATACTCCACCTGCCTAAATGTCTCTAGTGCAATGACTAGAATAGCAATTGTTGGTAAGGGACTGGTCCGGTAGAGACGCAGTTCACTGACCCCCCCCCCCCCCCCCTTCCCCACCCATATCACTAACTAATAGGACGGTGTGAACGCATGACGGAATATATTGAATAATCATAGGATTTCCATTGATAACATGTACTATTATAAGTCCATCGCCCAGATGACTCTAGCGCCATGACTAGAATAGCAATTGCTGGAATGGGACTGGTCCCCTATTGACGCATTTCAATACCACCCCTTGCCCCTGCCCCCTCGTTCCCTGCCACTAACACATAGTATTAGAATACTGTTTACACGCGATGTCATAACGGAATATGTGGTATAACATAGGATTTCCATTGATAACATGTACTCTTATAAGCTCATCGCCCAAATATCTCTAGCGCCATGACTAGAAAAGCAATTGCTGGTGAGGGACTGGTCCCCCATTGAAGCAATTCACTACCACCGCCCCCCCCTTCCCCCTCGGTCCCTGTCACTGACACATAGGATACAGTGTACACAAGACGGAATATGTGGTATAATATAGTATCTTCATCGCTAGTATTTACTTTAATTAGCCGCTCTCCTGAATATCTGTAGAGCAATGCATAAAACAGCAATTGTTGTGAGGAGATTGGTCTCTATTGACGCAATTCAGCTGTCCACAAAAACACAACTTACACCCCTCTCCCCTCCCCCAGGCCGAAACCCCTACACACAATGCTTCTGAAGATTCCACGATGAGTGTGTGTCGATGATTTGATACAGTGCCGACATTTAATGTCTACACTAAAGGCATGGGCCGACCGACCACAATTCACGACCGCACACCCAAATGCCACCCAGTTTCCTGGGCATGGATGCATGAATGACCTGTAAACTGAACGTAGCTTTGATTCGCAAGCTAAATGTACGTGGGTCATTTATGGGCTTTTCTTATTTCTTTGTACATGTTATCCATGGGTGTTTTCAAGTACAACCAGGCACTGGCAGACGCCAGGTCGACTGGTGCGGGAATTATATGTCTGTACTGGATGCACAGTATTGGATTTCAATGATACAACTCAGTCCAGAGAATCTTACTTTACCTACCCGCATACAACGGAGAGGGTGTACGATTTCCCTTGGATGGGCGCCGATCGGTATACGACTTAATGGCCGAGCTATTGGACGGCTTCCAGCGGGGGCGATCATGGCTAGAGGTCGTACTCTGTAATAAGGCAGGAGATGAATTAATGAGAGTGGATGTCAATGTCTGGCCTTTCATGTAGATAATGGTAGGAGCCACTACGATACAAAACGATTGCGTCTATGTCCTGCTTCTCAAGAGCTGTTGTGCACTATGGGCAATTCTGCTGCAAAATGAGAACGAACGATGTGAAATAATTTCAAAATGTGTGAGAAGAATGGGGTACTTTTTAATAATGAGTTTTGCATTGCTAATTTTACTATCAATTCTCAATTATCCTTGTTTTCAAATCGTTGATTTTTTACATTTGTAAATCTCACTGGAAATGTATCCCATATCTAAAGAGGAATTCCAGTTCATATTTTTTGCTCGAGTAAGCGAAGGTGAGCATTCGAAGAGAGGATTGCTAGACCAATGAGCTATTGAGGAAGTCTCACATACGATAGACGATAATTAAGATTTTTAACGTAACTGTGGTCAAATCATCGACTTTCATATCATGGGGTATGCTGTTGTGGCAGGAAACAACTGTTAAGTGTAGAGTGATAACCAGAGCACCGAGAAAACCACCGACTAACGCCAACGTCACTGGCAACATTTCACATGCATTAAGCCGGAGATTTTTCACCTGGAATTCGATGGGAAATGTATGGGAATTGCGATATTCCCCAATACGATATATCTCAACCACTGTGAGAGTGAACGTTTTCTGTATCCTACATCTCAATTGACTTTATCTGACGATATGAAAGGACACAGAGAGCATAACTATAATAACACAAAATAATGATTTATAACTAAGAAAACATATACAATATAACGAACACGACGAAAAACGTATGCTAAAAAAACTTAACTAAACTGAGTTACACTGAGTCTAAACTTAACTAGGAGAGGTTTTAGTAGATACAGCTCAAACTAGCCACAGTCGTAGAAAAGTAATTTAAATAGTATAAAAACACCTAATATAAAATGATGTATGGCAGGCGAATTCACCACGTCCGCAGCCTTTTCTAGTGAAAGAAAATCATGTGGGTTACTATGTCTATGGCAATAGTTTCCCCCCTTTTCTATGGGTGAGAGGCATGAGGGTTTGTGGATACTAAATAACACAGCAAACCGCAGTGCTGGCTTTTCCATCTATTACATAAACATGTGCTGCGATCCCACCGAGAATTGGGTAATTGCGGCTTGGGACAAGTGTTACTGTAGGCTATCTACCATGACCTTTTACTGAAAAAACAACAGTTTAGTTGCCCTCTTTGTGGGGGGATTAGTAGCAATATGCCATCATATTGCGTGCAGTATGTTTCGATAGTGAACCTGAATAATTCTTTATCTGTATGTTTATTGACTGTATTCGGGGATACAACATCATACATTATACAATAAAAACAAAACACAAAGAACATAGAGTTGAAAAAAGATTTAAAGAACATTAGTTTTGGGCTTTTTAACAACAAAAACAAATACATACTGGTACATATAATACACAAAATAAACCAATCTCTGTACACAATTGGAGGATGAGGGAGAATTATGGGTGTGACCTCTTTTGTTCAAATATTGGAGGTTTTCCTTCAATCTCTGCATATTTCCGTTCATATCGCGACTACACTGATAGTTCATGGTTAATTTCTGCAATACTAGTCACCATACCTAAAGTTCTCTCTGTTTTTATGCATGTATTTTCTTTTTAGTCGAATAAATAACTGTATCGATTATAGAGTTCTTTTAGGCAGTGTCAACTATTTTTTCTGAATCTGAAATGTTGATATTGTAATATCATACCTAACCAGAACTTCCTTCAACTTGCTCCTTTTTTCATTTTTTGTGGATATTTTACGTACCTAAAATATCTTTCTCAAAATAAACTAGTCAATTTCATCCCTTTCATTGTGTTTCAAAAAACCTTGTTGCAATAAATAATTTATCAAGCAATTTCATCGATTTCAGTATGTTTCAAAAAGCATTAACGGTTGCAATAAATAATTTATAAGCAATTCCGTCGATTTCAGAGTGTTTAAAAAATGTGTTGCAATAAATGATTTATAGAAATGCATGAAGAGATATATTTATAACTCCCAACTCGGATTACCATCCCCTCGACTTGTATATTTCATGGATACTGAAATCCAGTAATCCCACTGTATGAATACTACATTGAGTGGCACTAACGACCTAAATCCTCTTTCAAGACGACACGCTACTGTCACAACAGATAGGTGTAGACTTTATACCGCAAGGTACACACTTGTTCACCTTTATGCTGCTGCTGGCCAATTTGGCCAATCCAAAATGATGCACAAATGCTGAAAAATGACTGAAACCCGTATGTTTGCTTTGGGCTAAAGTAGCATCAGTATTGGAATGGTTAAATTCCGTGCAAAATGCATCTATATCTTGTATATGCTTCACGACAAGATCTATCCGTTTTTTCTAAAGTCGGGTAATATCAATCGCTTTCTTGTAAAATTATGATTTCTAATGCTTGTTACAGTTTTTTTTTAAAAAGATGAAATTCAGCTGTTTGAATATCCCGATCAAAAAGGGTATTTGTGTGTACAGATTCACTTTTATACTGACCAATTGTATTGTAGTGTGTGTTTATTGACTGAACATGTATTACATGTAATGACTTGCTGGAACTTATATAAACATATTCAACACAAGATTAATAGAACATTAAGACATATCTTAGAAACACAAGTAATGGAGTTAAACCGTCATTACTTTAGATATACATGTAAGGATGGTGTGATGACTTACAGATGCCTGTCATATACATTAAAATCTAAACATATTCGTTATAACGTCTGTGCATTACACCGAATTGTATTGTATTGTATCTTTATTGACTGCATTTCTAATGCATAATTATAAAGAGTCTCTATTGATCAATGTATGGACTTGTTCACTACAACAGGGGTGAGTGTGAAAACTCCGCATTGAGAGCTTCCCTATATGTACTACCAGACAGTTTACATTAAATGCGATTATCAACCGACATCATCCAAATAGCACAGATGCTGATGCATTACCCTCATTTACTATTCTACTATCGACTTTACCATTAATGATAGTTACTGTAATGGATGCTACGACTATGAGGGCCAGCCCTAATAGCCGAGTGGTATAAGGCATTGCAATTGATTGCTCGCTGTTTCTCCCAACTGCCCAGGTTCGAAATCTGAGCGGGGTCGTTGTAAAAATCTTCTGACTTTGATTGGTTTCTTTTGGGACTCTAGTTCCCTCCATCAGCTGGCTAGTCATGACTTGAACCGAAGTTGACATAAAAGTGACGAAAAACGAAATTCCAAATTTAGTATATGGGACCATTGACGGTTTGATCCAGTAAGGGTCTTTGAGGTCTTCACGTTAGTTTCATGAACACTATTGGGATTTCTTGGGCTATTTCTATGTAGTCGTTCAACAGATTTGATCGAATAAACAATATACCCGTGTTTTGAATACCGATGGGTATCCCCTTTTATTCTGATCCTCTGTGGAATCCTTGAGATGTGACCGTCGTATCATAGCATAGGTAGAAAGGGCGCTATATCAAACATCAATCATTGATATTACTATTATTATTATAATTATTATTATAATTATCATTATCATTATTATTATTATTGTTATTATTATTATTATTATTATTATTATTATTATTATTATTATTATTATTATTATTATTATAATTATTATTATTATTATTATTATTATTATTGTTATTATCATTATTATTATTATCATTATTATTATTATTATTATTATTATCATCAATATTAATATTATTATTATCATTATTATTATTATTATTATTATTATTATTTCTATTATTATTATTATTATTATTATTATTATTATTATTATTATTATTATTATTATTATTATTATTATTATTATTATTATCAATATTATTATTATTATTATTATTGACTTGGAAATTCTGTGGTTTTCTCTGGATGTACAGATGTCCTCCATCATTTAATCAATAACCATTGGCAGAAGATGTGACGAATAAAAATGCATTAGTATCGTGAATTTTTGTTTGCACTGCAAATAAATGAATGAAGATTCGGTTAACTATACACTGCGTGTTCAACTTGTTCAGCCATGGATTGTTAGCCTATTAATGCTCAATGATTCCTCTTGACATCGTCGTCTGGATCTGTAATACATTTGATACTATCTTGGGAATTAGGAATGATTTCACAAACTATTTGAAGGGGAGTTGTTGAAAGTGTTCCCAGTAACATGTCTCCTCCAAATATTTTCCAAAATACACTTTCACTTAAAATATATTTTCCAAATTGTCAAGCTGTTTCAGTCGCTGTGAGTTAAAAGGGTTAAATAAATTGCTCATGTTGACCGACTTAAATGCAGCTTACCACTATCCACATCATGAGAGCATGACGTATTGGAATACATGATTTATATTTAGCAGGGCATGCCGCATTCGAGTAGGGATATTCAATTTGAGCTATAAGTACCAGTTGAATCTTGCCCTATAAGCCTATTATATAGGTACTGCATTGAGTTGTCAACTGCCATTTCCAACTAAACATATCCAGCGAAGCATGCGTTCTGAATAATTTACGAACCTTGATGAGTATTTGACGTTCGAGTAATTACATTTAACCCTCCTCACTCGTGTAAATATTTTGATCATCAATTTCTATCACTATATAAAGACTCTTCAAGTAGAATTTCGAAGTGGATTGTATATCTGGGTCCTTAACGTTTAAACAGTGACGGATATGCACGGAAATATGGTTTTTGTTTATCACCCATAAATGTACTATCTAAGATATTTCAATAAAGTAACAATAGATGTAGGATATGTACCACAGTGACAACATTTAATTCTTGCACTAAATGCGCGGACAGCCCGGGCATAATACACGACTGCAACAACCGAATTTCCTGATCATGTGTGCGTGGATTACCCCTCAGCTGAACGTAGCTTTGATTTGCAAGCTACTGTAGTGCTTGGCTTATTTTTTGTCGTTATCCATCAGTGTTTGTGCAATCAGGCACTGACAGAAATTCGGTCGATTTGTGCAGGAATTAAATGCCTGTACTGTAAACTCAAATGAAAATATGTAAACATGTAGAATAATAGGATGCAACGTTGGAGATATGGATTGATTGGCACCTTTAGAATGATTGCAATAGGATAGGATGATACTATTTCCATATCCCTTCAAATGCTAGGGCTACTTTCGTGTCTTATATAAACGCACACGAATGCAAAGATCTTTGAAGACCATCATAACCGTGTCATGTTGGTATTCATGGGCAAGCTCTCGCTAAGTACTTTCAGTACCCATGAGTACCCATGTGCAAAGGCTTCAGTCATTTTGAGGGGTTTTGCCTCCTTTTTCATTGGCCAAATTAGCCTCCAGCAGCATGATGGCTAACAATACGATATCTTTTACTACTGTTTTCAACGACAATGCTTGCCGCTCAGGGGCCTAATCTATCAAATTTAGCTCTGTCAGCCTTAGAAATTTCGCTAACATAGCAAACTGCCTTCACAGTTACAGTTAAATCAATCGTATTATATCATTCATCAAAACCGGTAACTATGATAGACCACAAAAGGATACGATACGTTTTCCCTTTCGATATCCGTATTTTATATAAGTACCGTATCGAGTAACGGTGCAAAAACCGCCTGACGGTGTAATAACATTCGATACTTACGTGGCTGTATTGTACGAGCAATGTCCTAGGTATTTGCGAAAAATCATTTTTTGGAAAATATTTGAAACAGAAATGTTATACCGAACCAAACCTACAAATATCCCTCAAATATCTCGGGAAATCAGGATAAAGTTGGATTGTATTGTTGCACCGGAAGTATATTTATTGTCTTATTTATTTATTTTCAGAGTCACGTAGCGGATATCCGGTGTACTAATAAATATGTCCCTGACTACGGAAGCAGGATTTTTGTTTATAACGGAAGTGAATTTCAAAATGGCCGCCTTCAGGATTACACGTCATCGATGATGGTGGACCTAGGCAAGTCGCCCACTGGCTACGAGTTCAACGACTTAGACACCACAAAGTACCCCAAGAATGGCTTCCAAAATGCCCCAAGATTCTGTGAAGATATGGAGAATTCCTTAGCAACGAACGTCTTTACTTTTCCAGAACTGGAACCAGGTATGTTAGAATTTCGGAAATTCGTGTTTCCTTTCTTTTTCTAGTAGTAGTAGTAGTAGTAGTAGTAGTAGTAGTAGTAGTAGTAGTAGTAGTAGTAGTAGTACATGTAGTAGTATTAGTAGTAGTAGTAGTAGTCATAGTAGTAGTAGTAGTAGAATAAGTAGTAGTAGTAGTAGTAGTAGTAGTAGTAGTAGTAGTAGTAGTAGTAGTAGTAGTAGTAATAGTAGTAGTAGTAGTAGTAGTAGTAGCAGTGGTAGCAGTAGTAGTAGTAGTACATTGTGTTTGCTGTAACCATATAGGTTACAAAATTTGTACATCCACAAAATCTCTAGGAAGATGTTTAGTGTGGAGGAAATTGAAATACCCGGAGAAAACATGATACTAACTCTCTATTTATTATTTCTCTACTATTTCCCCTTCAGTTTAAGTGGTGTTTTTGTCTATAAAATGCACCTGTCTTTAATCTGCGGAAGATGCGCCGCAGATGGATAAGGTTAATACAAAGATGTTCACTTGTACTAGATACATGCTTTTAATGCTTTGAAAGAGGCTGGTTGTTCTTGGAGTACATGATAACACTATCACAACGTATATATATATATATATATATATATATATATATATATATATATATATATATATATATATATATATATATATATATATATATATATATATATATATATATATATATATATATATATATATATATATATATACACATAATGGAAATGGAAGTGTTAAAAAAGGAGCAGCCCACACGATGTTTCATGCGTTAATCTCCTAGTTGAGGGTGGTTGCCTCAATTTATCAAACCTTTACCCTCCCCTTACCCCCCCCCCCCCCCCCCCCCCACTTCGACACTTTATTAATACACCCGTACATGCTCGCAGCAGCCAAAGGCAGCCTGACAATTATCATGGAATCTTGTAGGCAAAAGCACATTTAGGTAAATATTTGATGGAGAAATGTTAATGACAACATTACCAACAACTCTCCTTCATATACTTTGTAAAATTGATCTCAATTACTAAGATACTGACAAAAGTATCATAGTTCCAGGCGACAGTTTCTGGAGGAACTCTTAAGATTTAATGGGTTAACAAGACCGTGCGTGCTGTACACCTCCTTTCACACGTATTAGAATTCATTAAAGTAATTCCTGCCCAGTACCCTGGAAATTACAGCTCTACACTGGCTATCATGTAGTTGACCCTCTACATGTATATCCATACCTCCTAATCGTGCTACATCTGAATAATCCAACTAGAAATCTACACAGAGTTATTTCGAGGGTATCCAGTAATTAACCAGAGCTCTCATGAAATCTACCTGTTGTATTCCACCCCCCTGACATTGGAAACACTGCCTTTAATCGTTTAATCATGTTTGCGGTTAACATGTTTATGTCAAAATACATCACAATTAGTTCGGTGCATTAGTTTTGACCAGAGAAGCTCTCCTATAAATATTTGTGAATATCTCCCTGATTATATTAGTTATTTTTGTTAAATCACACTCGTTCATCCTATCAATGATTGCCCCATTAGCTGAGTGGTCTAGGGTGGTGCAAATTACTGCTCGCTGTACCATAGCACTGCCTGGGTTCTTTTATCTGGCTAGGGGCATGTGGGAGAGTTCTAAATGACTTGGGTTTGGGCAAAGGCTTCTCCCATTTAGTCTGCTTCCCTCTGCCAAGATACAACTGGACAGTGAGATATTTCAGTCACATATTTCGGATAAAGTTCCATTTTATTCCATTAGATGCTTACTTTTTTATTATCCAATCTATTTGCAACACTATTATATGTTAAGATGATGCTTGTCAACTAGATTATTTCAATGCATGAAGGAGTTCCCTTTAATGCATCCTTCATCAAATTCAATAACAGCCCTTTTGCAAAAGTAACGTAGATGCATATGACATTCGGCGTATGGATTTCTATGCATATATGGGTTATCTTCCCTCGTTATGCATGCATCATCTATTCTAAGAAAAAATATCATTTACAATTATTTTTTTCATAACTCTGGTCTGATAGAGGCCCAATAGGTGTTAACCCATTCGTTGCTGAGGTTGACATTCGTCTAAAGCACAAGGACACAACGATTTTTGAAGACTATCTAAACCCTGTCATTTGGTATTCATTGGATAGCTCTTGCTGAGAACTCTATTAGCAGTACCCAGGGTTTCATTGATTTTTCCGGGTATTTTTCACCATGTTGTATTGGCCAAATTAGCCGTAAGCAGCATAAGGGTTAATGTGTTAGCTTCCTTCTGGTAAAAGAGGGTGGCCCCTACTAGTATGGGGCATGGAAGCTCAATATTGTATACTGAATGTCTATAAATGCAGTAAATGATGATTGCAACTTGCTCTTTAGAACTATGAGTAGAGCCAGATATCTGACATGGTTGGCAATCTCTCACATGCGTGTCGAACTTATAAAGATGTGAGGGAATATGTGTGAAATAGTGTATAGAGCAAGCCTGTAGGCGACAGAAGGAAAGTGTACTGACAGTGCACTTTTTCACCGTTAAGAAAACGGTTTGATATAAGAGTATACGCGAATCTATCTAAAATAGAATCTAGTATTTACCTAGACTTTTCTGTAAATACTTTGCATCAACTGAACTGTACGTATGTTATGTTCTAAGTTAAATATATTGTTCCTTTTCTGTTTGTTAATTTACATGCATTTTTATTTGTCGTGTATTTTACCCTGATTTATGATATATTTGTAACTTCATAGTTTATATATGGTCAATAGACATTACAATTACTTCTTTTTGTGTATCTTCTAAGTAAAGAGAAGAATCTTCATTGGCCACATCATGTTGGCATGAAATGATACATAACATATGATAAAGCAAATAAGATATATAATAAAATAGTTAGAACATAGAATAACATTACATAGTACCAACACATACATTTGGCACAAATACATAGTACATCACAAATTGGTACATACAATACACAAAGTAACATAAATAAGCCACCTTTCAGATCTAAATTTGTTTAAAACTCCATGAGAGTGTGAGTTCCACGGTTAGAAAATACCTAACACAATCTAAGCTAGTTAGGTTACAGCACGTTAAGTTTTCAAATAGAACAGCAATACAGGTCTCGGTCAAAATTGATAGTTTTCGTATTCTGTCGACAAATTGGTCTAGTGCTAGCCTACCCCCATTCCAGATCTGACAACGGATATATACATCCTGCTAATATACCCTTCGGATATACACCACACACCTATATTCTTCACAGTCTTTAACATCCATGCTCAGTTACCAGCAGAAGACGCAATTATGGTAACTTCTAAAGATGCTCTGTAAGGGCCTTTGGTATAGACTGCATACAGTACATCATTCTAACCGAATTACCCCATCACCTTGGAGGCTTCCTTTGATGTTCCAGCAATACACAAGAGCTCCCTTAGAGTTACCCAAAGCAACAAGCATAGTGTGTCATAGCGGTCCCCTAAAGCTTAGATGAATAAAAAATGGATATATAGGGAGAGACCAATTACTACATGTATACGCGCTATAGTGAAAGCCTGGCTGTGCAAGGGGTCTTGACTGGGGCATAAGCGTGACGTCACTAGGAGACAAAGACCAATGAGGGCTCTCGCATCGTTTAAATAACAGAGAAACATGCGCACCAACATACGCAGAACACGACTTATGGGCTATTCGCCGCAGCCAGCCTGTTCAGGTTGACCGGCTGGTTGCATATCCACTTGTTCTATTCATCTCAGCTTAAAGTAACGAGCACAGTATGTCATAGTGACACGACAGTCCCTAAGGCCACCTAGGAAACTAGCAGCAGTCTTTCACCACAATGGTAATGAGATAAGTGTTTTCCACGACGCTGGAAGAACGTCGAATCGAATAAAATCATGCTCTGGGTTTTATTGAATTAGGTAGCAATGGAGAGTAAAATATTTGATAGATGTGCCTGTTACTCTCCCAGCTCTGATGTTATTGTTGCTCAAGTATAAATGATTAATGTGAAAATGGAATTACTCATACATGATAATTTAAAGATTAAACAGAAAAGCACCCGACTGACGTTTGGATTTTTCTCAGATTGACATTCAAAAACTTCCAATATCTGAAAGCATGTGGAAGGTTGCTTGTCACCACTAGTTGCTTGCCACCGTAGTGACGATAATCGAAATTCCAAATTCCAAATCCAAGATCTATTATCATACCTCACTTGAAGATCGTAAGCTGTGATTGGCTGACTTAACAGTTGGCACTGATCGGCGTAATGTCCACCGTTGTCACTAGCGACGCCTAGCGGGGAATGTGTGAATCACCAGTCATCTGTGACCTTGACATTGTAGCAGACGCTCTTTTCCATGGCACCAGCGGATTTAGTACCGGCCGTCATTGGTGTTTTCATTGATATTTTACCAAATTGGGGTTTGTTCGATATGATAAAACAAATATGCCATGCCAGTGTGGGTATCCTGATGGAATGTCTCGCCCTCGGGAAAACCATCCTCCCTCTGGGAGACATTCCATCAGGATACCCACACTGGCATAGGAAATATTTGTATAATGTCTTAGATAAAGCGTCAATTATAGAAACAACAAACAATGGGTACAATGAAGAATACAATGTAGGTAAACCATCCTTTCTTTACGAAACTATCTCACCGGAGACGCATCTCACAAACCATAATATTTTAGTAAACATTTCAGTGATTACTAGTATTTGAAACATTCTAAATCAGAAGTTTGTTCTGGTTCATAATTCACCGTGCGACATATCCATAATAGCTACTGCCTTCCCTTTTTTTTTTAGAAAGGAGGCATTTTTAAGGATAGGTTTACTGGCTTTATTTTCACTTCACAGAGACATATATGAATTATAAGGCTTATTCGGACCCTTTTTTAATAGGTTTAAATAGTTAAATTATCATGCCTGGAGGGAATTTTTATGGACAACACATATGATGGAATTTTCTGCGGAGCAGTTACGTAATAGTTGATATCGAGTGAGGACGAAGTTTCATTGAGCATTTTGGTCCTGTCAGAAGTTCAAAGCTTGGCGTTCAAAGACATTGTCATGAATGAATGATAATAACAGTGACAGGTTCTGTAATCATAGCACTCTACAATGACATGATATTAGTAATAATTTATTGATCATACTAACGAAGGGAGCCAGAGGCCCGGGGGTGATCAGTGGCCTGGGTGGTAGGTCCTCTCTGGGGAGTTGACCTCGCGGGATAAATGCGGTCACGACTCCAATATAAACAGAAAAACAAATGTGAAAGTACTAAGAAATGCATGAATGCAAGATCCAGAAGGAATGAACAAAAGGACAATGAACGAAAAGACAATGACGAATGGAGTTATAGAAGAAAAGAAGAGAAAGGATGGAAAAGGAAATGCAAGCAGTTGAGCTACCGTATAGACATTTAATTCCTGCGCCACTCGACCAAACGTCTGCCAGCACCTGATTGTACACACACCTATGAATAACATGTCAAAGAGTAAGCCAGAAAATGCAATGGCCCATGTAGCTTGGGAATCACAGCTTAGTTCTGTTGTGAGGTCAGCGACCTGTCTACTGATCCCGTCCATGCCCAGGAAACTGGGTGGCAATCGGTCGTGTACTATGACCGGGTTGCCCACGTATTAAGTGCAGGAATGAAATGCCGGCACTGTAGGAATCGACTCATTAAATCAAAGAGTTGGCTGATGCCTTGTCCATGTTTAATTCCATCTCAATTAACTCGCCAAAGCAGTCTAAATGCATGAAATGGGGTTAGATTACCTTATCCTCGTTCTTAAATTAACCACTTTAGTATTAATGGATTACTGTAAATCAGTGGTTTTCACCGGTTACTCCAATATGTTTACGACGGCGAAAAATAAATGCAAATCGCATTGGAAGCGTTTCTGTATGCCTCAACCACTGTCCGGTTTCTAATCCCACAGGGACATGTGCGAAAGTTGGCTGTGACATCGGGTTAGCCGTCGGCTTTCGCCTGGTACTCCGGTTTCCTTCACCAGATAAGACTGGGAAGTCTCGACTTAGCCGCAATATGGCAGAAAAAAGTGACGAATAATGAAATTCCAATTTCCGAATTTCTGCCTCAGCCGATCCGTCGCAACATTACGAGGCAGTCGTATATTGTTCTATTCCTTGCCATCCTCACCGCCAGGAATAAGACGATTCGGACTGAAATATGTATGCGTTGTCGACGGATCTGCTCTTACCTATTCATAGACCTGTCCATAGAGTTCAAATGGAATTTACAAGTTACACTATAGCTCCATTAGGAAGACGTAAGCGCTACTCGGCCAGCGACCTGCAATTGTTGGCTGATTAAAATTCATGCGCCAGGGCAAACACGTGTTGCTGGGGCGCCAAGTCATCTTTCCCGAGAGAGGCGAGCTAGCTCCCACTCCGTCTCTCTCTAAATAACTTATACGTTGAATTTTCAATATGGAGTTTGCGACGTTGGTATCCAGAGGATGTATTAATGGAGATATATATATACATATATACATATATATATATATATATATATATATATATATATATATATATATATATATATATATATATATATATATATATATATATATATATATATATATATATATATATATATATATATATACATATATATATATATATATATATATATATATATATATATATATACATACATACATACATACATACATGTATGTATGTATGTATATATAACATAATTGGACCCTGGGGTGTGTATGTTGGCCTGTTGATATTTTTTTCCGCTTTCGTTTCTTTGTCTTTTTTGTTTTTGTTTTTTTATTATTTGTCCTATCTATTTTATGTCCGTAAGTTTGTATCTTAGTCTGATAAGGCAATAACGAATATTGTTATACCTCACCCAAAATTAAGAGTCATTTCATAACTCATCCTATCTGTCAGCAAAGGTGGAATAATATCACAAGCAGGTAAATAATTGCCAGTCAATAATCTACCCTATTCCAAGGTTCCATGGTGGCCGGCCGATTTTGATTCATAAAACAGGATAACATTTGTGGTGGGCCGGGTGACATCTAACTATCAATAAAACTAAAATAACTATGATATTAGCTTGCCGAAACATTCATCAGGTGGCCACAAGAGTTCTTCAACGGATATGGTGATTACACTTATAGTTTTAGATACACTACATCGTGTACTGGTGCACCGATTCATCAGCCGGCTTATTAAATGAATGCTGCTGCTGGACATGGAAATCAGCTCTGGTCCTGTCCTACGCTTTTGCCGCTTGTTAGGCCTATAAACGTTCGGTATAACAACACACGTATTGCCTGTCTTGTTGGTGGATGGTGCAGATTATCACCCCTTGAAAGGAATAGTTTCCCTCGGGAAATATTTCATTCTCGGGGTGATAATCTGCACCATCCACCAACAAGCCAGGCAATAACTGTTTACTAGTACAATTCAATACAATAAAATGCAATACAATACAATGCAATACAATTCAATACAATACTGTACATACTTATTTAAATTAATCTATGAGTCACTCACTAAATTAAAGTCGTTCCTGAAATGTGTGGGTTTCATAAATATAATATGATTCCTCTGACGTTGATGATGCCCAGTCTCCTCGCATAATTTATTGTGCTAGTTAGTGACTTATTACTTCCATTATGAGATTGATTCACTAGTACTTAGGTGATTTATAATCAATCATTTCATATGAGTGAGTGAATGTTGTATGAGTAAATTATTAGGCAACTAGATGATGCATCGCGTGGCTTCATTGAGACAGTACTGAGACTGATACATTATGCATCTGCTAATATAAGGACAATGTATATATATATATATA
>OZ012693.1:14486909-14550698 GCA_963942565.1 Maea johnstoni | reverse complement strand
GTATTATCAATCAGGAAGACACATAAGAGGAGGAACTATCAGCATACATTGGTTGATGCTACCTAGGACTTGTTATGGATCAAACATATCTATACTGGTCCACCTTCAAATTATTGAATGCTTCACAAGTAGATGATGAATAGAGTGAAGGTTAAGTCAGCAAAAACTTTTGGAACCACACTATTCTATTGTAGTTGAGGCACCAATCGATCCAGGTACAACAAGCATGTGGAGATTGATTGATGTTTGTATTATTTGAGATTCTAGGGCTCAGGTTTTGGTTAAAATTTCTGGTAGACTGCAGGACTTCTGGTTTCTAAATTGCCATAGCTCCACCCAAGATCTTATAGCCCTATCTATACTCAGTTCTACATGTCCCACTGTATTCCTATCCCAAAACAATTTTAGTTGTAAGCTATCTTTTCTTTGTTATATTTCATTTAGAAACTGTGCTAAATGACAACTGAAGTGTCAAATGGTGTTCTTCAACTGAACATATAATCCTCTTAACATGATCTTAAAATGTCACTTTTCTTTTAGCCAGTCGGGCTACTAAGTCAAATATTATTGTAGTTGTACCCCAGCTCAATTTACCCTAGCCACGCGCTATGGGGCCAGTGGATTAAGCTGTACGCCTAAGATTCATTCTCATATGAATTTAAAATGCTGTTAATGTGTCAATTCAGTATTGTAAATCTAAGAAAGTGAACAATATAGGAATACTATTTAGCAGAATCATTCCAAACTACACAATCAATAATATTTAACACTCTTGATAGAATCCAATATCTTGTTTCAATTATTGTAATGGATCTTAATTATACATGCAGTATTGGTTTATTTCATAAGGTGCACTTTTAGCAGTTTCATTCAATATCTTGCATTATTATTTGCTTGAGGTTTGCAGTTTCTACTTTGAAGTGTAGATTTTTTTGCCGCAGATCCCCAAAATATCTCATTTTCAGTCATTTTTCAATAAAAATTACCCTAAAATCAGGCACTATATCTTTAACTAAAGCATTTTTAATCAATAACCTTCAAAGAATATCTGTGTGAGGTTTGTACTTTCTACTCTGAAGTGTTTGTTCTTGGTTACATAGCCAAAATCTAACTATCTGGTCATTTTTTGCTTGAATAACCCCCAAAATGCAGTCACTAAGGTTTTTTTCACATACTAACGACAGTCACTATCAATAACTCTCTAAGTGCATTTGTGTGAGGTTTTTAGCTTCTGCTCCTAGGCTTAAATTTCTCAAAAATCACACTTATTCTACTCTTTTTTGCTGAAATACCACAGAAACACACCCTTAGTGTCAATTTCATATTACATATTATACCAGTTACCCCAAAATTGCAGTCACTTAAGGGGTTATTCACAAACTTTACTGATGACAGTCATTATCAATAACTCTTTAAGTGTGATTGTGTGAAGTTTTCAGCTTCTACTCTGAGGCATAGAATTTCTATTGTCAGATCCCAAAAATCTCACCTTTTCTACTCTTTTTTGCTGAAAACACCCCAAAAACACGCCCTATGTGTCAACTTGATAATATTTATTACATCAGTTATAATCAGCAACCCAAGAAGTGTATTTGTGCTAAGTTTGGAGATTCCACTCTCTTCCCTAGATTTTTTATTAACATATTCCCTAAAAATCACGTTTTATGACATTTTTTGCCTAAAATGCCCCAAAAATAGTCTTTTATGGTAACTCACGCCCTGCGTCCATTAGGAATATTGCTCAGCATCACTCAAAGTATATTTGTACCAAGTTTCACGCTTTTCGCACAAAGTGCACAATTTTTGTCTTAGCCGCCCCGCTATTAACAGAAGGTATTGTTTTGCCTAATTAGCATATTTACTAATTTGCAAAATTATTTTTTTTTCAAGAGCAACAGAAAAATTCTTTGAGCACTCAAATGACTTTCAGTAGTGATTAACATATAAATATATAGCTTCTTTCAGGTTCAATTACCATGTAATGCTTGAAAAGTTACCTAGACAAGCAACAGATGATGTCATTCTTAATTAGCATAATTAATGACCACCGCATGGTCGAAAAAATTGGTGCCATGTTTTAATTACTCATTTATATATCTAAGAAGCTTTTTCAGCAAAAAAATCAAAATGTATGTGAAATTCCCACTGGACCCCACAAAATGGACATAGGCCCCTCCACTAAATGGGTTAGACAGCATTTTCTAACCCTTTGTATATGTGTGTGTGTATACATATGTATATATATGAATATATGTATATAACAATATGTATGTATATATATATATATATATATATATATATATATATAGATATATATATATATATATATATATTTATATATATATATATATATATATATATATATATATATATATATATATATATATATATATATATATATATATATATATATATATATATATATATATATATATGTATACAGGGCTCGACATTGGTGCTTGCCCCATTGCCCCGGCCAAGTAGAATTTGTAAATTATAGCTGTGGGGCAAGTAAAAACTGCATCTTGCTTGCCCCGCTGGCAAAGTACGCTTTGTATATTTCAGGTTTTCTTTTGGGAATGTGTGCAAGTTTCGTGGTCTGCCATCCAAGCTTGTCCTAGAAAATATGCTGTCACAAGCCAGAACCATGTTCTACTTGGTTTTAAATGAAATATTATAGAATATACAATTTTTCAAGGGCAAGTGAAAGTTGGAGTAGGGCAAGTGAAAATTGAATCTCACTTGCCCTACGGGGCAAGTCGCTGCAAAAGTTAACGTCGTGCCCTGATATATATATATATATATATATATATATATATATATATATATATATATATATATATATATATATATATATAATTATATATATATATATATATATATATATATATATATATATATATATATATATATATTTATATGTACATTTATATATATGTATATATATATATATATATATATATATATATATATATATATATATATATATATATATATATATATATATATGTATATGTATATTTATATATATGTATATATATATTTATATATATATATTCATATATATATATATATATATATATATATATATATATATATGTATGTATATGTATATATATGTATATTTATACATATATATATATATATATATATATATATATATATATATATATATATATATATATATATATATATATATATATATATATATATATGTATGTATATGTACATATGACAAGTACGATATATCTTACTTTCAATAAATAACTAGGGAATAAAGCAACAATCTGGCTGTTCCTATGCTGCTGTTTATATAATGCTAAGATTGCAAAAATATCTGATTGCCAATGGATAGGGAAACATGTATACGATTCACCACGTAAATATTGATGCGATTGGTACATAGATAATCTAAATAATCCGTCATGGGAATTCGTATACAGTATAGTACACTATAAATGTAATCCTCCTTAAAGGTAGACTCTTTTTAAATCTACGTATATTCCTAAGTTGAAATGCTTCTGAATATAGTTGATCACTTAACAACTCTATGCTGTTTCACGAACAATGTTTCAAGTACATGTAGCCAAATGGTTGTGTTTGAGGCCATGTTTAATCTAACCCATTCATACCTGCAAGTCCTAAAACAACATTTATATCATGCTA
Source organism: Maea johnstoni (assembly GCA_963942565.1). Classification (NCBI taxonomy): domain Eukaryota; kingdom Metazoa; phylum Annelida; class Polychaeta; order Spionida; family Magelonidae; genus Maea; species Maea johnstoni. Next base: position 14,547,032 of record OZ012693.1, on the reverse strand, counting down.
GCATCGTACGTATACGAATAGTTTGTATATGGATATTAGTAGAAGAAATGCCGTATGAAATATGAATAACCTCCTTGAGATATTTTCCAAGATATTACTATTTTTGAAGATAAGATGCCATCAGCAAAATATATTTCAGAGATAAGCAGGGTATGAATGGGTTAAGGGAAGTAGATCTTACAGCTTTCTAAAAAGATTTAAGGCCCTGATATCTTAATAGGATGGTGTGCGTTTAACATATTAATTAGGGGATGATAGATGGCGAATGTAACTCATAACTGTAAAACAGTTATCATTATTGTTGGTGTGTGTTTTAGGTGAATTGACTTTTCTCTATTTTCAAACTGTTATAAGTGTGCGAACATCCAGACTTTGATAAGCGACAAATAAATTTTATATAAACAACTCATACTGTCTGAAATTGTTCTTTACATGCATAGTATTCGGGAGAGACTTCCTCACTGTTGGAATCTCAAATATTGTTTGTAATTTTGAAACACAGTAAAACTTACCACTTACAGTAGACAAGTCCCAGTTGTGGGTAATTATCAAATACATATTGGCAACTCGTTCACCTTTGGAAAAGAGTCCTACTACCATTCCAGAAACCACTGTTTAGGTACTAGTAATAACATCTGAAAAGGTATACATACAAACACACATACATGTAAATATATATATATATATATATATATATATATATATATATATATATATATATATATATATATATATATATATATATATATATATGCATATATATATATATATATATATATATATATATATATATATATATATATATATATATATATATATGTATATATATATATATGTATATATATATATATATGTGTGTTATGTGTATGTGTGTAATTTATAGTTTACATTTACACATATACATGTATACAAATATACATATACACACACATTCAAGCTTCTAGATATTATTTTAGCAAGGGACAAGGGTTCGATACTATTGGTTGGCAAGCATAGATTCTGCATTAAGGCTGTGATGCTGGTGACACACTCAGAATAAGACATCTCCAAGTTCAGCGCTCTTGTCCCCTTTCTAACAATGGTTATCTAATACCTGAGGTCGTGGTGTTTCATATATAAGTTTTCTTTTACTTACGTGCACGAGCTGACAGAGAATGGACCACAGTTTCAATTTTACAGTGTTTTACCTCAAATGACGTTTTTTGATCAATAAAGGGTACTTATAAGTACTTGATTTGTAAACACCCTGCCTGTCTGCTATATATACTAGACCAGGGCTAGTCCCTGCAAGATAGTACCTTACAGCAATTGATTTTGATGGACATTTTTACCTGACAAAGTAGCTAACAATGGATACCATGTTGACCTACATTTGTAAGTAAAACTTCTGCCAAAAGTACTATCTTGCAGGAACTCCAAATTTTCCAACAAGTTGCCCTAGCCTAGTACATATAGCAGACATGCATGGTGTTGACAAATCAAAGTACCCTTTATTGATCAAGGTAAAACACTGTAAAATTGAAACTGTGGTCCCATCTAGGTCAGCTCAAGCACCTAAGTTAAAGAAAACGTAATAGCTGAAACACCAAGACCTCAGGGATTAGATAACCATTGTTAGAAAAGGGGACAAGAGTGCTAAACTAGGAGATCTTATTTTGAGTGTGTCACCAGCATCGCAGCCTTAAATGTCTTGTATGTACACACTTCATTGTCTACCAATGCCATCTATTGGTATTATCGAATACTAACTTATAAGCGGCTGTTTTGAAAAAAAAGGAAATGTACATAGTTCGCCCTGTGGGGTGGTTGGGGGTTTGCCCTCTACAAAGGCTACAACAATCACTTCTACAAGTGAGATAAACATACACACAGGTATATATATATATATATATATATATATATATATATATATATATATATATATATATATATATATATATATATATATATATATATATATAAATATATATATGGCTAAGGAGTTTAAAGCATGCTACACGTTTTTCGCAATGCAGAAATGATACCTTTATGATGAGATAAAAACAACATACTTTAGTTTGCCACACAAAAGTCTCACTTCGTAAAGTTTGTTAACATCTTTTTATTGTCAAAAGCACATTAATTAACACTCTTTGATGCATCAATGCATACTTCTTTAAATCAAAGTTACACTAAGTTAGGCGTTTTAAAATTTTCGCCCGTACAAAAAGATTACTGGGACTATCATAGCATTGTGATATATTTTAGGTAACGCTTAATATCATAGTCTTTATGTATCCAGACAGAGTTGAACGTAAATCAGATTTTGGAGAACTTCAAACAAGACAAAATTACATTACATGATGTAAGACATACATGTGTGCAGTATCCAACAACATAATTAGCTAAGTATAAGTATACCAGAACCAAACAATTACATATACAACTTTCATAAAAAAATCTATATAACTATACCCAAACCAAACAATTTATGTACAACTTTCATGAAAAAGATTAATCTGGTATGCATTTATTTACGATGCACTGGCGTAGGTGAAACGCATTAATTTGTACATTTAAGTCACCGTGCTACGTTAGAAGAAGGCATTTCTCTCTGCAGAGGAACGCCGTTATGGAGTCCTCAGAGTAACTTTTGTTGTTGTCCCAATGACCAATGGAAGTGGGGGGATATTTTTTACGAGCTTTGCCCATGTATCAATGGAATTTCGTTTTTCGTCACATTTATGCCAATTGTGGCTAATTCGTGACTAGCCAGCTGTAAGTAGTTGAGGCGAAAAACACCGCCTTACCCCAAGTCACTGGCAACTTTCTCACATGGGATTCGAACCCAGGCAGTGGTGAGAGACAGCGTGCAGTCAGTAGCGGCGCCTTAGACCGCACGGCCGTCAGAGCAGGCCTCGCCTATGTATCTCTGCGCTAAATGAAAATCAATAAGTGGGATTGTATGGACCTTGACTGCACACAACAGACTAAAGCTTTTGTTCTGATTTATTTACAAATACAAAATACTCACAGACACCAGCCAGACTTCACTCAGAGATATTTTACTTGTCCAAATACGCCCAGGTTTTGCAAGCTATTATAACTACCATATTCGACTGTACAGCTGCACAGACCCTATTACTTCTGCCACCCGCCATTTTTCTGAGAAAATAATTTTTCTAAGGGGCAAGCCGGCGGACGTTATTTTCTGGCCTTCTGAACCTCCCCCATTCCTTACCTTTACATGTGATACCGGTACAAAGTCTATAGTGTACTTATTTACTAACACTTGCACACTGTGTGCCATTGGTCTTCCACCAGTCAGTCAGATCTTGGGATGCCATTGCTCGGGCATCGAATTGAAAAAGGCATAACACAACACAAAAGAGTGCGAGGTTTTCCAAGCTATGGAAAGAGGGATGCATGAATTGTTGTTTCACTTGGTACCGCTCTTGGGGTTTGGTTAACAGATCATCACCAACATCACTTAACCTGGACTCACACTGTGCTCCTTTTCGAATTCATACAGTACAGAGTATTGTATGTATGCGGGGCATGGATTGCGGTTAAATTGAATTTCACTAGCATCCCCTCTGGCATATTTGTCTCTAACCTGCAATTACGCAGTGCGCCTTTTGAAATGGATCCGGTAAGTAATATTGTTAGTTTTACAAACACAGAACTGTTATGTCATCCAGTTGTTGGTTTTAATACCCGTTTTCTCTGATATAATGGCCAGTTCTGCCACCTCTGCACTGGTGCGTCTTAAGGTATTTCTCTTCTGATACATCTTCTTCATCATATTATATAGCACGAAATCAAGTAACTCAAAGATGCTGATGATACTTCCTCCAAGTAGAAGGCCCATGAAACCACCCACTTCACCTAAAAATAAAAAAAACAAGTATATTGTTGTGCATACAATACAAACTTTCTTATTTGATAATGAAATAAAAGGGCCAACTGTACAATAAGATTCTTTGAAGTGAGATTCATTCCATTAATTGAACAACACTGTTGGGCTATCGATCTTAGTTATAGTTTGTGGTTAATCATATACAAGAAGGTAGTCATGCTCTTGAATATTTCTATTGATCACTGAATGAATATCAACTAAAGGTAGCCTGAAATGGAAGTAATTAATCATTACTATGTATTACATTTCATCTCTAAGAAAAGTGATATGCACAATCAAGGCACCATATATTTGCATCATTAGACTATTGGCTTGGCTCAAAGGTTTACTGCTTTCTTATGATTTTCAGAAAATGATGAGACATACTTGAGGTATGTTCCCACTAAATCTGGAAAAATAAAGTTTTATTCAGTGAATGAATCACTTACTTAATAATGCTTGAATGTCAAACGCTCTCATCTGCGCTATAGATTGATAGTTCAGCTCTGCAAAAAATACCTCCATTTTCACAAAGTTGGATCTGCAAGAAAATGTTAAAATATATGAACTAGATGGCATTTGTTACGCTTAAACGAGTTAGAAGGTAGGGGCTAGAGACAGCCTACAGTACAGACATTTAATTCCTGCACCAGTCGACAGGAAGTCTGCCAGTGCCTGGTTGTACAAACACCCATGGGTAACAGGTCTAAACATAAGCCACGTTCAGTTGCAAGGTCTGGGACGTATGGTAATATCCTTGCCTAGAAAACTGGGAGGCAATCGGGCATGCGGTCATGTATTATGACCGGAATGCTCTGACACATTATGTGCAGGAATTAAATGTCGGTGCTTATGAAAAATGAAATAAAAATGGAATTAAAACATGCTGTTTACATACATAATATAGCGTAGAAATAACTTTCTGTAAACACCATGTAGTATGTTTTCTAAAAGTAAATATCTAGATATTCAACATTTGCACATAACTCAATATTTGACGGCAAAGTTGCTGCTTTGCTCCTGTATAGTATTTCTACATCAGACATTTCCTGAAAGACACTTCAGCCAGAAATTCATTCAAATCTTTTTGAGCACTAGAAGCATCACCACCCATACAAAAAGTTTAATGCATGAAAAATTCAAGGCATGAAAACTTCAGTTAAATGCATGAAAATATGACATTTCCATGCATGAATTTCGTTCAGCAATTGTTATTAGCACTCACTCACCTGATGAATTTTTGTTCCAGCTTCCCCCTCACCTCATACTCGCTGACGGTACTTCTAACTGCATCTAGGGAAGTCATCAGTTGCTGCTCGTAGTTATTCAATTGACTACTGAAGTCATCTAGAAGCTGGAGAGTGGTCTCAAAATAGGCATTAAGGTGTTCCTTAATCAAGCTTTTTGCGTTGCCCTTGAGGAACTCACTAACTGTAGATGGCAGAACAGGAGCAGCAGTATTCTGTTAGAAGAATAGAATATGACAAAACTAAAACTTGAGGACGTCAGGCATTATCATTTTTATCACAAATAATGCAATAGAGTTTTCAACTCTACATTTCTAATATTGCAGGTCTGTCATTGCTACATAACCTACTGCAGACCTTCGAATGTAACTTAAAATAAAAGCCACTTTATACCAAAATAATAGCTATAGTTCTACCACAATTAGTAGGCATATGGACTTTATTATAAATATCAGTCCACTGACAATTCTTTATACAGCGCTTTTGAATATTATGGGTGGAAAATGCCAATATCAATTATCAATTTCAAAATAAATGCTTCAGACGAAGGTTCCGAAAATTATGCTACTATTCCAAAAAACAGATACAAAGCTACTTCAGTGGATTTTTAAAGGCTGCATTTTCATGGTGTACATGTATTGATTAACTGAGATTCAGAACTACACCAATTCAAACTTATGCAGGTAGGCAGGTTCGTCTATGAATGCATATAAGGAATACGGCTGTCAGTTGTTCATGCCTATGATATTAGAAAATGTTAAAAGATACTGAGAAACGTCTACACCTAATAGGTTTTGAACCTACTTATTTTGTATTCTTATCAACAGTAAATGTAGGATACGGCATCCTGACATCATTAATTTCAAATTTCAAATTAATCTAAAAATCAATAAACATTTTTAAGCTGATTGATATATCAAGAAGGTTTTATTTTGTAAATGCATTGAGAAATGCAAAGATGCAAAATGTACATGGTGGATGAAGACCAACATAAGTGACATAATCTGGAGAAGTACCTGTATACTGAATAGTGTGTTATCCAGTGTTGTGATTGGCCGCTCCCAGATGCCCATCCTTGATACTAGATCAATGAGCTTCACATTTTGGGTAGATTGGTAATACTTTTCTAGTGCGGCAGCCAACTCCATTAAAGACATATACTCAGTTTGTAGTCTGTCAGTCTTATACATAATGGCCAGCCTTAATGGTTCATTGAGAATTGATTTCATAGCCTCTATGCATGTTCTTATTTTTTCCCTTGCTCGTTTCATCGAAGCCTCATTAAACGTTGCCGATAACTGAAGTTTTGTTATATGGCCCTTGATATAGCGGTCAAGATTTCCTTTGATGACTAGGTAATATTGCTGCAAAGGTGCAAGTGCGGTCATCAATATTTCACTGTTTGTTACTACTGGTTTGTTGCTCTCAACGCTTGTGAATTCCATGGAGGTAATATTTTTTTGAACAGTTAACAATGTATTGTAGAACTCATCAAAACAGTCTATGAGCTTCCCAGATACCTCCCTGTATGACTTGGCATAGTTAACTAGTCTCTGAGCATATGTTTTGGCAGCAGCCGGTCTTGTCCGTGTTGTAAGAGAACCACCGACTGGTAGGTGGTGCAGTTTTGTGTTAAGACTCTTGAGGTTATTTGTCATATAACTTGTAAGATTCCTTACAGCCAGATAGTTGCTCCAACAACTACTTCCCACAAATCCCCTCGAAGGACGTGTAACAATGGGCATATTAGGAAGAGTGCGAATCGCATAATAGTGGGAGTGAAGTGTCAGGTATGTACTTTCCAGCAAAGCATATGTGTCTGCTACAACACTAGAAAGTGAGGTTGGAGTCTTTGATTGGGTAGAGATTCTTGAAATGAATGCAATGTTCTCTTCTGTTGTCCTTATACTTGCATGCATATCATTGCGCGCAGTGCCGTAAGCCTTCTCAAAGTCTTCTATCCATTTCTTAATGTCTGGGAAAAGCTTGTTATCTCTATCATCAGAGAACATATATTCCAAATTGTCTAATGAGTATTGCACGCGTGTATTGATTGAACTCCTGTCTCTGGACCGGGCATTCTGATGCACTAGTGCTTTAAGGACATTGATGCTATTAAGCAGAGACCTAAAGCAGTTAAGGTCTGTAACAAATGTCAGTTTGTTCACACGGTCTTGAACATCAAGTGCAGCATGGTATTTCTTTGTAATGGGTGCATGTTTCTGACCGAGGACCTCATCCACTCCCAGGAAAGATAGGGCGGCATATGAGAGTATTGGTTCAAATACTGACCGTGTGCAGGGCTCTATACATCCACACACTTGGGATGTTGAATTGCTTTCCACTAAAGTAAAATAAATAAATGTCAACACCATCTGAATGAGCTTGATATGTTATACACACACAAATATATATATATATATATATATATATATATATATATATATATATATATATATATATATATATATATATATATATGTATATGTATATGTATATATATATATATATATATATATATACAAACGACGCACACACACACACGGAGAGTCATTAATGTGGAGGATAATCTGGTAATCACATAAAATCAGGCGACCTGACTCTGCCGTATTCATTTCAGCCCATGCAGTATTTCGAGACTGTAAGCAATCAGTCCTTAGAAAATGCCTCATACTCGTTTGCTGTTCGGCAGGCACCTGATGTGCCAGGTTACACAAGAATGTGAAAAGCTGAGATGTTAGTTAATAAGCTTTTAATCGTTGGTTAAGCCTTTGCTGTTTGGCCGGCACTTGATGTGCCAAGTTAAACATGAATGTGAAAAGCTGAGATGTCATTAGCAGTTACCTTACTGCTAACGACTAATAGTTGCACCAACAACCTGCTTAGAGGCTATTAACAGGCTAAAATGGCCGCCCCCAGTGCCGCTATGTTGTGTCTATTAGGAGGTGTTTAAACAGCAATATATTTCTTGTATGAAGGTTGGCACTGGTGGGAACTTGGGTTTAAGTAAAGAATACCATAAGTAACTATTTGGGCCTCTGTTTTATATACATGGTGCAATTGTCATTTAAGCTTTTAATCATTTAAGCTTTTCACAGAGTCTATATAATAATGTTCACTTTTCACAGGATTCTAGGGTCTGCCCTGATGGCCGTGTGGTCTATTGCGTTGTCATTGACTGGTAGTTGTCTCTCACCACTGCCTCGGTTCGAATCTCGGTTGGTGCATGTGAGAAAGTTATCAGTGACTGGAGGTTAGACAGTGGTTTTTGCTGGATACTCCAGGCTAGAGAAGACTTCCACACTATATGTAGAAAGTGTAACAAAATTTGAAAAATTTGAACTTTCACAGGATTCTTTATAGTATTAAACATAAAAGGTACGAGCTGGTGTTACGTTTGGTTCAGTCCGTAAATTGTGGTTAACAGAGTATACTACTTACTCATAGCAGGTATGACACATGAAAAATAAGTCCCTAGATCACAAACCGGAGGATTATCTGGAAATCAAAGTAAGAGAATATCAGAATATAAATAAGCCTGTATAATGTTAAAACCAAAATTGCATAATTAAGACAACAGCAAATATTCAAAATCTGTCCAAATTATGCACGGCTAATGCTTATATGTATTAAAGTGTATATATATATATATATATATATATATATATATATATATATATATATATATATATATATATATATATATATATATATATATTTATACATATATTTATGTACATATTTATGTTCACATTCAGCTTGAGTTGAACTCATACATTAGATAACCTATGTTCATGCACTGTGTTGTCTTCTTTGTAAGTAATAAGATAAGATCTCCGGAAAAGGGACATCTGAGTATATTCTTTACCTCTCCCATCCATACGAGTGATTACCTATTATATACAGTCAAACCTCTATTAAGCGACCGCTGAAGGGAAATGTTAAAAGTGGTCTTTAAAAGAGGTGGTCTCTTAAGAAGGGGTTGAGGGTCTGAGCGAGGTTATGAAAAAACAAAGAATTTCCAACAATGACCTGGAATTATTGAGGTTGTTATGATTAGCTGCGTTTATTAAAATTTCTTCATTAATATTTCAAGAATAAACAATTCAGAAAAATAAAAGTTGAACTATATCATTAATTGAGGACCCTCAGAAATGATATACTTTCATTTTTTTACCGATTATTCATCATTTTATTGTGCCCTTTCCAAATACAAGGCGTCTAGGCATTTAAGTGGCCGTTGAATAAAGGACCATTTACTCTTAGGGATAGGATTTCATGGTCGTTGGTCGCGTCAAGCAAGTGGTCGCTTAATCAAGGTAAAATATACAGGGAATAGCCTTGGGGGGATTTGAAACGGTCGTTCAAGGCAAGTGGTCGTTAAAGAGAAGTGGTCGTTGAGGCAAGTTTGACTGTATATCGTATGTATATGTTACTTTACTATTTCATGCATTATTTCTTAGAATAAGCCATCACTTTTCGATTACCTCTCATACATCGTATGTATATGCATATGTTACTTAGCCATTTCATGCATTATTTCTTAGAATTAGGCATCATTTCGATTACTATTTATGTATTGTATGTATATGTATATGTTACTTCCCCCATTCTTGCAATATTCCTGAGATCTAGGCAGTACATTTCAACGAGAGCTCTACACTTGAATAGGTAAGGCTACCTTTGGAGTATCCGGGCATGTAGTATTCGCGGCAGTTGCATTTGGACAATACTGCCCTGGTCTCGCATTCTCTGGTACAGCGGTGCAGGGTGTAGGAGTCATTATGGAACTCCATCTTCCCCTCTCCACATTTCCCCCAGGGAGGTCCTAAGCTATTGGCCTGAAACAAACCAATATTGAAAGAGTTATCGCGGCCTGGGCAAGTGGGCAAGTTGCCGGTGACTCGGGGTTTAGCTGTGTTTTTGCCAGGTACTCCGATTACATCCACCAGTTACAACTAGCTATTCACGAACTAGCCGCAATATGACAGACGAAAATATAAATTTCAAAAGAGTTACTAATTATATTGTCTTAATAGGTAACAATGATTGTGCTACTGCTTTATTTTGCTATATGTGTGTGGCAATGAACACAATTCCTACACTCATTGCTGCCCATTGCAAAGCATCGTAGAAATTGAACCAGCATCAGCAGCGCTGATTTTCTGAGTGACATTTTTGTAACATTTTCTGCTCTTTTGATGCCGAGCCTGTTATCAAATTTGGAGAAAACCTAAGTAACCAAGGAAACCACTTTCCCAAAGTAATGGTAACATTCACATGCAACTCATGCTAGATTCAAACACAGGCGGAGATTAAGAGATGGAAAGCAGTCTGCGACCCAGGACCAGTTGGCTATCAGGGCAGACCATTGTGTTAGATCAAAGTGTATGAGTATTGATGTTATGCGTATAACTTGTAGAACTAAGGAGATTGTCAAAAAAATGCAAGTAAAATTTTGAAATTAGGGATTAAAAGAGATCAGATACTAAGCGACGTTACAATTATAAAATGTAAATTTTAATTATTAGTCAGCTTATTCTTACATCATTGTTATTGATGCACGATATACATGTGGTTAAAACAACACTTTTTCCATGTGTCAGTCTGTGTGCCGCTGAGGCATTGTTTACCATACATTGACTAGATGACTTACTTTTGTAGTTTTTATTCCAATTAACGAATGCACACCCGGAGACACTGCAAAACCTAGGTTTCTCACCAATGACAGTTCATCACCACTATGGAGAATCATCTGCAGCAAAGCAAAACAAATAGTACAGACATCTAATTCCTGCACCTTTCGACCGGATGTCTGGTAGTGCCTGGTTGTACAAACACCCATGGACAACAGGTCAAAAAAGCCAAGCACCCACGTAGCTTCCGAATCAGAGCTACGTTCAGTTGTGAGGTCGGGGACCTATGATCGCATCCAATCCAAGGAAACTGGATGCCAATTGGGCTGGCAGTCGTGCATTATGCCCACACATTATGTGCAGGAATTAAATATCGGCACTGTATACTGACAATGACTTTGTATAGCATCTTTCAACAGCCGGTTGATATCATTCTAGGATATCCATATTAAAGATCGTTAACCAATTCTCTAAAATTTCATGTTATTAATTGTAAATATGTATAATAGTTTTGAGGATTTCTGCCAAAAGCTAAACTTTTGAGTTTATGCGTATGATTTCAAAGATGTTAAACCAAAATTGTTTTTCTAGATATGCATAACCTCATCATAAGTGCATTAATGTCTTTGACATGATACTGAGAAAAATATATATGCCATGCCTATATGCCTATCAACAAGGTGGGTGTATTTGGTGCTAGTGTGAAGAATGTGACAATACCTTGATACCCGAGTCCGCTTGAGGACCACGCATATACTCATATTCTTCTATGTTCAAAATAAGACTTAATCCGAAACGTGTTCCTGAAATAAAAGACACCAATTAAGCCATGTTGAAAACATCTTATGTTCAAAAAAAGATTTTTTAACTATTACTTGAGCATGTAAAATGATTTTAACGTTCCCATATCAATCTTACTACAAATACTGTCACATTCATGTTGACTGGAATACCAAATGCGCAACAAGAAATGACCGTTTTAGTTTCATAATATGAATTCAGAATATTCATATTAAATGTAATAAAGAATAAGTATAGGAATCGAGTTTCGTATTTTAAACATTTTAAATTGTCAAAATGTTACTTTTCACAATATATGCATATAGCATATTGAGTGCAAATCAAAATACCTGTTTGATTGACCATCAACCTCTGACCTAATGATTGATCATTAAAGGTATGACATAAACCATAATCTGTCAACCTCGTAGTGAAATTGTCTGCAGTGCAGTCTTGACCTCGCCACTTACACCTGTAATGGATGATCAGATAAATATTCAGCGCAAAGTTTCCCTCATAGGCACACAAATAACACTAAAACCATCACAACATTCTATTCCCAAATTGAAATAGACAAGTATTATATTTCAGTTGCTCATGCTCAGGTATATATATATATATATATACATGTATATATATATATATATATATATATATATATATATATATATATATATATATATATATATATATATATATATATATATATATATATATATATATATATATATATATAATCAGGGATAAGTGATAAAACACTTGCCTATTTGATCTTTTAAGTGTACAACATAATAGCACATAATAATATAATTGATATCTATATCTATATATATCTATATATATATATATATATATATATATATATATATATATATATATATATATATATATATATATATATATATATATATATATTAGAGCTGCACTCACTACTCACGAACTGGAGTGGCTCGAGCCCGGGGGCAAACTCGCCGAGTTCGAGCTGAAATGTTCAAGTCGTGAGCTCGTCTGTGTTGGGAATACAAACGTAACACAGAGCACCTAACACACATTATTAATGTACATAACTGCTTATCGCTGTCATGTCTTCTTTACAATCTCCAATGTATACATATAAGCGGTGTTAAGTGTTATACTGACCTTTGTACCCCGTCAGCAAGTTTTAAAATTAAATAAACATGGCAATGTTAATAAATCTCCGCCAATAAATATTGATTTCTTAATAGTTGGGCTGGAAAATAAGTATTTTTTGGAGAAACGGAACCACCGTGAGCTCATGAGCTCACGAGTCAAACGAGTGGTGAGCTCATGAGTTAATCTCCCTCCGTGAGTGCAGCTCTAATATATATATATATATATATATATATATATATATATATATATATATATATATATATATATATATATATATATATATATATATATATATATATATATAAATATATATATATATATATACATATATATATAAATATAATTAGGGATAAGTGATAAATCACTTGCCTATTTGATTTTTAAGCGTACAACATAAATGCACTTATTAATAGTAGCAGAGCAATTTGTCGTTTTCTTATTGTGAATACACGTTTGATGGAAGCATATCATCTTAAACTTATAACTCAAACAGGCCAGTAAGACATATAAAACGACACACAATTGCCATATATAGTCACATTAATTCATACATACAAACACACCATCCTACCAAACCTACAACCCAACTACATACATACATGTCTCGTTAATCTACATACATGTACAAGTCTACATAAACTCACCTATGGACAAAGTCTTGTTTTTGGTGCCCTACGTCATGTAGAAGTTCATGCATTTCTATATTTTCTATTTAAAAAATCAAGATATGCATGTAGTTACATGTATCATATTTGCAATAGATAACAATACTTCTAAATAATAAAGGCAGATGACAGGGTAAGTTATGAGGTAGGTTGAATGTGCTTTTGGTAAGGTCGACATTTTGTACATGGAATCGAGCGTGAGTTTGCCGGTTCAAATCTCTGCTGGACCTCCAAGCGGTCTGGTCTGGTCTCCATATAAATGTGCCCCATAGTGGAATCTCTGTCTATGGTTACTCTCCAACTAAAATACCCCTTGGAACTATGTAAGAGGAGAAGGGAATTTCTAAAACGGAAATTGGCATATAAAGGAAATTAGAAAAATACAACCTCCTTAGACAAAGGGATAAAGATGTTCACATGTAAACACATAGAATTGAAAGAACATTAATCATCTGGAATGCTTTAATACATTCAAAATGAGATTTTGTCCTTCATATAAGGTCAGGTATTAGGAGGTGTGAGTGTATCTTTTTCTACATTATGTATATAAAACTATTCCTAAAAACCCTTTTAAAAGGGTGACCAGAAAATTTACAAGAGTTAGAGCTAAATTATATCCAAAATTGAATAAGGGGACGGTTTTCCAATTTGCAAAAGTAGCCAATAATTAATGACAAATTTTAGCCATCACAAACTGATACATCAAAATGTTACAACCATGTGTAGTGCGTAAAGGGTATAACTGTTCTACTGTGGCTTATTGGGTTAATACGTGATTAGAGGAACAGTTAAAGATTTTTTACATTTTTCGAGGACTACAACCTGCCCAAGTTGCAACACCTACAGCCACTAGGACATTAGGACAAACACAATTATTATTAATACAGATAAAAAGGGTTGGCTCCTTTAATATAGTTCTCACATGCTTTATTATGCTGACTTAATAAGATATAAATTCGGGACTCGTTGCATATACTAATGTGCAATAAATATGCAAAATCCCAATAATGTCAGCATAGTAAAGCACATGTGAGGTATTTAGGAGTAAACAAGTTGTATTTACTCCCTGTATTTTAGTACAAACGTCAATAAATTTGATTGAACTTTGGCATAATTATAGTAAGGGGTATTTTTCATTATATATGGAAAAAACTTTCAAACCACATACCATCAAAATCGACTATGCCACTAATGCAATTATTCCACACAATTAGAACTTTATATCACTTGCCTTGCTCTTCCTGTGTTATATTGATACTAATGGTTGTATTAGTCACACTAGATGTGGGAGGCTGAGTGGGTTTTGGTGAAGATGATGACGGCATGTTTGCTGTATAGGAGTTAGCCGTGTTATTACTTTGTTTGTTGGGGCCAATTTCGATCGTCGGATCACATATTGGTACTCCATGCTTCTGAAGACCTACAATACAAATAAGGTACTTCCAATAGAAAATATTTCATTTCTAGGCACGAATAAGTAGATTACGTAGGTGTTTATGTATGTGTGTAATAGTATGTATGTATGCATGTATGTATATATGTATGATTGTACTTTTGTATGTATGTATGTATGTATTATGTACATGTATGTATGTATGTAGCTTCGTACAGCGAATGACAGAGAAAAACATGTTTTAATCATAAATGCAATTAACAAAATTACTTAACAGGACTCTGATGAAAAACACTGAAATGAAATACTAGTCTTCACAATTAAGTATTCAACCAAAATTATTTCCCTGGAAAAGTAAATACTGAAACTTACGACAGTCTTGGGATTCTTCATCACTATTGTCGCCACAGTCATTTTTGCCATCACACAGCAGAGACTTGGATACACAGAGACCAGTGTCGCACCGGAACTGGAAGTCAGAGCATGCTGAAATACAATTCGAGTCATATGCTTAGTATAATGTATGTTTGTATGTATGTATGTATGTATGTATGTATGCATTTATGTATGTATATGGATCATACATGAGCAAACCTAAATCTAAAGAATAACACTAAATTACCTTCCATGTCAACTCTGACTGATGAATCGTTTCCAAATACTTTAATACAATCTTTGTATGAGTACTTTGTTGATGAAAATCGTTTGATATGACATCAGTTTTAAATGTAAATTAAAGAAATACATGTACATACTGCAATTTTGGAGTTCATCAGAGAAATCCAGGCAATTATTGACAGCGTCACACACCTTTTCCTGCTTAATACACAATCCATTGCCGCATTGAAAATCGTAACGTCCACACACTGGAAAGAAATATGCATGTCATAAGCTTTACAAATATCAAAAACTATATAAGAGAAATAGCGCCTGAATGATCAGATATTACTTGCAGAAATACATTTAATTGAAGTGTTTTTTCCTTGTAGAGACCATAGATATAATGCTATGTATTGGTCTTTATGAATCAACTTAGTGATAGTCTAGTAAATAAACACATTTTCCTGTAACCACAACTTCAGTTTAAGGACATCTACAATACAGTAAACATATGATAGATATGAAAATGTTTACACGGAATGAATGATCTATCACACTTAAAATTCGAAAAAAAGTAATAGAAATAAAGACTTGAAAGAGGATTTAGATATTTTCATATTAGGATTAAACAATCAAAGGAAATAAGATTTGCTAGTTGCCAGTACTGAAATTGAAAATGAGTGTTCGAATGGCAGATAATGAATTTTCATCCCCTTTGTATATATGAATGAATGAATAAGTGCACAAAGGCCATTTAGTGCTGATATAGACAATATCCGTCTTCAATGTGCTCCATCTGACTCTTCTCTCAGACATCTGGCCCTATCACAATTTAACAATTGAAATAATCAATATTAATATTTAATCCAAACCTGTTTTTCTGCACTCGTCCACATTCACCGCTTCCACTCCTATTCGGTCACTCAATGCGTAGCCACGTGTCGCGTGGAACTCCAGCCAGATACTAACATTAGATGAGAATCTCACAGTGACATGCTTGCTTAGAGAACTGAGAGACGTCCCAAACTCTTCCCATAACGCAGTCCGCCGATTGAGAGCAGTGTACATGTAAAGCGTTAAGGTGCCAATTGACTGGCCATAAAGGGTGTAGGAGAATGTCACACATGTAGTGTTCTCTCCAGTGTCTACAGGCGCGTATCTTGGTGAGACCAGTCTCGTTATCTCACCAGGAGGTACTTCTATAAGACGAGCGGCAGCTGAGAGAAAAACTCCTTTTGCTAAAAGTAAACAGTTGATAGTTACAAATGGTTCAAATAGCTGTTTTGCAAACGAGGAAGGATTGTACAGAAATTTGGTTATGAGGGAATATTTCAAGTGCATTGCATAGTGCATTGCACGCGTCATTATTTAAATTGTAGGATGGATACCTAGTTTAGCAACATACAGTGCTCTTTAATCCAGTTACAGCAATTTATTACCAGCAAATCATAACTCATCAACTTTTCTCAAGTGGATATGGGAGAAACCAGCGAATCAGTATTTTGAAAACCCTTTTAGTATTTATACATTCAACCAGAAATTAGTCTCTAAGATACCTTGGAATAAAGTTAAGAATACCAGCTGGGCAGAGACAATATTCAAGGAGTGGTGACAATTAACGCAGTGGGTCTCCTAGGAATGAAATCACTATAATTATGCAGATAGTACTTCACACCTATGAATAAAAACTGTACAGTAAGCACATACTTTACATACAGAACTAGTTTTTTTGCATGAGTAAAGACAACTGACACCAAGCGGCTGACAAAAGATTTATTAAACATATTGCATATAACCATAAATAAAACGCACAACTGTCACAGTCTAAAACATGAGCAGCAAAAACTACTTTACATAAAACTACCCAAGAAGTAGCACTAGCAAAAATAGAACCAAGTGAAATTACTATTGTTTAGAGCTGTTGCCATACATGAAGCTGCCTGCAGTTTGTTTTGGCTGTCATCAAAATACACTTGTACTACGTCTGACTTCCAAGTGATGAGAAACTTAAGGGCCATTAATGGCACCCTTATTTTAAAAGCAAAGAAAGAGTAGAAGCCATATTTCACTGGCTTTTTTCACTGAGTGGTAATTATTCGTTGCTAGGAAGACAAAACAGAGTGGAATACTTTGGAAGACCAGGGTAAGCTTGAAACATAGCTCAAAAAGCCTGCACTGGATAATAAGGTGACCCTGGGATAGTATTTAGTGGTATAAAACCAATGGCAGACCCTAATTCATGTTTTATATTAGTCCAGCTTAATTTCAAGCAAAGACCTGTCTCAGTGAATTCAACATTTCCCCTAGTGAGAACGCTACCCGACTCACATGAAGATTTTGTGGTGACTAACAGAATAGAGTCTTTGTTACAATGAACACAATTTCCTAGTAGGGGAATGTCTATTGGTTTGCTTCTTGTGACTCCCTGTGGGTAGGGTAAAATCAGCTGCTCTAAGTAGTGCTTTGACAGCATATCTGTTGAGTGCTGGAACCGTAAGACCAAGCCTACAGTGGAATGTCCTGATACAGTATATAATTTCAGACTGTGGAAGCTGCTGTAAAAGATCTGCACAGCAAATCAATGTAGGCACATATTGTTGTTTCTTCTGGTTAGAGAAAACTCTTCCTCAGGAAGAGACAGAAGGCAAAGAAAGCTCTGATCTGTGTTAGGTGATTCTTACACGGTCTGGCATGAAAAAGTTTATTTCTCAGCCAACTGGCTCTCCTCAACAAATCGGAAAACCCCTCAGTTTGCCCTGTAAAGAGAGAAGAATTAGACATTACTCAGATTAGAGTCTCCAAATGAAAGTGATGGTCAGGAATGCTCATAAAAGACAACAGCTTGTATACCATTACAATGTTTAGTAGCTCTTACTGGGAAATGTTCTTCTGTTGTGCATTGCATCATACTAGGTGATGAGTGAAGACCTAAAGGAGGGCTTGTATCAAAATACCAGACATCGTTGAACTTGGACCCAAAGAGGGGCCAGCACAACGGTTCCAGTCTAAGTTGTTTATAATCCCTGCTGAGGTTCTCCTTGTACAAACTGTTTTGAGTTGGGATACCCTTTCTGCCATAGTGTCAACTGTAGGGATGTGCATCTGGTAAGGTTTCCCGAAATAACTGTCTGTTTTGATGCCACTGTTAGCTGAGTAACCGGCAGGAAAAGAGAGGTCCATGAT
Organism: Maea johnstoni; assembly: GCA_963942565.1. NCBI lineage: Eukaryota > Metazoa > Annelida > Polychaeta > Spionida > Magelonidae > Maea > Maea johnstoni. The sequence continues at coordinate 14,528,517 of OZ012693.1, read as the reverse complement.
AACTCTTCTAGCCTCAGAGTTTCCTTTGGGCTGGGTCATGAGGAGGCTACCCGAAACTCTTTAAAATGTTGGCCGTGAAAAGGCCACAATACTGTGTTGTGCCCAGGCCGAAGCTGGATGAAATGGGAATGTGGTTCAAGTGGTGAAAAGCTGAGCTGTGATTCTGGCCGTGACTTAAACGGAGTAAAAACAACCGGCCAGCCAAACTCCAGATAATCACATATATTTTCACCTGGGTAGAGTATGAGCCTGCGCCTCCATACATCCATTTTGAGATTGTGAAGCAAGAGTATTTTAGCTTTCCTTGAAGTTGAAAATTCCTTGATCCCTAACTCTGGTGTATTTTGAGGTCATATTATAAGTACTATCAGCCTTGGTTGCCCTGGTTCGTAATGCCCATGCCTAGTGTTAAGGAACCCTCACCTACATGGTCGGCATGGGTGTCTGGACTGGGTAATGCCCCTAGGCGACTGTGGGTGCAACTTTCACATGTGGAGGATTGAATGAGTTCTGTTTGGTGAAATGGCTTGGCAGCTCTTTTTGGCCTGCGGTGTAATGTGAGATATCATCGCGGAACTGTGGCACCAGTGCCATACTGAATGCAAGGGCTTTCCCAGACTATGAGAGAGTCCTGTCTGGAAAATGTGATTGTGTCTAGAAAGGGTTTATTTCAGCATCCTGTTTCAAAAATGTCTTTACCATTTGTTTGGTAGTGGTGTAATATTGGAAAATACCATCGCTCAGACGGGACTATGGCAACAGTGCCTTACTGAATGCAAGGGCTTGCCTTTCTGGACTTAGACCGAAATATCTGACTCTCCAACAGCTATGGTGGCGATTTTCTATGCTTATTTATCTATTTCTGGACGTTTATTGGTTATGTTATGTTATAGACATTTGTTCAAGGCACCCCTTCCCCACTGTCATCCCATATTTTATTAAATAACCTTAATTTTTTATCTGGAGGCCTTAAAATTCTTGGAGGCATCCATGTTAATGTATGAATCATGCACATGCGCAATGGGCAAGGAAAGACTGACCGATCACTCTCAAACTAACTCTCAAAGCCAAATCCAACAGACACATTCACATGAAGAGTGATCGATCAGTCTTTCCTTCCCTATTGCGCATGTGCATGATTCATACATTAAAATGGATGCCTCCGAGAATTTTAAGGCCTCCAGATAAAAAAGTAAGTTTATTTAATAAAATATGGGATGACTGTGGGGAAGGGGTGCCTTGAACAAATGTCTATAGTAGTGGGAAGGGATTGAGACCGTTTTTGGTAGGCAGATTTGATTAGATAGACCAAAAACGTCTGCAGCATTTTTGCTGCAGAGTCTGGGCAGATTTTAGTACAGGTGGCGTTCTGACTCCACAACAGCAGTAGAGATCATAACATAACCAATAAACGTCCAGAAATAGATAAATAAGCATAGAAAATCGCCACCATAGCTGTTGGAGAGTCAGATATTTCGGTCTATTCTGGACTATGAGAGGGCCCTGTATAAAGAGGAATATTTCATTTAGAAGGGGTTGATCATTATCCTGTTTAAAAGGTTTCTCTATCTGATGGTAGGTAGTAGTGACATGCTGGAAAATATCATCACCCATGTGGGACTGAGGCGACAGTGCCTTACTGAATGCAAGGGCTTGCCTTCCTGGACTATGATCGAGAGGACCCTGTGTGACAAGGGATATTCCCTACAGCAAGGGAAGTCTCATTGGTTTCTCTATCTGATAGTAGGTATTAATGAGGTGTTGGAAAATACCATCGCCAAAGTGTGCTGTGGATAGCCATGCCACACCACCCCTCCCCCCCCCCCCAAAAGGTTGACGGGCAAATCAATTGATTTTTGAATAGACTGATATGCTGTCCATGCCATACCTGACGCTTTAGGTTGATGGTGGGGGCATTTAGCTTTATCATCTGACTCAACTTCATCATCTGACTAGGGTTTTGAAGTTCTACTGCAAAGCTTTCCTGTTGGTGCTGCATGTCTTGGGCTGCATGTTCTGCAGAGATGTGCCATTCTTTTGGATGAAAAGGCCTTCTGTGGCATCATTGAATACTATCCGTGTGCTAGGAGATCTGGTAGATCCGTGATGTCATCAGCTGTCACCCCTATAACACTGAAGGCCTCGTAAATGTAGTTTTGTTGACGTCACTGGATGCTCACCCTGCACTTGGAGATATGTTGGAGCAGGGATGTCGTCAGCTGTCACCCCTTTAACAATGAAGGTTTTATGATTGGCGCTTCTGTGGTGGTGTATTTCTGAGGTATCACTGGCTGCTCCCCCTATTGGAGGCCTGCCCTGATGGCTGTATGGTCTAAGGCTTTGCCAATGCATGCTAGCTATCTCTCACCACTGTCCGGGTTAGAATCCCACCTGGTGCATCTGAAGAATTTGCTCAGTGTTTGGGGTTAGGAGGTGGTTTTCACTGGATACTCCAGTCTCCTCCACCAGTTACAACTGCCTAGTCACAACTGGCCAAGATATGGTACAAAAGGTTATGAAAAAAAGAGATTTCAAATCCCCCTATTGGTAGTTTGATTAAGTTGCAAGCTGCCACCCCTGTGACAAACATGGTAAGTAGGACTTTTTAGGTTAGCGTGTAGTGTGACTGCCTGCAACCCTTGTCATCAGGCATCTGCTGTCAGTACTGGCATCTGTTGTCAATGTTGAGAACTGTCACATTGGCTTTGCCCACCACACTGACCTGGAGTGAGTTAGAGCTCCTTATATAGCAGTGGGCTGTTTCCAAGATTTCCAAGCAGGGATTGTGTGCAGCAGTGGATTCCTTGCAGCATCGTGACAAAGCACAGCAGCCAGTTTACCTGACCTATATACGCATAGGCACTGGTAGGTCCTCTAACTGAGAATAAAGGCCACTGCTGTATTTACCCTGCTCAGCAATGTGTGGGCTGCAACAAGGTGTAGAAGGGGCAGCAGTTATCTGTACACATGTAAGGTGATGCCCAGCTGCATTACCAAGACAAGTTAAACAAAATACATTAGCCTACCTTTGTGGCAATGGTAAGGGAAAAGGCAGTTTAATGCTTACCTCCTGTTCTTGTCCATTTATAGTCCTTATTAGTGTGTTTAATTCGGTAGCCGCACATGAAGGAACTGGTAAATTGGCATGTTACAGAAATAGCTGAAATAATGATATATACACTTTAGGATAGTTAATTATATCTGGGAATACATAACCATGCTAGAGTTTTAAAAAAAACATGTGTCTTTGTCTTAAAACAAAGCACAATTCTACTGATAATTTAAATGTTAGGGGCAACAATTACAAGACTAGTACTGAACAACAGTTTATGTTAGTTTTTAGAGTTTCCAGTATATGTGGCATACGTTGGTATGTATTTTAAGGTGATTTTTAATTTTCTGTCCATGATGTCAGTGTGTAGGAATTTGGATTTATATATATATAAACATATACGCATGCATGTATTCATATAAACATGTATGTACGTATCTATATATGTATGTATTAGTGTGTGTGCGTGTGTGTGTGTCTTGTACTTACGACAGCCATCTGTTTCATCTGACATGTCTCCACAGTCATCATTTCCATTGCACTTAAGATTTAATTTTATGCAGCGTTGATTTTTACATTGGAATTCGTTGGTCTGGCATTCTGAAAGAGAATTAAAACTGCATTGGGTATGGCTCCTATTGTAGTAGTAGCAGCAGCAGCGGCAGTAGTAGTAGTAGTAGTAGTAGCTCGCGTAGCAAGCCGGCGAAGCCGGCGTAGCGTAGCGGCATTTACAGCATATATAGTCAAAACCTACACACTGAGGCAGGATTTTTGATGTTGACGTCTGTCTGTTCGTCTCTTGTCGGGCTCGCTCGGTCGATTACCTCGCGAAAAATGAGCATAACTTTTTGCTTTAAGAGCACATTTTGCCGCCAGATCGTTTCATGTTTTAGATATTTCTTAATCAAATAATAAATTTGAATTGTTTCCTTTAAATTGTAATGAAATAACGTTTTGGTCGCCGACTATCGGGCAACACGCGCGGAACTATGCAACAACTGAAACATACATGCTCACGTGCGACAAATGCTGACGTCATGAAATGACATCGAGTTACGATGGAATTCCGCGGATTCCAAAGTCGTAACTTCGATGTTCACAGTAAAAATGACTTTACTCATCTTTCCGTGAATCGATTTCAATGCAATTTAGATCGCTACAACCGCCACAAATAATTCTACATGTCTCTCAGTTCTAGATGAAATCTGTGTGTGTTTATTGCACAAATATGAAGCTCATATTATGGGGCTTCCAATATGTTTCAGCGAAGTTCAAGTAAAGAATGACGTTACGGATAACAATAACAAACAATTTGTGACTGCATTTGAAGGGGAATGCAGAAATATCATCGAGCTGCGCGAGCATTTAAAGCTTTGCTTTCTCGTCATATTAGTAGTAGTAGTAGTAGTAGTAGTAGTAGTAGTAGGTCATCTGCTGTAAAACTCGATTTTACAAAACCTTAGACCGGCAATTTCCTCACCCTAAACAGACAAGGCGAGGGATATTTGATTATCCAACCTAAGTACAGGTTGATAGAGTATGACATTGCATTCTGATCATATGTATCCTTGCACACAACCAGATGGAGATCATCTCACAGCATGCCTTACCTTCTATGAACGAAACCTAATATGCCATTAGATTGTATTTCAGACAAACTATATAGATTTAGAGCATTCAAATCTATCTATAATGACTGTCTCATTTTATGCAGATAGGAGCCTTTCGTAATGATACGTTTAAGATTAAACACCTTGAACACATTATAGCCCTAATAGTTGCAGACTGTAACCTGTACTCATCAACCCGACCTTACTTGCATTGCAGGATATATCAGCAGCATCACTGTAACACATCCTCATATAAATATGGAGATTCTCCACGACCTATCTCTATGATATGTATAATGGTCCGGGTACATAACACAACAAAATATATATTTAGTGCCTAAGTTTCATTCTCAACCTTTCGGCGCCAAAGATGTTCTTCAATTTTTAGATCCTTTGCCAAACTAGTTATTTCCACTAATTCTAACTGTAAAATGCTCTCCATCAGCTTGCTTGCATGTGTTCTTTGTGAGGCCAATTTCAACATATACATTCAAAGTATAAACTATTGGTCTATCTTGTATATTCTCAATTGCATATATATATATATATCTCCTTGTTAAGTAATACATAGACAGGGCATTTCTAGAACTTGGAGGTTCAGAAATACATGCATTTCAAAAACCATCATGAAATCGTAAAAGTAATATGAATTTTCATGGGGATATGGTCATCCATGATCATTTTCTAATGTATATAAAGGACCAGTTTAAACCAACCCCGACTTAAGTAGCTAGTGGCTAGTTGGGATTTAAACTCAAACTCAAACATCATACACCACAAATAAATCAGGTTAACTGGAAAACAAAGATTATCACGGAATAAAGAATACAATTACAAACAGAAGAAAAGTAAAACACTATGGGTAAGTGCAATATTATATGAACGTATCATAGTGTGTCACCAGGTGCTCAGAGTAGGTGCATTTGTCTAGCTTAATGATTATAAAAACATTGTGTTTGACTGCATGTAGTTTCAACGGAAATAAGGAAATATGACATTCTGTAGAACACATAATGTTAGCGTCTGTTTATATATAATGTACATATCGTGTGGTTCCCCTTCGCTATATATAAAAACGATGTACTTTTTTCTTACTGTACTGGCGCTGTCAGCGGCGGCTACCGTCGCTAACATAAAGATACGCTATGATGCGAAAATTCCCCAATTCGCTATATTTGGGACACGCGTCATATATGTGTTCTACAGTAATCTAAACAAACCTCCTGGGGACAGTCTAGACCATACAAACCTTGGCGATCTCATTTGGGTTAACACAATCACCAGTCGCCTAATCTCTGGTTTAATGAATAATGAGACACATTACATGTGCTTACTTGTAACCCTCCAAAGTCAAACCTTGTGGTTGAGGACTTTAGTTAGCATGTTACCACCCAGAAGTGTATCAACGATTATTTCTGATTTGCTAAGAATCTCATGATAATTTTCATATCTCACAGACAGGATACATTACAACATCTCATCCCCAACTATTTGTAAGCTTATTTATTGCATGACTGAGTGAAATGCATCATCTTTGGAACCCAGGTCACATTGTGAGAACATCTTACAGCTCGGTCATCTGTCTTTAACAGACTGTGCTTACTAATTTCATCATTACCTCACAAATCCCAATATCTATAAATCTCAGAGGATAAGCCCATCTGGTTAGATACCCTTGGTCACCACATACCTTGCTAAATAAGGCTTCTTTAGTGTGAAATAAGACCATCTCTACCCATGTCCTATTCTCTGAGTCTCAAGCCTCATCCCAGACTATTTTCTTACAGTCCCTTTTACTATAGAATCTCTCTTGTCTCCTATGCCTTTTCACAGATAACAAAGTTATGGTTTAAAACAACCCAGGATTTGGAGACTAGTGGCAATTCATAATCAAGCTGAATAACGCTATAAACACCTACCTTCAAAAGCATATAAAAGCTTTTTTCCCCTTTATCTTTTCTACACATATAATGTTTATATGGTTGTGTATATTGTGTATACTGGTGGTGAATGTATTGGAGGAAATTTGGAAGTAACCCCTTGATATTTGCTTCCAAACAGGGCTACTAATATGTCAACAATTTTATGTGCGATATTGCATTACTTATTAAGTTAAATATTCTATTAAGTGATTTGCTCTAACACTAACAATTTGCATTTAAGAATTACTATTTTCTTTTTTTTATGAGTTTGTATAGGGGGGTATTCAATATTGTATTGTATGTTTGTTGACTATGCAAAAATAAAAAAAATCATACATCACAAATGAACCAATTAACTGGATTACAACATTTATCACGAAATAAAGAATACATGTTTCAAACAGAAGAGGACTAACACACTACGTGGTAGTGCAATATTACATGAATCAATTACAAAGTAATCAGGTGATCAGAGTAGGTGCTTATACACGCTCTCAAATGACTTAAAATTTATCCCACTAAACAAAGGTCAACACATTGGGCGAGTCCAGGTTCTGCGTGGGTGTTAACGCAAAGATGTACAGCAACTGTTGCGTTACCTGTACACCTTTTCTAAAAAGACGATCATGTTCTGTTAACATTAATGGCCTAATCATCCTGTTAACAGAATCTGTACACATTGTCCAAAATGTTTGTTATCATTTGAATATGGCTATAAAAACAATAGCAACAAAGAAATACCCCATCTAGTATACATAGGGTTCACTAATTATTGATTTTGTTGGGTCTGATCCCAGAATTATCTCATTTTCAGTCATTTTTAAATAACACTACCCCATAGCCGTCTCAACCAATAACCCACAATATATATTTTCTACTTCGAAGCATAGATTACGCTTTTTAGTATTTTTTCCTTAGACTACCCCGAAATTGTAGCCACTAAAGGGGCCTTTTACATAAGGCCTAATGTCAGTCTCTAGAACCCTTTTTAACGGAAATACCCCACAAAGGAGGCCCTTTAAAAACTTTTAAAATGCTAGTCATCAAAAGCCTATTAGGTATAATTGCATAAGATGTGCAACTTCTACCCTCAGGACTTTTTATTACCAGATCCCAAAAGATCTAGTAAATTCCTATCCTTTCTGTACAAAACACCCAATACAAACACCATATATATCAATTCAAAATATCTACTACGCCACTTTCAAACTCCAATGCTTGAAGTGTATGCGTACCAAGTTTAGGGATTTCACTTAGTTTCTGAATTTTTATTGTCATATTCTTAAAGATCAAGTTTTGTGTTGTTGTGTTTGTTTCAGAAAATAGGTTTCAGGGGTAACTCATACCCTGCATCCATTAACAATATTGATAAGCATGACTTAATATATATTTGCACCATGTTTTAAACTTTTTACTGTAAGTACACATGTTTTGTCCTGGTTACCCAACTTGTAGCTGCTAAGCTAACATATCTAAAGCTTGTACAGAAGTTGATGTTAATGTCTAATATGTTAGTGTTTCTGCCTCTACTGACTATAAAGGATTAGGGCTCCACATAAAAGAAAGTTCAAATCAATAGTAACATTTTCTGGTAGATCTGGTGTTAATGCAACATTTAACACAAACATTGCGTTAACACAAACATCTTCCTGTGGTTTGATGTACTGCATTAATGCCTATTTCAACACTAACCCCGGCATTACATTTTGTGTTAATGCGGTACTCGAACTCACCTATTATTTACATGTCTGTCTACATGTATGTACATGCCTTATCTACAACATTCACACACATGCAAAATCAGTTTTAGGAAAAGGATTCACACTTACAAACTATACAGAAGATAGGCTTAATACTATTATACTCTACCTTCTTCCATGATAATACAAAATTTTATATAAAAGAGTTTTCACTTGATCTGTGTCAGATATTTTCCTTTAAATGAATAAATCTTTAAAAGAATAAATATGATTGATTACACTAATCATGTGTAGGTTTCGTGGTAAAACAGTGTTTGGAAATTAATACCTGAGTGGGGCGCTACTATGAGTTAATGTATTCCTTTAACCAAGAATCACTGAAAGCAACAATCTAATACAACTAGGTAAGCAGCAAAGGGCAAAAACAAACAACTTGACGAAGATGCTGAAATGGCAATTAGCAAGATTGGTAGACACATTTATGTCTATAAAATGATAAATAACTGTTTACTTGTTTAATCACAGTTTTAGTTTTTTTTCATCAGGAATTTGGAATTTCGATTTCTGTGTTCTGCCATATGTAGGCTAATTCTGGACTAGCCAGTTATGAGTGGTGGAGGAAACCAATGTATCCAGCGGAAAACCACCAACTAACTCCAAGTCACTAGCAATTGTTTCGTATGCCCAAGCCGGGATGGAAACCTTGGCAGTGGTGAGAGACGGCTAGCAGCCAGTGGCAGCCTTAGACATTTCGCCCATCAGGGCAGGCCCTTGACTTCATCAGCTTAGGTCATATCCTGATTAAGTCAAAATACAAATCTGCATTAGAATTTCTTTTACAAAAGGTGTCTAGATAACTTTCAATCTCAAAGATGCCAAAGGTAGCCCTTTCACTTATTCACATTTGTAGAATGCATGAATATAATTAGTTCATACACCAGTCAGAGAGTCACTGCTAAATGCCTGGTCGGCTGCCTTTCTGTACCTCTACTGCTGGCTGGTTCAGAAAATAAGACACCCATGAGTATGATTTTAATCAATGGACCTAAAGGATTCTTTGTCCGTGATGTCACAAGTATATGGTTCTATCTATGACCACGCACACTGATGATGGTCAGGAGGACAGTTTTGTATGATATGCCTGGTCTGTCCAGTTCACGTACAGTACAGACATTGAACCTCTGAACCATTCGACCGGACATCTGTCAGTGCCTGGTTGTACAAACACCCATGGATAATATGTCAAAAAAGTAAGCCTAACACATCAATGACCCACTTAGCTTGCGACGAATCGAAGCTACGTTTAGTTGTGAAGTCATCAAAGTATCCACGCCCAGGAATCACAAAATGGCAGAGTGCTTCCCTGCATGCTAACTGAGTCCCTTCTGAATCTCCATGAATAGGGTGGATTCGACACTGCGAAAATGTATGGCAAAGTAAAGGCCTGTCTGTGGTGCCTTTGCAACTGGAACTATTCATATAGAAACGGATTTTTCCCTGTTAATGTTTTTATCTTATCCTAAATTCTAACATGCTACCTGGGTTTCCATCCCTTTGCAATATGATCTACATGTAGCCTGTTGAAAGCAATGGAAACCCTAATGAACCAAACCTGCTACTGGGCCTCGGACTTGCTCCACACTCATTTAATTTCTCTCTGTTTACATTATCAAAAAAGATACTCACTCATGCAGATGGGGATTGAGCACCTTTCGTTTACATCGCTACCAACAGGGTAGCACCAGGGGCCTGTGCTTTGACTGTCAGGATTACGGCAGTAGTTTTCAGATTCGGAGAGAGCAGAGCCCGGAAAGGAGATCATGGCAGGATCAATAAGTGATAATGGTAACGTATCCCAACGTCTGCACTCCTTCCCGGATTGCGTCCTGGATATGTTGCCCTCATACTCCTGTCCAGTGATGCTCCATTGGCAAGAATGTTCTGGAATAAAGTACAGACATGTAATATCTGCAACATTCGACCGCACGTCTGTCAGCACCCGGTTGTGCAAAAACTTGTATAACTAGAAAAGAGAAAATATACACATTTAGGAATGATGTAAGAATTTGTTTTCTGGTTCTTGTATGTTTTGTTGCACTTTATGCAGTTATTTCATGTATTCTAAGCTTGTAAGTACCCACTTTTATTGAAAATATAAACTCATGCGTTTTTTGTTTTACAGTATTTTTATTCATTCACAAATATGAACAAATATGAACTGTATGAACGGTATGTTCTCTTTTTCCTGTTTTACATTATATTCTTACCGCAATACATTCTCTCATCGCTTCCATCTGCACAGAGCGGTAAATTGTCACACACTTGGTATTTCTCAACACAGCCTATGCCTGACAGACACCGCACCTGATCTGCACTGCAATCTGCAACAAAGTAATAAAATGCTAAACTTCAAAGCCTGCACTAAAAGAACTGGTAGACCAGTTGCCTAGATAGACTATACGTAAAATCTGGATGCTAAAGATATTAAGGGAGCGTTTTACTAAACAGCAATTGAAAGTAGATTACGTGTAAACCTAACTGATTGTTGTAAGTGTGATACAGCTGGCTGAACGCAAACATCGGCCATTCAAGGTGCAAGGTTCTTGAGTCAAAGAAAATATGTCTACTTTGTTGGACTCCACTCAGGCAGATCGAGCGACCCGCAAAAATTTCTCACTTGAATTTGCAAGTTATGTTACCTAAATCCGTCTTATCTTCCAGATATAGTCCATGTTGGCATATCATAGTGTGCAATTAGTGTTCCAAACACCTAAATAAATATTTCCAGTGGCGTTGCAATTCAGCAGTGGGCGCCATTTTGTTACCATGGTATTCCCAACAATGGTTTCAATGGCACTACAGGAAAGAGGATAACAATATCGGGCTCCTAACAACAAACATTGTGAAAATCATCGTTAGGATCCCAAAGCAGGATTAATATTGGACTCCTAACAATGAACGTTGTCCAAAGCATTTTAGGATCTCAATACAGCCAAGTGCAAAAAACAAATTGACCAATCAGCAACGAGATTCCGAATGGAGCTGACGATAATTGATTGATGATAAGTGATAATTGATACCTGAACAGAGAGGTATATCACAGTAATCCCATGCCACGGTGTTCCCACGCATATAGTGACACCATGGCCCGCCAGTGGAATTGGTCGGGTTACGGCAGAAGTTCGTTGCTTCACTGACGGTTCCATCAGAGAACCTGCTCGCGTCTGTGTAATTCCGACTACTCCAGGCTAAACAGGGTAGACCTTTCTGTGTGTGCGACCTGCTCCCAGTATAACCCCATCCAACATTGTCACTGATGCAAGTGGGACCTATTGTTGAAGACAGAAAACAAAATCTAGTGCCTTAAGGTTCAAAAATAGAGAAATTTGATAAGGAGGCACTTGCCTGATTTTGCTATGATTGTTATAGTATTTCTGGATAAACATATGTAGATAATGCTATAAACATTGACTTCATGATCTGTGGCACGTCTAGTTCCTTTGTTTCCATGGCTTTGAAGGACAACTAGTGGCAGTTGTTTCTGATACTATCAGATATTTTTAAAATCTCGCATAGAAATAAGGTAAAAAAGCGGATATTGAAAGTGAGTTTGGATTATCATGACTTTTCCTGACACATTCAGGCTAATTCTTGACTATATACATGACGTAAATTGTTATTTATAGATGCTTGGAATGCACACAATTGTAAATTGTGTTGTAGTTGCCTTGCAGGTAAATACATCTGAAATTCGTCAAAGGGGTATTGGATACATTAATGTTTGTCACCATTGGCACTTTAACCAGTAATCATCATATCTAGTTCCCAGTAAACATATTTTTCTTTTCAATAATCAAACTATAGATACACGACCATAACATCCCAAATAAATGTTATGGAATTGAATCCATTATTTACAAAACATAAAATATTGAAAAATATTCCTTGTATTACATCTTACATTTATATTGAATACACTCCAACTCACCTGCGCATGTATCTATATCACAATGGGCCCATGTTTGACCATCAGACGCTGCTGTAGTTGAATCTATGTAGCACCATGGTCCATTGGAGTCATTGCTTGGATTACGACAGTAATTGACAGAGTCGTTCAAGGACACATCAGGGAATAGATTTGGATTCGTGTAGTTGTGAGGATTTGGGGTCTGACTGTCCCATCTCTGACAGGGTACCCCACCAGCAGCCTCTGACAGGCTCCCAGTGTATTCAACACCAGAGGAATTCAGGCACTCTCGTTTCGCTGTGGAGGGGAAAGTTACGTGTATGACAGCAAGCAATTGAAATAAACCAAGTGTTAGGTATGAAAAACTATTTTTTCCTTTTGTAAGAGAAATACTCATAACTATGTTACTACTGACTAATTAACGATACATATGTTCATATGGGATTAATTCAGGGTTTTATTGATCTATTGTGAGCACTTTGTTATCATTCAGCAAGTTTTGAATCCATTTTGATCAATAGTGAAAAGTTTCAAATCAGTGCACGATGTTCAATGTAGACAGATTAAATGTGGCCTAAAGGAACAAGTCTGGTGTTTAATGTACAAGGTGGACAGGTGTTCAATGTTTCCAAATAGCCTACCATTGATTTTCAATGGGAGTTTGCCGGGACATGGAAAATTGTTCAATGTACGCAGGTGTTTAATTTGGCAGGGCCCACTGCAAATGGCGCAAGCATTCAGTCATTTACGGGGGTGGCCTACATTGTAGTGTTTAGGGCGTAAGGGTAAGGGGTCTGTTTAATGATATGCATACCCTATCCTTTAGAGTAAACAAAGGGCCTCCTGGAGACGTTATGTTATAGAGAAGACAGAGTCCTCAAAGATACCATTAGTCCTGTAGTAGAAACAGTTCCTTAGAGTAGACAAAGGGTCTCACAGATACTTAAGTTACAGAATAGAGTCCTCCTAGATACCATAAGTCCTAGAATAGGGAAAGGTCCTTCTCCTGTGCTGTACACAATATAGTAGACAGGTGGTCTTGCATATACCTTATGTAGCAGAACAAGCACGATACTGTTTAAAGCACCTGCTTTAAATTCCAACATTGAACCAGTGCACAGAGTCATGCATTTCTTTACAATCACAACCACTCACATCACAATAAGTTTAACACCAAGCTATATGAGTTCATGCATATGCATGCCTAATATTTCAACTACACAGCTGCAGAATTCTACTAACAACCTAACAACTTGTGCACCAGCTAGAAATGGGACACGTGCAGTATGTAGGAATGAAATGTCTTTACAGCATTACATGGTACATAAGATACTCACCACTTTCCTGGCATGATTCAGTATATAGGTGGATATCATCAACTGCATAATCACCAAGATAATTCCTTTGGATCCGTGTTGCTTGAAAATCTATTTGATATTTTCCAGCAGGAATATCTAACATGACTTGCATCCATTTCCTATATGCGGTTGTGGTTGCAGTGAATAAGTGTCGTGTTTGGTATGGGGGGAAAATTCGAGCAACATCCAATCGTCCTTCAGATATTCCATATGCCATGTAGTAGAAACGTAGACAGCCAGGTTTAGTGAGAGACACTTCTGGTGAACGCAAAATGGCCTTCAGGCCAACGTTGCTAGCTTCTGTATACATGTAATGTCCTACAAGAAAACAAAAAATCAGACTGTATCATATCTGTACACACTGAGAGAAAATTAAAACATTCAGACTTTGCATTTTCTATATATGTTTTAGACTTTGCATATTGCATATACAATATGAATAAATTTTCCAAAATGCAACGAAATATTTTAGTTTTAAAATCATTATTATTATTTTCAAAATGTATGTTGTTGATACACACTGATTATCAATCTTGAAGTTGCTAGAGCACCATAATTGTCCAAGATAAATGGTGTTAGTAGCTATCGGTCAATAATATTGTGGGTCTGCCCTGATGGCCTAGTGGTCTGACTCATTGCGACTGACTGCTCGTTGTCTCACATTACTGCCCAGTTCCACTTGCACTTGTGAACATTTATTTTCATTTTTGCGAGTATTTCTGTTTATTCATCCTCATATCAACAAAATACAGTAGTACAAGGGCAAAGACATGTATCAATTTTGAACAATAATATATACAGGCTGATGGATAAGTTACAATTACGCATTAGTTATCAGACAAGAAAACTAACATTATTATGTAAACCTATAATGTAGTGTTTGTAAACCTTAATTCCATTTGTTATGTAATAACGACCAACCCTTTTCAAATTTCCTAACTTTGTTTTTTATTGTTGCCTTGTATTTTTCCTGAGTGTATGTGCTTCTTAGCATATTTTAAGGACAAAATAAGTCAGGGCGTTTATCGGTTGTTGTTGCTTTGTAAATACGCTCTTTAACAAATAAAATCATTTGGTTGATAAGTTTGTTACCCACTATAATTATATTTTTGCTTAGATTATAGTCTGAGGCACTTAATCCTGCGATCCATTCCTCTATACCTTGCCAAAAGGACAAACTCAAAAGACATGGGATAAGTATGTGTTCATTGCTATCACTGTAGATTTGACTTATATTACACAGTGGGAATCTTTAATGCTAATCTTACACAATCTGTCGTTGGTAAAGAATCGTTGGTGAAGTACTCTGAATTGTATATACTTAGGGTGTGCAACCTCTATACATGTGTGATATTTGGGCAATGATCGAGTAATACTGAAGCTTGTGTAGGAAATGTCATCTTTCTCATTCCATTCAGAGAAAATTCCGGTTATTAAGTTTGGATCATTTCCTCTAAAGCTCCTGTATAATGTGGATATGCCTTTTTGTCTCTGTTGCCAAGTGTATTTAGGTAGCTTGTTTGTAGGCTTTCGTTATTATCAGGTAAATTATGGTATCTTATCATATTTCTAACTTTCATACAAAAGGATCAATATTCCAGAAAGTAAGTCTTGATGCTATAATACTCTTCAAATTCATTCATTTCCATCGGTGTGCCTTAAGCATTGATGACATCTATGATTACTCAAACACCATTGTCGAACCAGTGTTTTTTTAAAATCACACTTGATGTGTGGGTTATAGAAGATAGACATTAACATTCGAGTATCCCTCCAAAGAAATGTACTAGATTTCTAGATTGTGAGACAAGATGCTTATAAGGCAAGCCAATGGGGATTAAAAATAAGCTCTGTTTCTTTTGATTCTGTCTATACCAAAGACGAAATCTCATACTAATCCCTGTTTTTGGAAAATACTATCCATTTGAATTGGATGCTTAACAGTCTGTAACCAGTTTATTTCCAGTGCCTTGTCAAAAACAGCAAGATTATGTAGTTTCAAACTTCATTCTTCTAGGATTTCCTTCAAGTTTAGGTGGTTTTGAGTTATATGGAGTTTTTCGGGCGATACTATAGATTTATGCCCGTTTACTGTCTGAACATCGATCAACCGTTTGTCGTCTGTTTGCTGTCTGATTTTTTTGCTGTGTAGCATGTATTCCCAACTCACCATCTTTCTGTGCTTGAATAGCATATGTGTGGTCGGACAAGGGCCCTGTGTTTAGGGATTTTGTACCTCCACTATGCCTTATCCACTGGTAGGGTAAGTTATCCTCCACCAACGACTTGTAGCCACAACGATTCTTGTGTTCAAAGTTGCAACTAACATTTATGACTACAACAGAAAAATGTTAGTGATTGTAATGGGCGTGTCATGGATACATAATATATATATATATATATATATATATATATATATATATATATATATATATCAAGCACTTAAAGGAATTATTCTTTTTAAATTTTTGTTAGTATTATCATTTATTTCATTGGTATTTTGGTTATCATTTTTTGTTATTATATTGTATTATTATTATCATCATTAGTAGTAGTAGTAGTAGTAGTAGTAGTAGTAGTAGTAGTAGTAGTAGTAATATTTTTATTATTACATGTATTATTATTATTATCATTATCATTATTAATATTATTATTATTATTATTATTATTATTATTATTATTATCATTCTTATTATTATCATTATTGCTTCAAACAACCATCATTATCATTAAATATCAATGATTCTGATATAAGGAATTTGGCTTACAACAGTGCAATGTTTCATCTGATTTGTCGCTGCAATTGTCCACTCCGTCACAAACACGCTCCTTATCAATACACACACCATCATTACACTGGAACTTGCCTAACGGACATTCTGGAATTATATTCAAACAAGCATTAAAGATCCGCTGCCAAAGTTACCTGTTGCCTTATAATAAAGCTAACGTGTCTAAACAACTCTATTACCCCTACCTTTCAAAGTTTTTTTTGAAAACAGTTACAAAACTATTTGAGTTCTAGTGTAGACTGGACTATCCTTCTAATTATCAAACATTCTATTGGTCATTATACGTTTGGAAGGCTTCAAGTTGCTATTATCTTGCTCTTAAGCAAGTTTCCCACATAGGCAATCCTGTGTTACGACCGTAGCGTACTAGGAATTTTCCATAGGTCACTACAATGTCGCTACAAATTGACCCAATTAATGGTTGTAGCGACCAGATCGGTGAGGGTTACGATAGATAAACGAGTACTTTGCTAGTGAGACGATAGCATAACGACATCGTAGCGGAAGAGGGGCGATGGATTTAGAAAATAACAATGACCACATTTCGATCGCTTTGCGACCAATGCGAGTTCACAGCGGGATTTGTGACTGCATGGCGATGTCACAGCGTAGCAATAGCGATCTGAAAGAGGGTGTTGCGACTGCAACGATCTCATTACGATGGCGCAGATTTCAAATTCCGACACATATGTAAAGGGGGGCGAGCAGACGATTTTCTGACTGGACGTGGGCATTAAACCTCTGCTTCCTCTTGGTAACTTTAAAAATCAGCATCCTTGTGTAGTCAATCCCCGTTTTGACTACGTCATTGAATTCAGTTGTCATGTGACTTTTTTTCGTTCGCTGTGGTCGCTGTTTAAGCGCTACGTAATGGTTGTGCGTTCGTTGTGGTCGCTGTGGAGCCTCTATTGTCTCGCTGTGCATTGGATGTGCTACCATTACGACATCGTAAAAGAGCGTTCCCACTCTCGAAATTTCAGTTTAATTACGATTGTTAAGATTTCACAGCGACCTCATCGAGGACACAGCGACATCACAACGACCCAAACGATTGCACAACTAGTGCATTGCGGACCATTGGCGATCCAGTGCCCTACATTTTCAACAGCAATTTTTTCGAGCATGTTTAAAGAAATCGCAACAGATGCTCGGCCACAGCGACGCACACCGACCGTCTGTGGAGACGTAACGCAACGACATCGTTACGGACCACACCGATTTACGTTCTGACCTCACAGCGACCGCAGCGATCTCTAATTCGCTCCAATCGCTCTACGGTCGTACATTCAATTTGCAGATGTGGGAAATGGGCTTAAGACCATGGCGTTTTCTAAATGAACCACAATCAAAAACCATGTCAGCATGTTATGAAACTACATGTATAGTAAAAATACGAATTGCTACTCACTGCAGTTAGGGACATCACACGTTTCGGCCATTCCGTCCATTGATACAAAGCACCAGGGACCTCCGCCTCGTCCATCCGGGTTTCTACAATATGAACCACTAGAGTTCCCACCAGGGAAGGTCCAGTATGTCCCATTCCTACCTACTGCATGGAGAACATCGTTCCAGGGTAAGCATGTCCTGTTGTTGATCGAAGTATCGACCATTCCTACGTAAAACTCACCTTTCGCTGTGAGAGTACAGTCATGTGCTGCATCGAAAATAAATATATATCATTTATTTAAATATCGCACAATGATTGTCTTATTTTCTGTGAAACAAAATGATCTCTTTTTTTCATTCTCATTCGGTTCAGTTTTACAGGACATATACATCGTATGATGTAACCATACCTTTCTATAATACTAAATAGTACTAAATCTAAATCTTCCATAAACACTTCAAGGTATTCTTCATTTAGTGCGCTTCAAATATAGACTGTTATTCATTTCACTGATTAGCAGTGGTTAAACAATAAGATAGTATCCAAAACCTTGTCCATACAGCCAATCAAATGATAACTAGCACATCCACAAATGATTTACTTTAACTTTTTGAAAGATTAAGATATGTGTGGGTTGTCTGTCAAAAGCTAGACAAGATCCAATGTCTCCAGAAACTTGATCCTCCTCTCTGTTTAATTCAATCATCTAAGCACGTCAGAGGGATGAGAACGGTTCCCCTTCCTGCAACGCAAAATTGCTCTATTAATGATGCCTTCTCTGCTCTCTCCTCCTCTAAAGATTGCTGCCCTCTTGTGGTAGAGATATCATTCATGATAAGTTGAATGAAGGAAGGAATGATTTTTACGTCGCTTTTAACAGCTTAGGTTATCGCAATAAGATAGAAACCCCGAGCCGTGAAGTAATCTCCCTCTCTTAATAAATACTTCCAAGGTGTCTTTCAGATGATGAAGGACCATAGACAGCACTTCACAACGCTGCGCAAACACACATAAAGCGACCACACTAATCCCCTTATGGGATCCAGCCCCATAAGTGGGATGATCTGTCTGCTACCAAACACAGTAAGTAACTTCTGAAATAACGATGAGTAGATCTTACTTACTGCAACCATGGGTTTCGTCACTGCTATCCCCACAATCATCAATCCCATTGCACGTGACATTCGTTGGAACACATCGACCATTGCCACATTTGAAGGAGTCGGATTGACACGAAGAGGCTATAATTCATCATAAAACATTTGAAAAAATACAACATATAAATTTAGAATACAACTTATAAAGTTGTATCTAAAGGTTATACAGCCAAGTATACAGATATTCAAAAATAATTTCAAATAGCACTTAATTCATTGTATAAAGCCCTTGTCACACAAAGCGAAGAACAACGAAGATCACCTACGACTAGCTGGTTGCAAGTGTCTGAGGTGATTCTAGCTATTCCTTAGAAAAATTTCAAAAATTGCAGTCACACAGAGGACTGTTGTACTGCAACAAAATTGGCATGAATATCTAGTCCCAAATAATCCTGTGCACAGCAGTGGTACAACTGTTGTGCAATGGTCTAAGACTGCCGTGTAATGGCCTATATTAAGCTGTTGTGCAATTGGCAAAGATTTTTGTGCAATGATTTAGTAGTGTTGCGCAACAGCCTGCGGTTGGTTAACAATTCATTTCACTTTGCAATAGATGTAGATTGTTTTAAAAACAGTTGCAAAACGGTCATAAAACCTGTCTGCAACAATATCAATCGCCAGTGATTTCAGGCAGGATTTAAACAGGTTTAATACCACTTAAGAGCACTTCCAATCGATGCTACTTGAACACAATTGCACCATATTTTTATTTGCAATCAAAAAGTCTTTAGAGATAGTTCTAACCTCTGTGTGACTGGGGCTTGTAAGAATTTAAAGGAAAACCTTTCTATTAAACTTTTATTGCCCAAATAGTCAAAACAAATATTGGAATAAAAAACTTCAAAAACAGAAATTTTGACATTTTCCTCCCTACACTGTAAAGTTTGAAATATTGAATGATGCACTTAATCACGGTGGATCTGAGTTCCTTGAATGCAATATACCAATCAGGACGGACCTTCATTGACAAGTGGGTTCGATTAACAGCTGCGTGGCGATGCTAGTTTAGCGCGTACAATCTGCGTGATTCTGAGAAATTACGATTGCAATAGACCCATTTTGACGACCACTCGAACTGTTCATGGCCCGATCTCATTATCTTGAACCCTTAATGTCATTTGTTAGGTGGTTGCGTCGTAGTGCAACAAGGTCTAATCAGTATCATCGGGCATGAGTGGTAGATTAGTACATGAATTAGAATAGCATTACTCAGATGGCGCTTTTGGATTTGGTTCACAAGCGAATATTACGATCTGCTATTACGGAAAAATAGAGCAATTCGCTAAATAAAGATTCGCAACTTTACAGTATTTGTTATGTGCACAATTGTTTTATGAGAACAAGTGTGAGGACTAATTTACGAGGTGATTCCATCATGAGCATTTGTTTTTCTTCAAACACTCTAGATTCAAAACCATAGCCCAGCAAATAAGTGAAGAAAAACCAAAATTCCATATTAAGGTACTTACATGAGCAGTTTCCCTGTTTTAACGTTACTTGATCTAGGGCAATGTCAGACTTGTATCCCTTTCCACGTGTACCTTCAAAGACTAGCGCAAATTTTCCAGGTTGCATGTCCAATGAAATCTTCATCCAGGCAAGCCCATGGTTACGAGATATTCGCCATATCTTCTGGAGAATCATTTTGTCATGTTGGCGATACAGTGTTAAAGTTCCCATGTTGCTGCCATACATGTGTATGAAGAACTGCAGACATTGTAGAGAGGAGAAGTTCTGAGATGGAGATATCAGATATGTCTTTTCACCTGCCTTTCCTCCTGTAGCCTCAGTGTACATATATCTTCCTGAAAATAAAAAAAACCCAGCCATATGCATAACGAACGAGTAGTAGTAGTAGTAATAATAATAATAATTTATATTTGATATAGCACCCTTTCCACCTATAATGTTCAAAAGCGCTTTAGAGTCATTGGACAGTTGGCATGGTCCATATAGTCAATTAAACTCCTTTCGAAATAGCAATGTTTTCAGCTGTTTCTTGAAGTTTTGCACACTATCAGCAGCCTCAATGTCGTCAGGGAGCTCATTCCAAATGCGTGGTGCATAGGAACAAAATGCTCTGTCACCAAACCTTTTCAGATAAGTGAGTGGTATCTGTAATAAGTTCTTAGTGTTTGACCTTAGAGTCCTTGTATTGGCTTGTTTGACTAACAGTTCCCTCAAGTATAGAGGGGCACATCCTTGCGTGCATTTGAAAGTCAAAAGCAGAATCTTGAACTCAATCCTTTTCCTGATGGGCAGCCAGTGAAGATCTTTTAGAACTGGTGTAATGTGATCAGAATTCTTGGAGCCACTAACCACTCTAGCAGAATTGTTTTGGACATTCTGGAGCCTGCATAGCAGCTCATCAGTGAGTCCACAGAGAAGTCCATTACAATAGTCAAGGCGTGATGTCACCAGTGAGACGATGGCACTCTTGGTTGTATCAGTATTGAGAAATTTTCTTATATTCCCAATGTTCCTAAGGTGGTAATTTGCAGACTTGATAACTTTTGATACATGTGCAGACATATTCATGTTCGGATCAAAAACAGCACCCAGATTACCGACTGGTTCATTAAGAACTGGTACTATTACACCATTTACGGTAATACTAGGAATGGAGATTTTCGCCCGCATCTGTGGGGTACCGATGTCGATGTTTTGATTGATGACAATATCCCTGGGTGTCAGTTTTGTTCCTGACAGACTGAATATTTAGGCTCCCAACAGTTAGTCCTTGGCCTAGTGATTTTTCTTTCCTCCTCTTGTTTACTCCAGATGACACACCTCTATGGGTCTTGGGTCCTAAGTAGATATTGTTTATTCTCAGGGCCCTGATTGTCTCTAATGGCACGCTGGGCCTATCTCTAGTGACAACTTGACCCACATTGAGTAGGAAATTCCTGGAATAAACCCTCACTGGGGTCATAGTGTGTTGTGAGCACTGGACATCTCGGTGGTATCAGTGTCAAGTGTCGATGTCAAGGACTTGTATTGCCCTTTTACGACTTGACGCCTAACGGTTCTTGCTCTAATGTTCCCTGTGGCTGAGAAAAGCATGAAAATGTTGATTTCAAATCCTTGAAAATCCTTAATTCCAGGCTTTTAACTTGTTGTTTGATCCACAGATTTCTTCTGGCTGATCCCTGTAATGTTGCCTTAATCCTAGGTGATTCCTAGTGGAAAGCTTGTCCTTTATCACCTACAATAGGTGATAAGGCCAGGAGCCACAAAACAGAGAGGCAGCCCGCAAGTGCACTGCAGTAGTAGTATTAGTAGTAATAGTAGTACAAGTAGTAGTAGTACAAGAAGTAGCACTAGTACTACTACTAGTGCTACTGCTACAACTACTACTACAGCTACTACTACTACTACTACTACTACTACTACTACTACTACTACTACTACTACTACTCACAGGTATTTGTATCTGTACAAGTGTCTTATGGTATAATTTTACTTGAAAATTCGTCCTGTACAGTTATGATCGTTAACGTGATGTTGGCCACCCTCTTGATAAGTCTCAGACGAAGTTTCAGCGTCCTACGATCCCTACAAGCCAAGAAAACACCACATGAACATTAGAAATGCTATTTCCTATATATATAATACACAAGGTGGACAACGCAGCTCCAGCCAGATGTAAACAAAGCATCTAAACTCACTCGCCGATCAAAACTCTCAAGGAAACACACACAATCTTTTCGTTGTGTGTGGTCCTTGAACCATTTTAACTTTTAAACTATTTTAAAAGCTAACGGTAACATGACCCAAACCACTTATCTCATTGCTTCAGTTTCAGTCACGTGACCCTTTGCTGCTGAAAGTTAAAATGGTTGCGGTTACATGGTGGACGTTATTGCAATAAATATTGGATTTTGTATGGTAAAGCGGGCGATTATCCTACTTTCCATCGGGTGAATGTTAGAAAATGGTTCAAGGACCACACACAACGAAAAGATTGTGTGTGTTTCCTTGAGAGTTTTGATCGGCGAGTGAGTTTAGATGCTTTGTTTACATCTGGCTGGAGCTGCGTTGTCCACCTTGTGTATTATATATATAGGAAATAGCATTTCTAATGTTCATGTGGTGTTTTCTTGGCTTGTAGGGATCGTAGGACGCTGAAACTTCGTCTGAGACTTATCAAGAGGGTGGCCAACATCACTATAATGATCATAACTGTACAGGACGAATTTTCAAGTAAAATTATACCATAAGACACTTGTACATATACAAATACCTGTGTACTACTACTACTACTACTACTACGGCTACTACTACTACTACTACTACTACTACTACTACTAATACTACAGTAGTACCCGCAAGAGCAGTTTATGCTGCTCCTGTAGCAACAGAAGCAGAAGTAGCAGAGATAGATGCTATAGTTTACAATTTTATAACTCATTGTTACAAATGCACACATGTATGAGGTGCCGTTGTGGACAAAAGTAAAAGACACATCATAAATGTATATAAAAACTTTGAAATTAACTATATTTTTAATGAAAAATTGTTATAGAAGCAATGGAAAATATCGAAAAACTTTGGAATGAAATAATTTCTTCACATTTGTTTTGATATTTCTCAATGTTTTTCTTCAAAAAATCCTAATGCTTTTTTCTTCTTTTCCAGATTCTAAGATTTTTTTTGATTTTTTTTTACAAAGTTTTTTTTTCTAAATCTCACTGTAATTTTATCAATTCTCAATGCGTTTAGGGTTCTATAAATAACTCAGGGAATACCTTTATGACGATGAAGCTAGTCATGAGGCTTATATGGATAACTTGGGGAATACCTTCATGGCGACAATAGCGTGTAGTCTCAATCTTACGCACATGAACTTGGGCACATATCAGTGACCTTTGATAGCCGGGTGGGGAGTGACATTCTTGCCTGAACTACAGATGAAAAAAAGTATTTTGGCTACGTGATTTCCTCTGCTCGTTACGTTTCGTTACAAGAACAGCCAAACACACCCACATACACACACGCATGCACCCACGCACAAATAAACACCACTCCAGACCCATTTATCAAAGGTCACTGATATGTACCTAAGTTCACGACCGCGTGAGTAAGATTGAGATCGGACGCTATTGTCGTCATGAAGGTATGCCCTGAGTTATTTATAAAACCCTATGACCCGAATGAGGCGTAAAAACGCAGTGAGAATTGATAGAATTACAGTGAGATTTAGAAAGAAAACTTCCAAAAAAAACAGAAAAACTTCCAAAAAAAAAAGATTATCTGAAAATAAAAGTAAAAAGCGTTGAGATTTTTAAAGAACGGCTTTGAGAAATTGAAAAATTTTATACTACCAAAGAAAATGTGAAACGAAAATCACTATTTGGCTGAACTTTTAATGAGAATTAAATGTAAATTTTAGACTATCTTTGAAAATTTACATTGATTCTTTGACTTTTCTCAACGCAATAAATCTTTATTTCGAAGTTTTTACAAAAAGATATCAATGTTTAGGAAAATTTCAGTGTATCTTAATCTTTTAACGTGAATAATTTTCATTTTCAAAATTTTTTAAAAGTTTCCAATGTTTTGTTTAGGTTTACGGTGCAAATTATTTCATTTCAAAGTTTTTCTTTATTTTTCATTGAAGATATAGTTAATTTCAAAGTTTTTACATGCATTTATGCTGTGCTTTTTACTTTTGTCCACAACGGCGCCTCATACACATGGTCATGACTTGAATTGACATCAAAGGACATCCTGCTGATTCATAATATGCCATCTGGGTAGATGATTTATGTTTGCAGGTGTAGAGTAAATTTTAAACAAATACCTGAGTTGCCAGTAGATGACCCAATAGGTCCTGTCTGTGATGATGGTGTGGAGCCTTTGTGCTGTATCCATCCCCAGGTACTGTCCAGTTTCTTTTCAATTACATAACCACAATGGCCCCCACTGTTGAACGAACAGGTTATTGAAACATCTAAAAAATACAACAGTTGCATCAAATCTAAATACGAACTTTTGTAAACTCATTATCATGAACCTTGCCAATTCTAAATAATCGTTTAAACACACTCATACATACATAAATACGTACATTAATATACGTACATATATATATATATATATATATATATATATATATATATATATATATATATATATGTATATATATATATATATATATATATATATATATATATATATATATATATATATATATATATATATATATATATATATATATATATATATATATATACATCTATATATATCAGGTAAGCCCTACCCTGCAATCAAAAAACATATTCACACCTTTCAAAATCTAAAGTTACTGTGGTGAATTGAGGAAACGAGACTTACCTCTTATGGTGCACCGCCCAGGTGTTGTATTGACATCATCGATTGCTATGTCTCCTTTTGAATTCAGGCCTCTTGATGCTTGAAAGATGATGCGAAACTCTCCATGCTGCGGCAGGTCAACCTGACCAAAAACCCAGCTGTTTGAATTTTGATAGCCTCGTTTCCATATTTCCAGTTGCTTGCCATCCCTATTTTCAAAGATCACTTTAAGGAGACCGACGCTGCTTCCATACATATGGTAGTAGAATTCCAGGCATGTGGTGGAGTTTGTCTTCTCCCAATGTGAGATAAGTTCTGCAGTATCACCCATGCTGCCGAAGCTGGCAGCAGCATACATGTAGTAACCTACATAAAATAAAGGTGCCTGATTTAGGCTTTTATAGGCATTTATGTAGTTACCAACACAGAGTGAAGAGAAGGTATCTGCTTCGGGCTTGCAGAGGCTTTCATGAAGTAACCCAAATTAAAGTGTGCATGCTTTAGGCTTCCAGAAGCCTGCATTTAGCCTTGCACATCTGACACAGAAAAGGTAGAAGATTTGGGCTTTCAGAAGCTTAATCGTAGTAACCTACATATGCTTCTATAGAGACATAAATGTAGATTTCACAGCAGGTGCCTTATATATGATATGGCATATAGATGGTACCCTGAGCCGAACATAGAAAAGGTGCCTCTTTGAGTTTCAACAGTGAAACTAAGTTTGCAATCACAGGTTTTTCTTCCACTTACTCTATATTTAACTGTCTGAGTTTATTTTGTACACCTAAGTTCATCCGACTTGTACCAGTTGTATAACTCTGAGTATAAAGCAATTTGAACAATAATTTTAATGCCAGCATCACCAAAGATATTACATTGCAATCTAGTTCTGCATGTATCCAACCATTGGTGAACTGTACATACCAATGATTTTACAGTAACTGATTGCAGTAGACCTCCAAATATTTGTTCTTAAGTAATATACCTCCAATTTAAATGTAATTACTGAAGTAAATGGACTAAACCACAATCTTGTAAAAAAAGAGGATATGTACCCCTTCCTGTTGTATGGTCACTAGATGGTCCTGTCCCAGAGGTAGGTGTGGATTCAGTATGTTTTATCCACTTGTAACTGTTACCAGAGGAGCGCATGTGATAACCACAAATAAACTGCATTTCAAACGTACAAGTTATCCTCTCTGAAATGAAAAAGGAAAGATTCATGATTTCAAGACATTTTAGTGATATCAGAAATACCTTAATACGCCTTTTTCTAGTTGTAAATAGTAGAGTTTCAGCGTATCAAAAGTTAGCCATAGCGATAAATGGTTGCCATACTACATACATTTTTTACAAATACAAACTACTACTCACTTAAATCAATGAAACATGCTATAAATGCGATACTTCTGCATGACTACATGGCTTAGAAAAGCATTCATATGGTTTCTTAATGCTATGGAGTATTTGAATTACTTCAAAGTGGTTGATAAACTGTGCATAAGGTTTCTACCATATTAGGTTTGATGTATACTTATATTACGAAACATCTTCTACTAAAAACAAAAGCAAATAGACTTTCTTAAATTGTAAAGTATATTGGTCGGGACCCATTTCCAGATAAGCTAAGGTTGGGTATAATGTTGTAGAATTACCAAATAGATTTCAAATACGACATATCATAGAGTAACTGTAATAGCTATTTTCAGACACATGCACACACACATGCATATACATATTTTGTAAGTTTTATCTTGACATTTTGACATTTGACTACCATAATGCCAGATTTAGAAGATATACTTATATACCACAAGGGACAGTTTCATCTGTGTCATCTGTGCACTGGCTGACCCCGTCACACACCTGGCGGCGTAAGATGCAATGACCATTGCCACATGAGAATCGGTCACTTGGACAGTCTGGAATGATACATATACACATACACTACTAGGAAATCTTAAAAGTCCACAATTGTACAAAACACAATTTTCTGCATATTCGCCTCCATTTACTCTTACAAATTAGTCAACATTGCTGTATTGGCTTACTATACAGGTACAGCACAGACATTTAATTCCTACACTAGTCGACCGGGTGTCTACTATACAGGTACCTGTTTGTACAAACATCCATGGATAACATGTAAAAGGCATAAAAAAACTTCAATGACCCACGTAGCTTGCGACTCAAACCTACGTTCTGTTGTGAGGCCATCCATGCATCCATTCCCAGGAAACTGAATGTCAATCAGGCGTGCCTGGGCTGCCCACGAATGGCGTGCCTGGGCTGCCCACGAATTTAGTGCATAATTTAAATGTCAGCACTGTATATTGCAAGCATGCATTCAGGAAAATATGTAACGTAACAGCAAGGCTTAACATAGCTAATTTATTGCACTGAAAATAACTGTAACACAGAAGTAACGGATGCTACAGCCTTTTCATTTTTCAGAACATGTCTGTACGGTATCAGAAAAGGTAAACACAATTGATTCATTTCACACAAAATCACTGTAACGTTACAACATTTGGAAAGACAGCTGGATCATTTGACAGGAAGTACTGTACTCAGAGCTTATTGAGGACACAGGTACTAACTGTTACATAACATTAAAAATAAACAGTTGATGAAATACATATGTTATGGTTGTTACATAAAATCTAATCTCAAAGAAGCAAGGGTGGCTTGATAGTAAGGAAAGGTGAAATGGTAGTTAAACAGCACGGACCTTCCCCACTAAACATTAAACAGTCTTATTATTACAATATATATACAAATATACATATACACATATAAATATATATATATATATATATATATATATATATATATATATATATATATATATATATATATATATATATATATATATATTTATATATATACATATATATATATATATATATATATATATATATATATATATATATATACATATATATATATATATATATATATATATATATATATATATATATATATATATATATATATATATATATATATATATATATATGAATATATTAGTTAAAGGGCAAATGCACCATCAGAAAGATTTAGGTTCAAAATTATCCTGTACAAGTCACCTTTCAAATACGACCTCCCCCGAACCTGTCCTCTTCAGCACTACCCAGTTATAGCTTACAGAAGTTCAGCAAGTAACAGTCCTGAGGCAGTCATAGAGGGCCTCCACGAATCCCAAGATGCACTCTGTTTTTGACCTCTTCTAAGCACCAGCCTGTGTCACCAGTGCTTAAGAGATAGCAGTAGCAGGGAAGCACGACTTTCCCTTTCTTGCTAATTTTCATTCCTGGATCATCCCTGATCACAATTTTTGGAAGCAAATAAAACTTCAAGAAGTAGAACGTACATAGTATGGCGGAATTGAACGATTCAGAAATTTGGAGGAATGGAAATAGCTGACTCACCTAGGCAACTTCTCCCTAACCCACATGATCCTTTACTCAATAGTGCCAGGTTCTTCACTCAAAGATAGCATCTTGATAACAGGAAGTGAAGGAGTACACATACTAGTAAGTCCTACACTATTATCATGAGTAACTGCTAACTGACACAAGTGTTGCAATTCCCTGTAAGTGATTAGCACAAACTGATTTCATAGCAATTAGGTAATGGTTTCTACCCAACAATAAGCTACAAATCAAAGACAAGCCACATAGTATAACTTCCATGGACTGTTGGAATATACCATAGAAAATTGAAGAAGTTTAATCTTTGGGAATTGTGACAACTTATTGAAAGCCAGGAATGAAAATCTAAGCAGGAAAGGGGAGCCTAGCCCCTATTACTGCTATCTCTTAAGCACTGGTGACACAGGATGGTGCTTAGAAGAGGTCAAAAACAGAGTGCATCTTGGGATTCATGGAGGCCCTCTATAGCTGCCTCAGGACTGTCACTTGCTGAACTTCTGTAAGCTATAACTGAGTAGTGCTGAAGAGGACAGGTTCGGGGGAAGTCTTATTTGAAAGGTGACACGTATAAGCTCATTTTGAACCTAAATCATTCTGATGGTGCATTTGCCCTTTAAGTGTCACTTACTCAGTGAATTGCATTTTCCAGGCATGACCTTGATATCATCTATGGCTATATCACCTTTGTATCCAATCCCTCTCTCCACCTCCCACACCAATTGCATGTTGGAGAAGTTAGAATATGGTACGAGATTCATCAAAGCATTTCGCCATCTGTCGCCTTGGTCGCCAGCTTTGTACCAACTTATCCTCCTAACGTTGGAATCATACAACATGAAAACCCTCAGTGTACCGGTGTGATCCCCATACATGTGGTACCAGAATGAAAGGCAGGAGACATAGTCGTTTGTTGTAATATTGGGTGATACCAATGAGGCTTTTGATCCTATCCTCCCAGAAGACGCCTCTGTATACATATAGTGACCTACATAAACAGATAGAGAAACATAATTTCAGTACAGATTTCTACCTCCTGCACCAGTCAACTGGACATCTGCCATTACCTGGTTGTACAAACACCAAAGGATAGCCACATGGTGTGCAATAGGCTTTGGCAACTCCCAGGGAACCTGTGTGGCAGCTTGCCTTATCAAAGAAGGGGGATGTGTGGATCTGTCTATGGATACCCTGCATCTAAAATATGCCTTGGATCTCTTTGGATCTGAAGTCTCTCCCTCTCTCTCTCTCTCTCTCTCTCTCTCTCTCTCTCTCTCTCTCTCTCTCTCTCTCTCTCTCTCTCTCTCTCTCTCTCTCGTTTCTTCTTTCATGTAGAATAGTTAGGCATATGCTTCGTCATTGTTCTTCATCAATGACAAAGGACCACCTTTTGTTACTATCTTATGGCACTGGATGGTCTTTGTGTATCGATGTGCCTTTAAACACTTATTCATTCACTCGTTACTGTACAGTGCTGTTACTTACCTGCAGGGGATATGTTGGTGTGGTCATAAATTGGTCCTGTGGTGTCTGAGGGTGTGGAGCTGTTCCATCTCAACCAATTGAATAGGCCATCTGATGACTTCAGTAAGTATCCACAACGGTTAACACTTGTAAAAGTACAATTAATTGCCACTTCTGTTAAAAGAAACATACATGGTCAGCGATAGAAGAATCACATAGCCTTATTTAAACTCTGCCAGTACATGTGTAGGCAAATCTAAAGCTGACATGCCAACATAAAGTTAGGGGATCGACAGGTTACAGAGCAAATATCGGGACTGTATGAAGGTACGCTACAAGGATCAGTATTGAAGGGAACATGTGCTGCCTTGCCTATGAGCATTCAGATCAGAGCTACTGGGTCGGTCACACAGGCTACCTGCCGATCATTCCTCATGTAAAACTAAAGGGAGAGCAGTCTCTAAACTTTAGATACACTTGTTATATGTTGGCACGTCGGTTTTTGGTGAATTTCTAACATCGAATAAGTAAAACTACATGTATACATTATCTTGTGTTGTTTTTCACGAATACCCTACTGAACGTAATGTCTGTAAGAAAGGGTAACAGCAGGACAGCAACGGTTTGCTTAAATACAAAAGAAGTGAAATACTGTGAATTTGAAAACGATTGCATTAGTTTATTTTTGCGGGTTTTTTGCGTTTAGCCTCGGACGAAAAATCATTAAAATTCACACTAATTAGTGTTGCCTCTTTAAGTGTATAGCTGGCACTCCATGTTGCGACCAATTCGCAAAGTTTTATAAAAGTAAAAATTGATTTCCTGAAAATTTGCAAAATTTACTCTACACAATCTTTTGTGAATCTACTGTAGTAGCCAAATGAAATAGTAATGAGATAGCGAACTGAAGGTAACATGTTAGGGTTTACCACATGAGGAATGCGTTTCATCAGATTTGTCATCACAGTCGTTATTTCCATCGCAGACTAAATTTTTCTCAATGCATTGGCCATTCTCACACCTGTACTCTTCCTTTTCGCAATCTGAAAAATGGAAGAAGAAAGGAAGGAATGGTTTTTTACGTTGCTTTTAACAGCTTAGGTCATATTGCGATATGATAGAAACACTGAACCAGGAAGTAGTCCCCTTCTCTTCCCGAATAGGTCAAGGGTGGTTTCAGTTGCAGAAGAGCCACAGACAGCCATCCACAACGTAACATATTCATATAGCGATCGATCCAACCTGCTCATTGGTATTCAGCGGGTCCCTTACCTGCGAACTCAAGCTTGGGGAAAATGGTTATGAATACACATGATTATACACTTACACTTGTGTTAACCCATTCACACCAGTAATATTTCTCTTGGCAAGTTGAAAACGGATCTGGATACTCGGTTTATATGTCTACACTCAGGGTCTTAGTCTCTGTCTGTCAAAATTAAGTTACTTAGCTACTTTACATCCGTATATCACCTATATCTAATAGCCTAATGTGACAAAAAGAAAACTTTACACTTAATGTCATAGAAAATAGTTCATTAGGAAATATTTGGTTATTGCCTCACAAACCGTTGCCTGCCCAAAAAGGAGGGTTTCAGGAAGATGTCTGTCCAAAAGCCAACGCTTGCTTTACAAAATTCACACGTGTAACATTTTTCTTGGCAAACTGAAAACTGAATATGAATGCACATGATTCACACATATAAACTTGAATTAACCCATTTTCACCTGTGCTATTTCTCCTGGCCATCTGGATAATGATTAGAAGTGCACGGGGTATTGTTGAAAATTTGAAAATGGATAGGAATTGACGTTGTACACTTTTATACACTAATGTAGAATTATAGTTTTGGTGGGTAGGACGCATATATTGCTAAGTTCAACAATATAATAGACCTTTCAATAAATTTGGAAATGATTTAGCACCAAATGTGATATGCATCACAGTGAATTACGTTCCACTAAATGCATACAATATACATACAAAATAAGACACGAAAAAGAATATTAGGAATGGTACCAACCTTATTTCACTTCTAATTTAATTTTACTTTCGTTTTTAGCATTCGAAAAATGGACATGAATTGCATAAATACCTATGTCAACTACGGTGCTTACCTTTAAAGTGAATGGACTGTATGCAAAAAAGTCATTATATATCTGAATATGGTTACAGATGGGAGTGATGCTCACCTAGTTTATTCAAATTTATTTCAAAAATCTGGAGGCCATATTAGGTTTTCAAATCCACATACCTTTCTTCCGAGACAAGCAGGCAGGCACATCTCACTATATATATATATATATATATATATATATATATATATATATATATATATATATATATATATATATATATATATATATATATATATATATATATATATATATATATATAAATATAGGTTTTATATATATATATATAAATATATATATACATATATATATATATATATATATATATATATATATATATATATATATATATATATATATATATATATATATATATATATATATATATATATATAAACATGAATATATGTGTGTGCGGGTGTGCGGATGATTGGTTATAGGTAATATACATACCACATGTCTGTACATCGCAGAATTCACATTTCGCACCAAGGTCAGTGTAGCACCAGGGTGTAGAGGACAGCCCTCCGGGATTTCTGCAATAATTGGCGAAATGTTGAATACTGCCAACTTGAATTGCTTTGATGCTGCCCTTTGCCTGGGTCCAGTCTACACACACATTTCCTCCAGCACTTCGTTGCAGATGACCCTGGAACTCCACCCCACTAGAAGTCCGTTTGCAGGATTTTTCTGGAAGAGATGTCAGGAATTTCAATGAGAGAGTACTGTTTTGTGTGTTTGTTTGTTTTTATTAATATATACAACTATATGTAAATATATATATATATATATATATATATATATATATATATATATATATATATATATATATATATATATATATATATATATATATATATATATATATATATATATATATAAATATATATATATATATAGGTTCTAGGACAATATCCCCCCCGACAGTATCCCCCTAGGACAAAACCCCCCCAAACAAAATCAGCCCGTTCCAATATCCCCCTGGACAATATCCCCCGGGACAATATCCCCCCAGATGATACCTGTAAAACATGTGTTAGTAAAAAAATTTTTTTTAAATTCCAGTGTTTTAAATTATCCTAAAACGTGTGTTAGTAAAAGATTTTTTTTTTTAATTAAAAAAAAATTCCAGTGTTTTGAGTTATCCTAAAACATGTCATTGTAAAAGAAATATTTAAAAAAATAATTCCAGTGTTTTAACTTATCCTAAAACATGTGTAAGTAATATATTTTTTCAAAAATTCCAGTGTTTTAATTATTCTCAAACGCTTTTTTTGATTTTTTTAAATTTTTAAATTAATTTTTTATTTTATTACTAACACATGTTTTAGGATTTTTTAAAACACTGGAATTTTTTTAACTAACACATGTTTTAGGATAATTTAAAACACTGTATTTTATTTTAATTTAAATATTTTTTTTTAGTATCACATGTTTTAGGATCATTTAAAACACGGGAATTTAAAAAAAAGATTTTTTACCAGTACATGATTTAGGATAATTTAAAACACTGAAATTAAAAAAAAAAAGATTTTTTTTACTAACACTTGTTTTGGGATAATTTAAAACACTGGAATTTAAACAAATCTTTTTTTGATTTAAAAAAAAAAGATTTACCAGTACATGATTTAGGATAATTTAAAACACTCAAATTTAAAAAAAAATGTTTTTTACTAACACATGTTATGGGATAATTTAAAACACTGGAATTTAAACAAATTTTTTTGTACTAACACATGTTTTACTAGAGAATCATCCGGGGGGATATTGTCCGGGGGGATTTTGTCCGGGGGTATTGGAACGGGGGGATTTTGTCCTGATACCATATATATATATATATATATGTATGTATATATATATATATATATATATATATATATATATATATATATATATATAAACATCTATTAAATTGTCCGGGGGGATATTGTCCTGATACCATATATATATATATATATATATATATATATATATATATATATATATATATATATATATATATATATATATATATATATATATATATATATATATATATATATATATATATATATATATATATATTAACATCTATTAAATAGTCAAGCTACTGCCTCAAGCTTGCTGGAAATTTAGGAAAGGTTAGGGACATATATGAACAAAAAAATAGAAAAACGTCAACAACTATTCCTAAGGCATTTCCTAAATTTTCTAATTTTTTGAAATATTCTTAATTTCCAAGTTATCTAACGCAGAGGACAATATCAAGAATAACTCTCATGCATGGATGGGTTAAGGGGGCGGGGCCATACTGCGGTTATGACATTTGCGTAAAGGTTATTCCGGTACAGGGTACATTGAATTTAAAAGAGAGCAGTGCACGTTAATCAATTATTTGTAGGATGATCATAGTAGATAATGCACTTTTAATGTATTATCCTGAACTGAACGCAATGAATATTAGTACAAGTTCATCGCTCTTTATCAATAGACATCGAGGTAATGGGTCATGAAGAAAAATCTTACGAAATCTTGAGCACTTATCCAGTTGAAGGTCATCTAGTGCAATATGATCACGTGGCCCCTTCCCTTTGGATGCAGATATAACAATCTGAAACTGTCCTGCATCAATCTCCAAGGAGACCTGATGCCACAAGTTGCCCTGGTTACCATATCGTTGCCACAACAACCATGTCTCCCCTGTAGGACTACGCTTGCTTATGTTGAGTGTGCCTATATCAGCTCCGTACATGTGATACGCCAACATAAAACACCACTTTTCATCGGTGAACATCAACGGTGTAGCAATCTTGGCAGTCGATCTTGCAGATCCATCCAGATAAATATAGGACCCTTGAACAAAGATACTCGCGTGTCATAACCTAGTATCTCACACATATTTATATTCACTACCATTTCATTATTCCTAAGTGTGAACCAATCAAGCATATTAGATCAAAACTATTCAAAAACAGGAATTTCATTTTAATTCACATTTGTGAGTTCAATACAGACCATAATAGCTTAATATCTCTCTCTCTCTCTCTCTCTCTCTCTCTCTCTCTCTCTCTCTCTCTCTCTCTCTCTCTCTCTCTCTCTCTCTCTCTCTCTCTCTATATATATATATATATATATATATATATATATATATTATATATATTTTTATATATATATATATATATATATATATATATATATATATATATATATATATATATATATATATATATATATATATATATATATATATATATATCATGCATAAACAAGTACAGGTGAAGTGATTAATAAATAATTCATCGCTTGATACACATGGTAGACAAACCTACTATAATGATAAACAGCTATTGTTCGCTAAGTAATTATAACTTTTGTATATCAACGTTATTGGTCTAGTATCGCTGAATAATTTAACCCGCCCTTTAATCAGGTGAACACTGCATGTGTACAGGCCGATGGCTGTATAGTTAGCTGAATGATTGATATCAAATCATTTTCATTAAACGTAATATCATATTTGCCTGCTGTCCCTTAAGTATCTAACGTACCCTTGCCATTAGTGCGATCTCCAGAGGGTCCTGTCAGTGGAGTAGGAGTAATTCCTATTGTCTTCTTCCAGCGTGCCCCATTGTTCTCCATCTGCAGGCCACAGAAAGAGTGGCTGAATTGGCAATCGATTTTCTGAGCACCTGTAGTACGAAAGGAGTCAGTCAAAAATGTTCAGCCATTACTTTACACACAAATCTATGCATAAGTTGGCTTAATTCCTTTACATTCTCAGATATGCATAAGTAAAGTTCATATGCCTAATGATAATGGGTTGTTCTTGTATGTTGCATTATAGGAAAATTTGCCTCAGGTCAGAGTTAACCAGCTAGAGTAAGCAGGAGTGTTATGACTGTACAGATGCTCTCACGTGTAGTCAGACGCCAGTTTGTCCTCATTCATTTTTTTATTTTTCTTGATTTGCTCTTTTGCCTTTCATATTCGTGCCTCAAATTAATTATTCTGTTGTGTTTTTCCTAGCTTTGAGTCGTCTTTGATGGTTGCATATGCGTGACATATCTTTAGAAAAACATATCACTCGAAGATGCATCCAATATACTACAATGCAGTACATAACAATACAATACGAGAAAATACAATACAAGACAAAACAATGCAAGACAATGTAATGCAAACAATACAATTGAATGGTGAATTAAGCATATACTTAGTTTCAGTACGTAGTTTAGCAAATTGTTTATAGCAATTGTTTCTGTATATTTAACCCATGGAATATAGTTTACCACTATTTATGACATATTCTACTCGTATAAGCTACAATACTTGCTAAAGTGCTTTTGTTACACCTTTACAGTCATTAAAACAAACAAATAGTACTTACCATTACATCTTACTCTATGCAAATAATCGTACTTTGGGTTTGGTACCAATGACATCCCATGTGAGTCCTTATTCAATGGCGATATATAACATTCCTGGGTTTTCCTCGAGTACAGCACAGAGTTACAGTTCAGCTCTGGGAAACTGATGCAGACATGCTTGCACACTCCCAAAGAAACATTGGCGTACAATTGCTTGAAATCATCTTGCGCCTTTTCTTTGGACTGAAGATCTTTACCGTATATAGTCTTAAACCGATCCACACATCCGCCTACAAAATTCATGTAGAGTAATACATTTATTTATTGCCAACATCTATCCAAATCATGCATAGCAACGAACAGGTAAGTGGTATTACAGAAATGTATTGAAAAGCTCACCAAAATACAGTGAATAAACTGTAAATAGAAGAACAAATCAAATATACGACATAACTTGGTTACATAAAAATGTCTTTATAGTTTAATCTATATAATTTATAATCTAAAATCAAGGGACTTGCACGCTCGTTTTAGTGCAATTTCCAAAATTACCAAAATAAATGTTTGTAATTTAATTCATTTAATAAAGATAATAAAGTAATATGTGGATTAAAGAAAAATACTACAATGTACTTGGATATATTGGCTATGCTTAAGCAACCTTTAACCTAGATATTTAGCGCTTTATTTTTATTTGTAGGTATTATATTGCCAAAGAGAAGTAACCATCCAATCTTAACAAGTAATAAGACCGTTATCACGTCACAGCTTGCGATTCATTTGACTTATATCTGCATGTCTGTACATTTCAAGAAATTTCACTTACAGTCGAATAGCACACTTTGCTTTATTGTTATCAAACACTATACAGTTTGTTTCAACGGTACACAATTTGTTTATGGTGAATTTTCCAATAACTATCTTATTTTTAATTTTGCATAACCCGCATTAAGATGCAGTAATAAGTGCATTATAATATCTAATTGATACTGTTTGTCATGTTTAACAGGCTGCTTAAATATTCAAAACTGATGCTATTCCTAGGGGTTATTATAATCAATTATTTAGTATGTATGTAGCGACCAATACCTTGTGGGTTGTTATTGCTATTTGCTAGAATGGTGAAATTTTGTTCGACGATGTCGTATAATCCCTTCCGATGAGTAGCACTTGCCCTGTAAAGAAACAATAGGGCTATTATGTTTGGTATTTATCCTGAGACCTATACAGGTCAACTGGTAATCCTAACGCAAATAGAGTAGTGCAGAATTTATATATCCTTTTTGTCAATACAATGGTATTATGATGACCAAGGGAAATACGGCGGTGGATAGTGTGTCATTATTATATAGATTTTGCCCTGCAAATAAAACAATATGGCCTTTTGGCCAACTTATTCATGACTCACATAAGCACAGCGGACAATTTAAACTGAATGATAATGTAAACTGTAGAAAGATGTGGTAAATTTAAAAACTCGTTCGTAAAGTATATGACTGTGCAAATACAGAGCAAAGACAAAATCAATGATAAAAGACCAAATATTATAATATGAGTTTAACATATGCTTAAGAACTGCATGTTAACAGACGAGGACATTAGCCCCATCAAGAAAAAGACACACTATGTATATTGTAAAAGGTATTCTCTGTAAAACTACTACTATGTCATAACTAAGAAGATCGCATCTTGATTTATGTTTTGAACACACCTATTATTATTCATCACTGATTATTTGCAAATATATTGTGCAATTATTGGTTAAGTTGATATTCTTGAAAATATGCAGTTGTATAACACAAGAAAATGGACCACCAAGACAATTGAAATAATATAGTATGTTACTTTTTCCCACCAGAGTACACATGGTGTGATATTTCTATGTATTTTTCAGCTGTTGTAATTTTTGAAAATGTGACTAGATTTTAGATTTGTCAGTAAGAAGCAAACACACAATTTGGGGTTTATAATTTTCCGAAATGGTTCAAAAACATGGGTTCCATTATTCTAGGTTCATATAATCGTCAATGATTTCCGGAAATTAGAAAGATAAATACGAAAACATGTTAAACATAGCCATGAGCTTCTCTGTAGTTTAAGTCAGCTTGCGAGTGTTGACTTAAATCAATTTCCTACTATGATATTAGATAATCGTATAGAGGTGTTTAAATAGAGTACGAATGGGGAAAGGTTCTACGTCAAAAAGTTTTTGTCTAAAATGCTTTGATGATTCAATATGAAACCTTGGTCAAATTGTGGCCAGCTACATGCATAAATGTTTAAATATTTGTCTCCTCTCAATTTGTTCGTGTTAATGCGTCTCCAGAAATGTGTGAAACTTACACATACCTCATAAAATTCTGGTTGCATATTGTGACTGCTGGAAACCGTAAGGAGTCTGCAAAGATAACCTCAACGTTGACAGTTTTTGGATAGGAGTAGAAGTGGACAACTCTCGACACTATGATGGCTGTGAAGGTGGCGAAGGCCCCTATGACGATTAACAGCCACACAAGCCTGAAAATAACCAGGTACAGGGTCAATATATAAACCAAAGCTAGATGACTAGCCACGCAAGCCTAGGACACAACCTGGGATAGGGCTAGTGGAGTAACTAAAGTACTGCCTGACAAAAGCCAAGTAAGAGGAGAGAAATATATATATATATATATATATATATATATATATATATATATATATATATATATATATATATATATATATATATATATATATATATATATATATATAGCTCTTCCAAATGAGATATGTACCCAGACATAAATCACGAATATATGTAGCCGTTTAAATAATATATTTACGAGTTATCAATGATAATCTTATTCTTGTCATCTATGTGATGCATCATAAGTGTAATGATTTTCCCGGTGTTGTTTATTTCCGTTTGATAGCATTCGGGAAAAAAACGGGAAAATAAAAGACACGGGAAAATTAGCCATTCTACAGCATAGATTAGTTTTATGGTTTCAATGTAGGTGGCGCCACTATATATTTACATGACCTTGTTCAATGGAACTTCTGTTACTCCTATTACTCAATATATATATATATATATATATATATATATATATATATATATATATATATATATATATATATATATATATATATATATATATATATATATATATATATATATATATACAAATAACTAGTGCTGAGGATTAGTGGACAGCTCCAAACTTGAGCACAAACATGGTGAATTGCCAGGCTTTTGGATGATACTAGAATACGAGAAAAGGATCTGGGAGAACATTCTATTTGATTCCTAACCCAGATGATATGCAAAAAAATTAGATTTAATAGCTAGATAGCTCTATAATATAGGAATTGAATTGTTTCGACTTTGAAGAGAATTTTTAGTTTACTACTCACATAAAGTTAGCGAGGATCACAGGGAAGACTTATAGGATATAAAAGTCAGTATTAACAGCTGAGAAAAAGATGCAGTTCCAATAATGTTTTCATTCAAGCCAAAGCATGAATGCAACATAGGAGGTTGCCAATACTGAAGGATTCAGGTAACGTCAAAGTACCCGTGTTGTATTTCACAGTCAATATTTTCAACATCGAGTTTTTCCTCCAGAATATCCCATTTATGACAAATGATACGTTCCTCTCAGACAGAGACACATATCTTCACATCAGCACCAGTCTGTGTTTCCAAACGTTCAGAATCAGAATTTCCCTCCAGGTCACTGTCCTCAGAGTCTGACAAATGTTCCACTTCAGAATATACTGGTTCGAATGCATTTGCTTGAATACCAAGGAGGTTTTTCATAACTGCCTGTGAATCCAAATCCATTAAGACTGAGGAAACAGATAAAAGTTGTCCCTACCTTTGTCTCTGCTTAAATGAATAAAATCCTTTACTTGGTTCAAATGGAAAATCAAATTAATAGCTATTTTGAATTAGAATTTAAAATACCACCATCACAAATACAATTCATAGATGGTTATCTGCTTTCATAATACCAAATACATATCCAGCTGAATAATCATAAGAATTGTATGTCAACCACGTGCAGACGGGAATGAAATACACATGCAGATCCCCCCTCCCCCCACAAAAAAAATCAACACAATTGAAATAAACCCAAATATCTCTGTACGGAATTTCTTGAACTCTATCATGCTCAACCAAAACCCCTTTATTACAGGTCACCAAACATTAGTGCTTTTGCCACACAGAACCTAGTATTCCTCTAGACAATATAATTTGAGGTATATAGGTACACATTGAGACCACGAATGTCGAACACCGGATACGCAACCAGCAGGTCTCCCTTAACAGCCTGGACACAACTGCTAGCCCAGAAGTTGACAAAAATGGCTCAAGGGTACTTTCTGCATATGTGCGAGACTAACTTACTCTATAATGTAAACGATATAACAGCCCATATTGGTCTATGTCTCCTAGTGACATCACACTGACATTAGATTCGGCGAGATTAGGAGTGTCCAGGGCTTTGTAATGGGTCCTATGGCAATTGGTCTGTGGCTAAGAATCCATGTGTCTATTCCTCTAAGCTGAGACATAGTGCCATTGTTTAGTTTAATACACCTCTTTATTCTTTGCAAGTCATTTACTTTTGAGAGCACTAATAAGTATGTTCAGTACTGAATAGACCAGCTTGCAAGCAGTTATATATCAATGACAGCACAGCCTCATTCCAGCAAGCTCTGATAAGGCCCAAAATAAATGTAATTAAAGGGCAAATGCACCATCAGAATCATTTATGTTCAAAATGTGCTTATACATGTCACCTTTCAAATAAGACCATCCCCAAATCTGTCCTCTTCAGCACTCCTCAGTTATGGCTTACATACGTGAGCAAGTAACAGGCCAGAGAGCCACACAGGGGTACCATCTTCTAAAGATGCACTCTGTTTTTTTGGCATCACCTAAGCACCAGCTGTGCCACCAGTGCTTAAGAGATAGCAGTA
>OZ012693.1:14397039-14484539 GCA_963942565.1 Maea johnstoni | reverse complement strand
TCCAGCTGAATAATCATAAGAATTGTATGTCAACCACGTGCAGACTGGAATGAAATACACATGCAGATCCCCCCCCCCCCCCCCACAAAAAAAATCAACACAATTGAAATTAACCCAAATATCTCTGTACGGAATTTCTTGAACTCTATCATGCTCAACCAAACCCCTTTATTACAGGTCACCATACCTTAGTGCTTTTGCCACACAGAACCTAGTATTCCTCTAGAAAATATAATTTGAGGTTTATAGGTACACATTGAGACCACGAATGTCGAACACCGGATACGCAACCAGCAGGTCTTCCTTAACAGCCTGGACACAACTGCTAGCCCAGAAGTTGACAAGAACGGCTCAAGGGGTACTTTCTGCATATGTGCGAGACTAACTTACTCTATAATGTAAACGATATAACAGCCCATATTGGTCTATGTCTCCTAGTGACATCACACTGACATTAGATTCGGCGAGATTAGGAGTGTCCAGGGCTTTGTAATGGGTCCTATGGCAATTGGTCTGTGGCTAAGAATCCATGTGTCTATTCCTCTAAGCTGAGACACAGTGCCATTCTTTAGGTTAATACACCTCTTTATTCTTTGCAAGTCATTTACTTTTGAGAGCACTAATAAGTATGTTAAGTACTGAATAGACCAGCTTGCAAGCAGTTATATATCAATGACAGCACAGCCTCCTTCCAGCAAGCTCTGATAAGGCCCAAAATAAATGTAATTAAAGGGCAAATGCACCATCAGAATGAATTATGTCCAAAATGTGCTTATACATGTCACCTTTCAAATAAGACCATCCCCAAATCTGTCCTCTTCAGCACTCCTCAGTTATGGCTTACATACGTGAGCAAGTAACAGGCCAGAGAGCCACACAGGGGTATCATCTTCTCAAGATGCACTCTGTTTTTTGGCATCACCTAAGCACCAGCTGTGCCACCAG
Source organism: Maea johnstoni (assembly GCA_963942565.1). Taxonomy (NCBI): domain Eukaryota; kingdom Metazoa; phylum Annelida; class Polychaeta; order Spionida; family Magelonidae; genus Maea; species Maea johnstoni. The sequence continues at coordinate 14,483,594 of OZ012693.1, read as the reverse complement.
TGCTTAAGAGATAGCAGTTATATATATATATATACATATATATATATATATATATATATATATATATATATATATATATATATATATATATATATATATATATTTATGACCTCATGGCTGCATTTATATATATATATATATATATATAAATATATATATATATATATATATATATATATATATATATATATATATATATATATATATATATATATATATATATAAATATATATATATATATATATATATATATATATATATATATATATATATATATATATATATATATATATATATATATATATATATATATTTATGTAAATATATATAAGTATATATATATTGTTATATATATATATATATATATATATATATATATATATATATATATATATATATATATATATATATAAATATATATATATAAATATATATACATACATACATACATACATACATATAGCCATGAGATCATAAAAATGAATTGGGTAATAGCAGTACAACAGTGTAATTATGATTGTGTAAATACTCGGTGGCGCCACAGAGGACTGTCATATAAATATGTAGTCATATATATATATATATATATGTAGTGCCGCCACCTACATGCAAACCATAAGACTAATCTACTCCTTTTTTTCATTCTTACCCTAAGGGCTCTTAATTAGGTTTATAGATGTGAAAACAGAATCAAAATATCTTCTTTGGGGACAAGGTTATGGCTATTTTAGTGAGGACTGTCCATTGAACAAGGTTGTGTAAACATGTAGTGGTGCCACCTACATTCAAACCATAAAACTAATCTACTCCTTTTTCATCCTTACCCTTAGGGCTATCATTTAGCTTTATAAATATGAAAACAGAATCAAAATATCTTCTTCTGGGACAAAGTTATGGCCATTTTAGTGAGAACTGTCCATTGAACAAGGCCATGTAAACATGTAGTGGCGCCACCTATATTCAAACCATATAACTAATCTACTACTTTTCCACCCTTACCCTTAGGGCAATCAATTAGCTTTTTGCATATGTAAACAGAATCAAAATACTAGTATCTGCTTTTGGGACAAAGTTATGGCCATTTTATTGAGGACTGCCCTGGCCTGTAATTCTGCTGGCCACTAGGTGGCGCCACAGGGTCTTAGAGGGGTTGGATTCGCGCGGTACCCGTCTAGAAACGATCGCCACACCATGTTACATACCTGTACCAAGTTTGGCGCTTTTACCAAAAAGTGCACGATTCAATTACATATCTGCTGGACTATGTACCAGTAAATGTAGTTTGACATTATACAAATATGCCATGCCAGTGGGGGTAACATGATGGAATGTTTCCCCGAGGGAGGATGGTTTTCCCGAGGGCGGAGCCTAAATTGAAATACCAGTCGAAGCATATAGAATACGTACGCCATCTCCCCTGCTTGGGTACTAGACTACCTTTTTTTAACCTTGACATCTCAGGCATGTGGTTACTGGACCATAAAAGAAAGAGACAGAAAGGGGTCTGCCCAATCTGGAAATGTGACTTATTGTTAAGGGGCAACACATATTTTGACATAAATTTCTCGTCATGAGACCAGAACAAAAGGGTAAGTTTGGAATATTTACATATTTTAGCCCACAACTTTTTCCTTTCCTCCTAAGAAGACTAACTGTGTCTCCATAGACCTCAGAACAACGTAACATAACAAGTTTTATAAATTCCTAAATACGCTTTTGTTAAGCAAGAAATGCTCATCGCTCATTCCCCATATCGAAATTCAACATATCTTCGTTTCATAATTGTGGGGGTAACAAATGTTAATGGGCTTCTTAAATACTAACACCCAATGGGGCTGGAAGTTACTGCATGCACATTGTACTTAGCAATATCAGAGCTTTTAGACACAACTTCTACTAAAGCATGTTAGAGGAACCCCTTAAGTTACCGATGTATGCCACTGCCAAATAATGTCCAAAATTGAGGAAATAATTAATAAACTGAAGACTCATCTAAACTATCAGGGCCTGCCCTAATTGTAGAGTGGTCTATGGTGTTGCTACTGACTGCTATGTGTCTCCTGTGACTGCCAAGGTCAAAATAACCCTCTTAAACCTTCTAATAACATGTTTTGTATAAATAACAATAGCATTTATTATGAAGGATGATTGGGATTGCCAAACACTTTATCCCAGTCACACATTTTGTGATAAGGTTGAATATCTTTTCTCACCCAATTCTCAACATTACTCTATAGTTGAATAGTTGAGGGACAATACAGTAATGCATATACTTGTGTGAAAGAGAAAGAACATACGTAATCATAGCAATGAGACGGTTCATGCATGTTGGAAGAGAAATCCATACTTCAAGCTTATTACATAAACCAAACAAAGGTGCAATGTTAGTTGAATCATTAAATATGGATGTTAATTTGTAAGCCAGTCGATTGCCTCTTCGAATGAGATAGCTGAGATAGCATTGGCAGCAACAATCGAGTTGATTGGATGACAGAGGCTGGTCACGTGCAGTGACACTCATTCAGCACGTGATCTATTCAATTTCATTTAAGATACAAGGTCTCAAGATAATGAAATATAGATAAATCTAACCATAGTATGTCTATCGAAAATAATAAATGTTGCATTCCAACACATTTGCATACCACCGTGAAATGTGTAATGCTCAACAAACGACCCTTAGCATGAGCCTATTACATTTCATTTATGATAAAAGGTCTCAAGATAACGTGATATAGATTAATCCAACCACAATGTGCGTATCAAAAAGAGTAAGAAATGTTACATTTCAACACAATTGCATACCACAGTTAAATGAATGATCAACAACGGACCATATGCTTGAACGCATTACGTTTTCGACGCACGTTAAGCCATCGACCAAAGGTTCTTTTTAAGCTCTGCAAAATATATTTACTATACAACAAATGCTCAAATAGATGCAGCGTACAGTTTCATTAGTGAAAGAAATGGTATATGCCCCTCATAAAAGAACACTTTGGCTTCGCCACAAAGTCTGCACTTTGGCATAAAATAGAAAAATCGTTACCCTGGAAGAAGCTGAGCAGACACCACACCGCTACAGATATCGATGTTCCGTTTTACTAGTGTGTCTGTTTGCTCAATGTGGTGATGTATTTACCTAATAGGTAGAGGTAACTATAATTGTCCGTTCATTTTGATATGAAATCAATTGCTTGTTTAATTCGGATAAAAATTAAGTGAAATGTCCGTTGTCACAAGCAAGTTCAGCATATTTTTATACTTTATTTCTAGAATTAGAAATTCTCGGATGATAACATTATTTCGGATGACATCATTACATTTTAAAAAAAGAATAGATTAAATAAATTTGATAAAAGTAATCGCAATCGCATCCCATATATAGCAAGGCTATGATTATCAAATCCCTTATATCATCAAAAACTGACCCAAGTGCCAAGTCTCTCACAGCCCCAGGTGTAGCATTAGCATCAGTACCTTGAGATTATCTTAGGTAGTTTTCAATTGCTTTACAAACATCCTACGCATGGAATTTAGAAGCAGAAATTGGTAATGGGGAACTAAAACTACACGTCTACAGCTATTATAGGCTAATAATTGAATTAAGGCAGAAATCAACAACCCTAGGGTTAAGTTATATATTTCAGCTATCCATATTAGTCAGGTAGTTTAACAACTCTATCGTTACCCAGGGCATAAGGCGTGACATTTGACATGGATATCCATTATGTCACCTGATTATTTTGTCAAGGAGTCATAACCATGGCAATAGCCGCAATGGAAAATGGTCGCCTTTGGCCAGTTAATCCTTCAAAGGCTATCTTATTTACCGAATATCTTATTTACCAAAGATTACTCTCATCTTAGAAAACATAATATGTGGGTCGAGTATTGACCTCACCTACATTTCATTTTATGGAAGGTACTGTTTAAAATGACGACCATGGAACTCTCTGGTAGGCCTAAGCACACGGCTATCCCAGCTTAAAATTTCGATAGTCAAAACTTAGCTCCTTGTAACAAAAAGTCACTGATGCTCTTTTCAATAGCATCAGGTTACTACATGTATTGCAAAGTGGCATTTCATGTATTGAAATTGGCCACTAGGTTATGTTACAACCTTTTCTAAAAGGGAATCTACCTTTAAAAATAACCAGTTAGAGGGGAACGGGCATTTCCAGGAAGGCTGTTAGATAATCCCCAACTGTTTATAATACACGTGTTTTATACACACTTCAGCCTCAAATATGCCTGATAGAACATTTGGAATTGGTAATATTCTTTGTTAGAAACTCTTCACTATAAAACTTTAGCTTCTTAGGCTGATACTAGTAAATGAGTTTCCCTTCTATGGGGATGGTTACACTTGTTCCTTCATCCAATATCCTAAATGTAACACATTAGCTAGAATTCTATTTCAGAAAGGGTTAAAAGAGATTACTAGTGTATTTTTTTCTAGAATTGTATATCCTATCAGTTATGTATGCTAATGAGGGAAGATAGCTGGTACACAGTGCATTAAGCATTGAACCATGCCAATAAAACAAAACTTTGTGAATGCTATGGAATGTTGTCTATTACCAAATAGGAGGGTGGTGATTTAGATACTAGACTGGATTACATGATAGTTTATATGAGCATAATATCACTTTTTATCAAAAGGTGCATGATTGTTTCCAATGTCCACCGGACCATTTCATATTTTTTCGTCCTTACCTATATTTGACATTAAAGACAATACTGCCAGTTCCCATGGCAAGAACAAATATTCAAAAGTGCTGTCATTTGCATATCATGTTGAGCTCAATCAGGCAAATGACCTTTTATTAGATAGCTGTCAGAAAACCATTTAATAGTGATAGAATATGGAAAATAGCAATAAAAGTAGTATTCTAAAACATTACAAGTTGCCATGGGAGCCATCTCAAAACATAATTGTTGCTGAAATGGCACTCAAGTGGCAAAAGTTATGGACTTCCTTGGTCAGTAAAACATTTGGTATTGATAGAATGGTGTTATGATGATAAATGATTATTCATTAGTTATATAATATGAACTTTGTAGAAGTTGATTGTTGCTACGGAAACGGAAATGCAAAATATGTTCACTTAAATTCTATTTTAAGCTTAATCTTGACAAATCTGTGCTTTGATTAACAATAAAAAGTGCAAAAATACTCTGGCTAACATTAAGATAATTTACAAAAAAACAAACAGGTACAGTTCTTTGCGATAGTTTAATTTTCAGACCTTTCAGTATAGCTGTTATAATGGTAAACTAAACTTATCATAAGTATTTTTCTTATATTCACTTAACCATCACGTTGCTTTTAGGGGATAGAAGAATTCCATTCACGTCCCGCTAATGCCTCACTTAAAGTAAACAACAAAGGAATGAACAGCTCTAAAGCCCTTCAATTGTCATTTCTTTTGGAAAAATTGATTGGGTATATACCTTTCAATTCTGAGGTTAGTAGAGGCAATAGGAGATGGGTGAATTTTGATATTACCAGATTTTTTATCACTGTACTTTCTCCACAAGGTGACATGTTTCTGAGGCTATACATACTTCAATTAACTTTGCAATACCTTCTATGTTTATTTCTATACTGATGTCAGAAATATATATTCATTTCTCCATCAACCTATTCACCTCCCTGTTGGATGGCCAACAGACCTAGCTTCTTATATGTGTTTGTATGTGTGAATGTAGAATTCAAACATACATACTTACATACATACATACATACATGCCTGCATACATACATAAACCCATACATACATGCACATGTCTTAGGATACATACGATAGGCGCTTAATGATGGTCAAAACCAACAACAGATCGAATCATCTAGGTACAAAATGAGCTTATACACTTTACTACCTTCTAAATGAAAAAGAATTAAAGAAAGTATCATTGCCTTCACCCGTTTCATAATAACAACGTGCAGAAACCTACCTTCTCAGCCAGGACCCAGCAGTTCCAGCAAGAAATCTACCTCCATGGAATGTGGTATTCTCCAAGAAATCATCAGTTAATCTTTTCCAATTTTCATTTTCTTTTGCTGCAATTGAAAAGGTGATGTTAAGTTATGGCACTATCGCTGTGGTATTCACAAAACAGTTTGAGTGGTTTTAACAATAGTTCTACGAAGGGAGTGGTCTGTTTACACCTCTTTTCCCTCATTGTTCTAAGTATGTCACAGCCTAAATTAAAATGAAAATTTGAAAATCGGTCAACAATTTTATAATGATGTTTAATTCCAAATGTATAATAATTTGCCATGTACATGTGCCACACAGTTAGCTAAGTTGCCGTTGTCGTTGGCCCAAATGCCACATGGACACCATCTCTCTCTCTCTCTCTCTCTCTCTCTCTCTCTCTCTCTCTCTCTCTCTCTCTCTCTCTCTCTCTCTCTCTCTCTCTCTCTATATATATATGTATATATATATGTATATATATATATATATATATATATATATATATATATATATATATATATATATATATATATACTTATATACATAAATATATGTGTGTGTGTGTATTTATGTATGTTTGTATAAATATATATATATATATATGTACATATATATATATATATATATATATATATATATATATATATATATATATATATATATATATATATATATATATATATATATATATATATATATATATATATATATTTATATATATATATATATATATATATATATATATATATATATATATATATATATATATATATATATATATATATATATATATATATATTTATATATATATATATATATATATATATATATATATATATATATATATATATATATATATATATATATATATATATATATACGTATGATTCACAAAAATAATTGGAGTCCATGTAGTATTTTGCCAACGACAACGGCAACTTAGCAAGTGTTCAGCGCCTGTACATTGCTAATATTTCTTAACAGACACTTGGAATTTAACATCAATATACAAACTTTGACCGATTACCAAATTACCATTTGCCAGAGTGACAGAATGTCAACTTAGCTAAGTGTTGAGCACCTGTAAATTGCAAATATGTCTTAATTAAGAGATACTTGGAATTTAACTAACATCAATATACAAACTTTGACCGATCTCAAGTTTCCGTTATTATTTACGCCATGTTAATGGCAATTGTACTATGACGTAGATGTATATAATGCAACTGAAATTTGGTTTGTTACGTTTTTCTACCGCTATGGCACACAGCTAGATACGGAACTAATTATTCCACAAGAGCTTTGGTAAGCAGGGCACTTGTTAAGAATGATGATCAATGTCCTCAGCCAATAATAACATTCTATTGATAATCAATTGTGTAAATGCTATACTTAACAAAACAAGGTAACTGTATACCTAATCGATTCCTCGTCCTAATGCCGAACGTGTTGATAGAACTGTTAGTGTGTGCGATCGGTTCTCTCTGAGTTCAAATGAAATATGACAACCATAGGCAAATGTGTAAGAATTGCTTAGGTGAGATTCTGAGCTTCATATGTTTGGCAATATTCTCACATTTGTTTCTTGTGTGTATTGTTAGGAACTATGGGATGCTTGAGATGAACGTTTATGTAACCAACTGCAAACATAACTCATCTTATAATATTATGTTTTAAAGCACAATGAAACCGCTGAAATATGTACACAATCAGATCACAATGTATTGCAATTAAAGACAATTGAGGTGTTGATTTGGTTTTCACAGAAGCAGTTCTCACTTCAGAGTTGTTCACATTAGGAGGTTTTACTGGCGAGATCGTTGAACCCACCAAAAGCAGGCAAATATTTCAAAATATTGTTTGATAAGCAGGATATTCCCATATGTGGCAGGATATTTCCATCTGTGCAGGATATTCCCATAGGTGTCAGGATATGCCTATATGTGACAGGATATTCCCATGTGTGGCAGGTTATGCCCATAAATAAGTCGTGACAGGATATTCCAATATGTGGCAGGATATTCCCATAATGTGGCAGGATATGCCCATATATGGCAGGATATTCCCATATATGTGGCAGGATATGCCCATAGGTGACAGGATATTCCCATATGTGGCAGGATATTCCCTTATGTGGCAGAATATTCCTATAATGTGGCAGGATATTCCAATATGTGGAAGGATATGCCCATATGTGACAGAATATTCCCATATGTGGCAGGATATTCCCATATGTGACAGGATATTCCCAGAATGTGGCAGGATATGCCCATATGTGACAGAATATTCCCATATGTGGCAGGATATTCCCATATGTGACAGGATATTCCCATAATGTGGCAGGATATGCCCATATGTGACAGAATATTCCCATATGTGGCAGGATATTCCCATATATGGCAGAATATTCCCATACGTGAGAGGATATTCCCATATGTGGCAGGATATTCCAATATGTGGCAGGATATTCCGATCTATGCAGGATATTCCCATATGTGGCAGGATATGCCCATATGTGACAGGATATTCCCATATGTGACAGGATATTCCCATATGTGGCAGGATATGCCCATAAATAAGTCGTGACAGGATATTCCCATAATGTGGCAGGATATGCCCATATATGGCAGGATATTCCCATATGTGGCAGGATATGCCCAAAGGTGACAGGAAATTCCCATATGTGGCAGGATATTCCCTTATGTGGCAGAATATTCCCATAATGTGGCAGGATATTCCCATATGTGGAAGGATATGCCCATATGTGACAGAATATTCCCATATGTGGCAGGATATTCCCATATGTGACAGGATATTCCCATAATGTGTCAGGATATGCCCATATGGGACAGAATATTCCCATATGTGGCAGGATATTCCCATATGTGACAGGATATTCCCATAATGTGGCAGGATATGCCCATATGTGACAGAATATTCCCATATGTGGCAGGATATTCCCATATATGGCAGAATATTCCCATACGTGAGAGGATATTCCCATGTGTGGCAGGATATTCCCATATGTGGCAGGATATTCCCATATATGGGCAGAATATTCCCATACGTGAGAGGATATTCCCATATGTGGCAGGATATTCCAATATGTGGCAGGATATTCCGATCTATGCAGGATATTCCCATATGTGGCAGGATATGCCCATATGTGACAGGATATTCCCATATGTGGCAGGATATGCCCATAAATAAGTCGTGACAGGATATTCCATAATGTGGCAGGATATGCCCATATATGGCAGGATATTCCCATATGTGGCAGGATATGCCCAAAGGTGACAGGATATTCCCATATGTGGCAGGATATTCCCTTATGTGGCAGAATATTCCCATAATGTGGCAGGATATTCCCATATGTTGAAGGATATGACCATATGTGACAGAATATTCCCATATTTGGCAGGATATTTACATACGTGAGAGGATATTCCCATATGTGGCAGGATATTCCCATATGTGGCAGGATATTCCCTTAATGTGGCAGGATATGCCCATATGTGACAGAATATGTGGCAGGATATTTCTATATATAACTAGACTTTCACTAGCGAAATGTACTACCCATTCAATTTTAACCAAGTTATGTTTGTTTCAATAATAAGTGATCCGCCTTCGAACATTACATCGACAATTTTATACAAACGAGAAACTCTACATAATGGGCATACTTTACATAACCAGGAAAAAAACTCTTTAAGAAAAAATGGCATATCTAAAGTATGTATTATAATGACATATAATAGCTCAGCATGCAGTTATAATTTGTATTTGCCTCTTGTACATTAGTGTGTGTACTATTATAGTTTGTTCAAGGCTGCATTCCTTTTATTAAATATCTTCCTATTATGTGATATAACTTTCATACTGTCAGTAATATATTCATATACCAATGTCCATTTCAACCATTTGGCGATTCGGCTCGATGTACTCCGTTTCCATTTACATGCAATTGAAAAATAAAATATTCATCGGACTTTGACATGTGTTGACGGTTCGGTGTTTCAATTAATATACAATTATTTCAATATTAACATATCTACATCTAATTTGCTCTCGCGTTCATGCCGAGAAATCATTACCAAACAGTTCCTGCAGGTTTGAAAGAGTCAACAAATTTTCAAAATGTCAAGGCTTGCCGCTTGGTTGCTGCACAACACAGACAAATACATAAAGGTATTTTGTTTATAGTCTTGTATCCACCGAGGTACTCATTAACGACCTTCCTTCCCTAGATGGCCTGTACACACGCAGACCATTTGAATATCCCGAGGGATATTCCAGAGCAGCAGGCATCATACAGTGCGCAAGCATTAGATATTGCCTTATTTAATGTTGCTAGGTATTCATTTTTCAGCTGTGTACACTGAGGCAATATTGAATTGCCCAGGGACCAAAGTGCCCAGGTCGGGAATTAAACTGGCGACTAATTTTACTAGTCCAACAACTGACCAACTGAGCCACTTTGTACATAATTAAGCATTTTCCTGACGAATACGTACTAGTATACGGCAATATAAGTTTACGAAATCCATTTTTAAGTATATATATATATATATATATATATATATATATATATATATATATATATATATATATATATATATATATATATATATATATATATATATATATATATATATATATATATATATATATATATATATATATATATATATATATATATATATATATATATATATATATATATATATATATATATATATATATATATATATATATATATATATATATATATATATATATATATATATATATATATATACATATATATGTGTGTGTGTGTGTGTGTGTGTGTGTGTGTGTGTGTAGGCTTAATAGGTTAAGGAAGCTAGTCGCATGCGGGTACTGACACCCTCTAGGTTTCACATGGTATTGATTTCTCTTGTGACATAAATGGCTACCTTGAGACTGGGAAAGGGCTTTTTGTCAATTATAGATGCAACGGGATGAGCGATGTTTATAATTATTTCATACGCTATATTAGTGAGTATGATGACAAGTCAACAAGTATATTCAAATTGGCAACGTGTTAAATGTCAGTATTTCATCAAAACATATTTGTGGCATGTTTGAAAATCTACATTGGAAGATGAATTTTCAAAAACAGATTCCTAAATACAAATGCTTTTGGTGATTTATTCAGTAAAATGCCCCAAGATCTTGCAGGTCATGGGTAGGCAAACGTAACTGTCTCCCCCTATCTGCTTGTTGTTTTATTTTCGGAAACTTTAAACAACAATATCAGGCTAGAATCTTAGTTGGGATATAGGGAAAAGTCTCGTTATTTCATAGGTTTTACCCCAAAATCACTCACAGCAGGTACATTTCACAGATACATTTCATAATAACACAAAGCATTTGATAATCTTAGACATCCTACTAAAATCATTTGTTTTGAGTTCGTATGCTGATTGCATTAACCAGGAGCAAGTCCCTAAAACCATAAGCTTTATGTCATTTGTATATGTAGAATACGCAAAAGTCATATAAATATTCAAACATGTCTCATGTGCTATGTCTATACCTTCTTGGGTAGTTTTCTAAACCAAAATTATTTGGTCGAGAGTTTGGATTTATCCACAGGATGACATTCAAATTGTAGGAAATTACAAAAATACTCTATTGTGGTGATGCCCAAAATCCACTGACCCCATAGGGTCGGTAAGAGTCACAGTAACATAACATGTTCTCCTAAGCTGTAAGCATCTTGTTAAACATATTTCTAGCAAGTTTTGAGTTTCTGCCGTAACAGATAAATTTCCTAAAAGCAAACCCTTAAAAACACACTTTTGTGTGTTTTGCATAAACTGCCCCAAAAAACTCTCATGCAGCAAAATCAGATTTGTTATCCACCCCTACACTCCAGGCACACCATTAATAATGTAGCGATGAATAAGCATGAATGACAACGTGTAACGTAAAACGTAATAAAACAAATTCTAGAGCTCTTTTGAGGGTTTGGTAACCCGCCTACAATTCTAGGTAGCTTATTAGTATTTATAACATTTTTTTTTCAGATCATCAGCAAATCATTTATATTTGATGTTTTCTCTTACCTTCTGTGTTTGACATTCTGTGTTCGTGTGCCTGTATATAGTATTAGCTCTCTGTCACAAGTGTGAGTCTTAGGATTTTGTCCGTGAACACATAGTTTTCAATTAAGTACGTTATAATATATACGTCAACACTAATGTGCGCGACCGCTGTCAGAGGCTATGCGTGTAAATACATTAGCCCCCAGTACCAGTTTGAGCTTATATATACATATGTAATGAATATCGAGTGGGTAAATAAATTATTCCGCCGTCATGACAGGTCTAGGTAATCACCATTAGCGTGTTCAGTGTTTACCAGGTATACTATTCCACTGGTATTCCTGCTATCCTATCAATTAATCAATAGTTGGACTATTCTCTAAAGTTCCAAGAGCCAATACACTACAGGTTAGCCCAACTGTCGCATTGTCGCACCAATGTGTGACAGGGGCCACAAAACGTGCGACAAGACATCCTTTAACCATTGTTTAATTCAGGGATTTTTCGGGAAACTTGGCTAAATAATTCTGTTAGATGTTTAATGTGTACTTTTAAGATATTACTGTACTAAGAAAACGTGATAACACCATTTACTAATACCACCTATTGATTGATATACATATTGGTCGTCATTAATGGTAAAAGGTTGATATGGCAGTGCCACTGGTGACAGTATTCAAACTGAATTGTTTTCGCACAGCGCCCCCCAAAAACGTGCTGTGGCCCTGGACCAGCTACCGTACAGACATTTAATTCATGCACCAGTAGACCGGACGTCTGCCATAGCCTGGTTGTAAACGCAAAGGTGGACAACATGTCAAAAAAGTAGCCAAGCATATCAATGACCCACGTATCTTGCAAATTAAAGCTTAATTAGTTTGCGATGTCATCCATGCATCCAAGACCTGGAAACTGGGCGGCAATCGGGCATGCGGTCGTGTTTTATGCCTGGGCTTCCCACGCATTTAGTGCGAAAATTCAATGTGGGCCCTGTATCTGTACTCCAGAATTCGAAAACTTGGACACCCCCGCATTACATCTGCGCCCAGTTGCATGTTGGACATCAGAAAACCAAGAGACTAATTTGAAAACTCTACTGTATTACCATAATTTGAGTTTGAATTGAAAATGAAATATTTGATGACTTTCCAAAGCGAACCAAATCCTAGTCGATGTTCATTATTCTGAAGGGCTCAGGGCCCATCTCTATTTTTATAACGCCATTTTTACATTTTGAAAGCGGTTGATCGAACATCCAAATACCATGACTTGTTAGTTGCCCACTATACTCGTACCATCACACATGCAGTAATTCAGGCACCTGATTGGTAAATAGATGTTTGAGACATAGCCATATTTTATCACCATTGGGTATTGATATGGAAATATCCAACCATGGCAATATTCTGCTGTTTTGATAGCGTACCCAACAATGGCGCGCGTGTCCTTATATGACATGTGCCTAAATGACCTGGCACCAATTCCGAAGGTGAGGGCAGTTCACATCTGACAACGCCCGTGATGTGTTATTTATGTAACGGTGCATACGATGCTATCAGGGGTCCATGCTACTGATACCGTGATAGCAATATCACAATTTAAAACATCTAGGATTTACTAAGATTAGATAGGTTAACGTTTAGCTTGCTATTAAAGGGGACAAAGTAGCTCAGTTGGTTAGGTGTCGGACTAGGTCGCTGGTTCAATTCCCGGCCGGGGCACTTTGGTCTGTCCTTGGGCAAGACAGTTTATTTCATATTGCCTCAGTCTTTCCAGCTACATGACTGGATACACTATATGACTATAGATACCTTTACATTACTGTAAATACCCGAATACCTTTACCTTCATTTAGCTATCGTGAAACTGGTCTCTTCTTTGAATCCCGGCCCTATGATGGTTAGACCTTTAAATTGATTGGATGCAGGATGTTCTCTGGGGTTGATTGCTACAGTACAGACATTTAATTCCTGCACCAGTCGACCGGACGTCTGTCAGTAACTGATTGTTAAAACACCCATGGATGCATGTCTAAAGCATAAGCCAAGCATATCAATGGCCCACGTAGCTAATGGGAATCAAAGCTACGTTCAGTTATGAGAGGGCATCCATGTCCAGGTAACTGGCCCTGCGGTCGTGAATTATGCCCGGGCTGCCCACACATTAAGTGAAGGGATTAAATGTCGGCACTGTAGTCAGGCCATACTGTCATCAAGTCATCCTGCATAAAAGCAACCGCTAAGTTAGGTTTTCTTCTAAATTTATTGTTGTTATCAATTCATTTTTAAAAGTTTCTGCGAATGTGTTAACGTTATGATGATTGTGAGGTATTATGCAAGCAGTTGATAATGTTCATACCACTACAGTACATACATTCAATTACTGCACCAGTCGACCGGACTGCAGTCTTTCAAATTCACTTGATATAGATATGCTCAACAAAGTGAGAAATCGGATGTTTGCACCTTCATTTGTCATGCAGCCGTTCATCTCTAACAAAGTTTATCTTCTGGTTTAACCATTGGCTGCCGGAGAATAAAATATGATAGAATTTGAAACAAATGTACACTTTCACACACTTTCGATATGATTCAATAAATTACCATTACTAAGTTGCAGTTATAACATGACTTATTTCAGGGAAATATCTGTAAAAGGTTTTCCAATGGACAAAGGGCAATTTCTCTTTGTACCAGCCTACTTTGCTATTTGTACCATGAAGTACTGTAGGGCAGGGTACTGAACTACAGGACAGTTTCGAAAAGTATGTGTTGTTTCTACTCTCACCACCAGGGGATCCTCGAATTAGCACGTTTATCTTTAACCTTTCCAATGACACAGCTACTTTCATCCAAAGCTCACGGATGCAAAGATCTTTACCCTGTCATATTGGTATTCATTATATAGCCCTTACTGAGTTCTCTCAGATGAGTACCCATATATCATTGTTTCGGTGATTTTCCAGGTTTTATGCATCCTTTTGTAAAATGCAAAGTAAGCCACTAGCATCATGAGGGTTAAGAAATCAAATCATGTTAACATGAACACTGCTAGGAAAATCGAACCCAGCATAACATTCTGATAAATTGGATCAACCATCGATCTTGTCGTGTAACTTACAAAAAATTGAGAATCACTGGTTTATCATAAATATGAAGGAATATTCTCGAACCTGCGACCTCACGCTTTGAACCTTGCTTCATAAGCACCAGGATACATACAATGCCGGCACTAGATTCCTGTACTAAATGCGCGGGCATATTACATGACCACACGCCCGAGTGCCACCTGGTTTCCTTGGCATAGATGCGACCACAGGTACCTGAGCTCACAATTGAACGTAGCTTTGATTCGCTTGCTACGTGGACCATTGATGTGGTTGGCTTATTTCATTGACATATTATCCAAGGGTTTTTGTACAACCAGGCACAGGCAAACGTCTGGTCGACTGGTGCAGGAATTGAATGTCTGTACTGTATTGTATTGTATTGTATGTTTATTGACTGTACTGGTATGGTACAAAATCATAGCTAATACAATAATAATAATGAACAGCAAACAAGCAAACAAGCAAAAAAAGCCAAAAGGGTAAACAGAATAATCGGAATAAAATACAGAATAAATGGAAAGCTTATTAAACAGAATAAGGATGTTTGTACAGTAGACGGTGAACGAAAAACTTAAAGCTTAACGGAAAGCTGGACTCGGAAAGCTAAAGTAGTATAACGGAAAGGAATTTAACGGTCACGTGTAATCTTGCTATACATCCTACTGTAGATATAGATCGATTCAGCTGTGCACATACATTCAGCAATGTATATTGATGACATGTTGATCACCTATTATATATGCAATCGCTATACTTATCATGATTACACAGTCCTTAGTATGTATACCATAAATAAATCATAACGAGAGGCTCTTAGCCAAATTAAATATGACTTATTGTAATGATGTTTGTCCATCCATAGCAACCACTGATGAATAATAATGTGGTTTCTGATACGGAACTGTGGACAGTGAAGCCTAAATTGATGGTTCTAAGAAATGCCATCCCACTCTGTTGCCAGTTTAAATATAAAGTTGTATTGCGGTCGGGCACGCCCGATTGCCACTCTCAGTTTCCTGTGCAGTGATGCTATCACATTTCGGCCTGACGTCAATACTGAACGAGGCTTTGATTCGCAAGCTACGTGGGTCATTGATGTGCTTGGTTTATTTCTGACATGTTATCCATGGGTGTTTGAACAACCAGGCACTGCCGGTGCACATATTAAATGTCTGTATTGTATTTTGATAAAATTAAAAAGTACTATGAAAATTTTCCTACGGAAATCATCATACAACCATATATATCGCCTCTTTTGGAGACCTTTCAATATTTCCGATAACAGTTTCTCGAGTATCTATCTATTATATATATATATATATATATATATATATATATATATATATATATATATATATATATATATATATATATATATATATATATATATATATATATATATATATATATGGTCCGTGGTACGCTTAATAATTCAAACTTTCAAATATTCAAATTTTCAAATATCTGTATTTTCAAACTTCCAAACTTCCATATATCCAAATTTCCGTACTTTCAAACGGGTTTGAGTATATGATATTACAGCCGTATTTCCTTACTTTCAAACTACCAAAAGTCTTTACACATTTATACTATTGCATGTTTAGAAAAGCCGCAGAGTGGCACACTTAATAAATCAAATTTCCAAACCTTTCCTAGCGGTACGCAAGTAGTTCTGTTACAATGTTATGTTGATATATTATACATTGTATAATATCAATAATATCAAAACAATATCAAATGTTACTTTTCAAAGGAAATTGCCAATTATAAGAAAAAAGGACAATTTTCGCAAAGCAGCAAGAATGGTGGAGCGACCCACTTGTCTAATCTATTATTAGAACGGCAGCTTCTAAAATGCGGAACTGGAATTATGTAAAACTCGTGTCGATATGATGGACCAAGTGTGAAAGAACAAATAAAGAACTTTAATTTCAAGACCTTCTTTTGGGGAGGGTAAATAGAACTTTATTTGTTCCCGACTAACCCATAGGCAGGATAATAAAAACTTTATTTGTTCCCGACTTACCCGACCACTCTAGTGAATAGGTATCTATCAATATATATCATCTATCTAACCTGTCTGTCTGTATTTCTGTCTATCTATATATCTATACACTGTAAAAATTATAAGTAAACGTTTACCCTATTTCGGTGCAACTGAGCTGCACCCGATTTGGGTAAATGTTAATCCTGGTATATGTGAACCGGGTTAACGTTTCCTACTTCAATGGCAGTGCAGGTAAACCATTACTTTTGTGTAGTGGGTAAATGTTTACCCACCTAGGGTTATATGTCACCTTATAATATGCGGTAAACGTTTATTTCGGAGGGAGGGGCGAGTATTTATTATTGTGATGCATAACCTTTAACATATACTAATATCAAGTACGATATAAGATACATAAAACATACATCTACAATAAAACTGCCACGGCAGTCCAGTTATTAATGTCTATTCTTTGTTATTTAAACATGGCTTACTTAGTTCTTTTCGTGCAGGTTTTTTCGTCTCTCTTCCTCTTCTTCTTTCTCGTCTCCTTTACTACAAAATTGTGTTGGTGGGATTACAACGACTCCTGGTTTTATGTTTTCACTCTGAAACATCATATGGATATGAATTCACTATAATTGTGCGAGATTCTAAGATATCTTTTCTCTATCTCTACACCATGACCCTAAACTCCTTCTACAGTAAATGCTGAAACGTGGTTAAGTGCTAAGTGTACCAATTCATGGTAGGTGATGTTCTATATGTAGGAAGAACACGCCAAGTATAAACGTAAGTAATTCCAACGTTACAAACACATCTTAGTAACTTACTGTTCGAAAATGTGTATAAAACCAGAGACAATGTTCCTGCATAGTCGCTATAAAACCTCTTAGTAGAGCCCGCTCAATACATAATCCAACCTCGAACTGCCCGCCACAACTAAGTAACTTGCAGCAAAACTGTGATCTAGGTCACTGTTCCTTTGTTTTAGCTTATCACCATGACTAATGGAAACGTAGTCTTTCAGTTGGCTGATATCTGAGACGACAGGAAGTATGCCATATGTTTAAACTTCACCGAAACTTCGGTAAACATCTACCCAAAACGGTAAAGGTATAACTCTGACATTCACTGCAATGGGTAAACCTTTACCTTAAAAAGTTGAGGTTTACCGAAAACCGTTGTAGGTTCTCTGCTGGAGGTGAACCTTAACATTTCAAGCGGGTTATCATTTATCGATGAAAGATTATTTGGGAAGATGTTCACCCAGTAGTAACTAATTAGTGCAAAGTTCACCCACATTATACAAACGTTAATCTTTTTCAGATAAATGAAACTCCAAACTAGTTGAACCTTTACTGATCCTTCTTACAGTGATATCTACTATCTAGCAATCAATCTTTCTATCTATTCATGTGTGAGAGCCTTATATAAATAAAATGTTGTTCTTCATCTAAAGTGAGAGCATCCAAACACACACACATAGACATATATGTATGTATGTATGTATGTGTGTGCGTGCGTATGTGTTTTATTTACCCTTCCTCTGGAGTGGTCTGGAAAAATAAAGTTTTATTTACCCTACCGGTAAAACAGTGTTATTTTCCTCCCCCTAGAGTATGCGGGAACTTATTAGTTAGATCTTATGTGCGTGGGGCGTGGGGGTGGGGGGGGGGGGGGGGGGGGGTTGTATATAAATGACCGTGCACGGGCGTGCATGCATGCGTGTGTGTGCGTTCATGAATTGGTTCATAAACTACGTTATGATGGAATCAATGAAGTGTATAATCACATCTGCCTGTCTTTCCGTATTTCTCTATCTACCTATCTATATACGCACACATACGCACACACACACATACATACATTTATGTGTGTGTGTGTTTGGATGCTCTCACATTAGACGAAGAAAAGAATTTTATTTATCTAAGGCTCTCACACATAAAAAGATAGATTGATAGATAGTAGATATATATATATATAGATAGATAGACAGTAATACAGACAGACAGACAGAAAGGTAGATAGATAATGTATATTGATCGATATTCATCCACTAGAATGGTCGGTTAAGTCGGGAACAAGTTCTATTTACCCTCCCAAAAAGACGGTCTTGAAAATAAATTTCATTGTTCCCTCCTTCACTCATGGTCCATCATATGGGCACGAGTTTAACATACATTCCGGTTCCGCATTTTAGAAGCTGCCGTTTCCAATAATAGAATGGACAATTGGGTCGCTCCACTTTTCATGTTCATTAGCGTCAAGGACAGTTTAAGCATAATCAATATCCATAATTGCAATATTTGAAGATATAGGAAATTAAGAAATGCGTATTTCATAGCCTTAATTAGAACAGCGTCTTGATGATAAATAATAACAATGACGAAATGCGGGTCGTGTTTGCAACTTAAGGCAGCTTCTATTAGCAGCCCGATCACCGTATATTTGAAAGTTTCACATTTTACATTATTAAACGTTCCATGTCAAACTTTCAAACTTCCAACACGTTTTGGAAGTTTGAAAGTTTGGATGTTTGAAAGTATGGAACTTTGAAACTTTGAAACTTTGACCAAAGTTTCAAACTTCCAACACGTTTTGGAAGTTTGAAAATTTGGATATTTGAAAGTATGGAAGTTTGAAACTTTGAAACTTTAACCAAAGTTTCAAATTTCTAATACGGTTTCGAAGTTTGAAACTTTGAAAATATACCCAAAATTCCAAATATCCAATACGATTTGAAACTATAGAAATTTGAATTATTAAGTGTACCACTGACCATATATATATATATGTATATATATATATATATATATATATATATATATATATATATATATATATATATATATATATATATATATATATATATATATATATATATATACATATGTTACAGTAAGAGTGTCAAACCAGGGATTTAGTCAAATCCCTAAATCTTTCAGGGAAACTGTCAAATTCCTGTTTCACTCAAAGATTCGGTCCCTAAATGTCTACGGATATGACTAAACCCCTAAAAATTGGTGGGTCATTTTTGACTTGTTTACTGGAGACCTTTCAGAGGGATTGTTGAATGACAATTACCTTTGTTTTATGCTTAGTTGAGCGCTACTTATGATTCCTGATTATCCTGATTAGATATAGATAAGTATATAGATTTGTACTATTTATTCATATTACCACTCGATGGTACATCTTGATGTAACTGTACTTTTTCACCTACATGCAATTGAATAAAAAACAATTTCCAAAAATATGAAATGTGTATTATTAGTTATCATCTTTGTAGAAAAGGGGATACGGCCTGGTGTCTGCAAGAAGCCAGCCAATCATTATCGCAGGACGCCGGAGGCCGTCTCAGTGCGATATGGCTATGGTTACTAACAGCACGTGCTTTACATAGAAAATGCTGATTTGCAGGTCCTGTCAGAATCCAAGGTTCCTGAGACATGACATGCACATAGAGGGAGGTTCATATCTGTCACATTCTAAAATACTGGCTTCGAAGACTGTATCGTTATTCACTTCCATCCAAAAAATGAGATGAAAACTTTGGTCAAAATGACCTAGCTCAAAGGAATATGCATGGTGAAAGCAGACAGCCATATCGTTATGGACCATTTAACATTAGTATACTTCACGTGAAGATTCTTGATTCTGGTTGGTCAAGGGCCCTAGATTAATCGTCATGTTATACTCACTCCTTAGCGACAGGCTAAGGTAAGATGGGGCTATTCATTCTGTGAGCCAATATTACATTGATGTCACAGTGGGGTGGCTAACATTATAGTCTACCAACCCCCCCCCCCCCCCCCCCCCCCCTAGTGAGCATTGTCGCGCTAGGGCAGGGTAGACCACGAGGTGTAGACCATCATGTTAGTAACCCCCCAGGGATGTGATATTTGGTTTATTATACCAAACAACCCTCCACCCCCTCTTCACCCCGGGCACCCAAAATCCATGACAGGTTGAAACTTACAAATATCACTTGGGCAGAGCAATATCTGTGCAGCAGGTTAAGGCAGGTCCACTAAGGACATTAGCAAACATTTTCCTCATTTACAGTCACAAGGGGATTCAAACACCCATCAAACCATATATTTCCTGAAAGAAGACCTTTTCAGTTACTTCACAGTATATTTTTGGTGTGTTTTTCCTTTAATTCAAATGTATTATTGAGAAAAATGTAAAATTTTACTTTCTTCGATAAAATCACACAAACTGAGTTAGTAAAAAAGCACAAAAGAGTTAGCAAATCGGGCCTTCATTTACCAATTCCTATATACGATATGTGTTAGAAAGTTTACAAGACCAGCTATTTCCGCAAGCAAGAAAAAAGTCTGGCATTGGCCCGAATATTCCCCTCGGCCTGAGTTCTGGCGATGAAATCCACTGGAAAACTGCGAATTCGTCCTCCCTGTAGGGCCTGTTTTCAAGGTTTCCACGATTAGATGTTTCGATTGTTATTTTTTCCTCGGGCACTGTGATCTTTTTATCACCTAATAGTACAGATGTGTTGGTAAAGTACTCTTCTCTTAAACGGGGGTTGACCTAGGGTGCCATTGGTAGGGATGTCAAGTGTTTGGCCATTATTATTCCCCATATCTGCCATGGGCTAAACATACCAACTTTACAGGGCTGGGATTTGAGATCTGTGTTGTGATCATTTGTTTATAGCATGTACTATACTGTTAAAACACTTCAATTTTCAGATTTTGATCATGTTGTGTGGTTGAAATGATGTTTACATGCTAAAAATCTAACTGGTTAGTGATTACAGGGACAGATGGCAGCACCTCATCTTGCTGCTGACCTGTCAGGTGACAAACAAAAATAGATTTGTGTTGACCACATGTGCCACACCTTCTGAAAAGCTTGCAGTGGAAAGAAGCATGGCATACGAGAGGACTATGAGGTATGTGTTTTTCAAGTTTTAGGGCAATTTTATTCATAGTTTGACATGTGTTAAGTTTGCTAATTATTGTATCATCAAATTACACTTATCAAAATTTTGTTGGCACAATTTGGCATAGTTACATTGGAAAGTCCAGGTAGTCAATGACCTAAAACAACATAACTGACTTTCTCTACTGCTAGCGCTTTTTTGCGCCATTGAAATGAAAACTTGGCTACAGCTAGCTACATGTAGGTCATAGTGGTCCACCATGACACTCTCTCTCTCTCTCTCTCTCTCTCTCTCTCTCTCTCTCTCTCTCTCTCTCTCTCTCTCTCTCTCTCTCTCTGTCAAATGTTTATGTTACAAATAGTTTAGGACTGTTCCATTGGCCTGGGAATGAGGAATGGATAAATTTATAAGCACATGTCCTTCAAATAAATATATTCAGTGTATGAAGGCTATCAGAATTACATATACTGTGAACTATGGCTTAAGGGGGCGAATGGGGGAGGGGTGGATGAGGCATTTAATATTGGTTCCCCACACTTTGAAAGTGAAACCGCCAGTATATATCTACTTGAAGAATATGATAAAAAATAAACTATATCAAATACCGAGAGGAACACAAATAATTGTGCTCTATCTTAGATAAGTAACAACAATTGGATATGAAACCAGCCGGTTGACCTGAACAGGCTGGCTGCTGCAAATAGCCCAAAAGTTCTGCGCAGGTTGCAGCGCAGCTTTCTCTGTAATATAAACAATACAAGAGCACTCATTGGTCTTTGTCTCCTAGTGACGTGACATTGAGGACAGATCCGAAACCCCTGGCATAGCCAAGCTTTCACTATAGCGCATATAGTAATTGGTCTCTCCCTACATATCCATTATTTTATTCATCTAAGGCTCATGAAATGTAAGTTTTGAAAAATGTGACAAAATCATGCAGATATACTGCTTTTGAAATATTAACACACTACAATAATAATCTCATTGTACTTTCCTCTCCTCTGACCAAATATACCACTAATTTTGCTTTATTCATTGCAGTAACAACTCATCTTCTGACTTTGACAGTGACTGCACGTTTGTTAGTAAACAAAACCGTAAGGTGGAGAAGTTACATCACATATCATCCTCTGACTATGACAGGGATTGTACCCTGGTTTTAGAACAAACCCCTACGCTGGAAAAGTTTTGTGGATGTGGAGGACCTGCCTATCACTGTTGGGCCCCTGGTAGCTTGTGTGGAACACGGACCGATGGTAGTAGCAAATGTGGCTCCGACAATGAGGGTGATAATGAAACAGAGATTGCTGTAACATCTGATGTCCAGGTAAGTTGTTATAGAATTGTGTTTGAGTGATTGAGGAATGATTATAGGCACCGACATATTTTTCAGAACAAACTTACTGTGCCGGGCATATAGTTAATGACTTTTACTTGCCCTATATCATTTTTGAACTTGCCGAAATAAGCTATAACACATGTTAGAAAGGCATGTATTGTATATTATGGATTTAAAGATTTGAAAACCATTTTCTTTTCAGTTTTGTTGCATTGTTTGCATATTTCTGGGTATTTGGGCCATTTACTATAAAAATAAATGTGTTTTGTGTTCAGCAAAACAGTTAGCCCATTCGGGCAAGTGAAAACTAAAATGTACTTGCCCGGAAGCCTGTTTTCTTTTCAAAAATTCTCTTGATGGGGCAAGCAGGTTAGTACTTATGTCGGTGCCTGGATTACGATGAGTTTTTCTTGGATATATAGGGTTTGATATTGAGTTTTCAGATGCGACACATTGGTTCAATACTTAGAACTGTTGTATAAGGTAAACCTAGGATATAGATCTGACAGAACCCATAACAAATGAGCTGGCAAGGTGGCATGCAACAATATTACACCAGTGAGAAAACTAGCATTTTTTGTTTCAGCTGACAGGATTATATTCAGTTATCAAAGAATATTTTAAGCCCTAAAAATATCTTTGCTTCCCTGTTACCCTAACTACCCATATTTTGGGCGTTTATTATATTTTTCTTGACCTTTTTTAATAAAAATGCAGTATTTTGATTTTAAAACATTCAGCTCAACTATGTTCCTACTATTTACTGATCTATGTTTTTTCAAAAAACAAAAGAAAACCTATCTACCCTTTATTATCTGGGAGTGTTACACGAAGCAAAAATATGTCTTTAGGGCTTTCCATTGAAATTCTGCATTTGAGTCTAGGATATACATATAGGCCTATAGTGTGTGAATACTGAATAGGAAAAGTTTTATTGCTTTCAATTATTTTTTTTCTATTATTTATCTGCGCTTATGGCTGTTCTACAAAATTAGGGGCAAGGCTATATAGCACAATGTCCTTTCCCACACTCAATGTCTTATGAATTAAGATTATTTTGGCTGAAAATCTGTCTGAGATATATTTGAAGAGGGAGATGACAATCAATACTCCTCGGTATGAACTGACCACTTGCTCATCGTAAGTCGAGCCCTCGGCCTTATCGGCACAGCTAGCAATGAGCTTAAGGTTCAGTCTGTGAGGCGGCAGCCATTGGTCAATAGCAGGTAGCCTCTCCATGGTTTTACATCCATGGATTTTATCTTAACAAGTCATGCATATGTAGGGTTTGACATAACCTCATCATATTATTACAGTCAACTCATTTTCTAATTTGGTTAAGTGAAACATAGATGAAGCATGCCTGTGATGCTAATAAAAAGTAAAATCTGCATGCTTTGCAAAGCCCTGAATGTCAAGCCCTGAAATGCTTTCTGCCTTATGCTTTCTGCCTTATGCTTTCTGCCTTATGCTTTCTGCTTCTTACTTAGTTGCTGATTGATTGCTTTGTAGTCTGATCTTTGTGAGGTGAGTCAGGTGACTGAAAACAAAATTCTCAAAGAGAAACTTGAGGCTGCATTGGCAATCAATGACCTTCTGGAATACAGAATTGTGCAACTCAAAAATATCATCAAAAATAAACATGGAAGCACCGTCAATCACTAACAGAGAAATCCATTCCCTCTTCCTGGAAAAAGGAAAAGATGTGTGTGTTAAAAAACTTGTAGATTATGTTGAGAAGTGCAACAAACCTGTTGCTTCGAAAAGGGCATTTGAGCACTGCATATCAAAACTCGATAAACATTATAAAAGACTCAAAAAGTGTAAGAATAATGAGATGGATATACAAACGCTTAATGAACAACATTTCATTCTGCCTGTTGCATCGAATAGCAAGCCCAAAGTAGTAGCCCCTTAAGTTGGAAGCTTGGAGGGTTCGCTTTCAGCCTCCTATTTACAGGCTTCCAAATCACTTGGCCAAGAACTTCATGTGGCCAAAAAGGCAACAGAAACTTTAACCGTCCAACTCCAGAAGACAAAGTTAATGCAACAACAACATAGACAGGTAAAAACTAAATTGAAAAACCTTCTTAGTTGCTATGAAAGGGTCGAAAAGGACAATGATCAACTTAAGCATTTAAAATTACACAGTGAAAACCTCAAAAGGAAATTAGTATGGAAAGCCTCTATTATCAAACAGTCATCTTCGAGGGAAAATACTATCGAAACAAGGTAAAAAAAGCAAATGAAAGAAATACTGCCCTTACAAACAAATTTGAAAAATTAGGAGGGGAATTGAAAACTCAAAGTGAGATCATTCAAAACTTAAAAACAGAGAGAAATGCCCTTCAGGCAGAAAATGACTGGTTTCATGAACTTGCAGAAATGGACGGAATTCAAACATTTGATGGCTACAAATATTCTGCTGAAATGCAGAAAACTATATATGAACTTCTTGAGAGTCATGTGAGTGCAAGGAGGATAGAAGGAGTAATAAGGTCAGTGTGTAAGCTCATTGGCAGGGATGTGAATAACATTCCAAGTAAATCCACTATTTATAATATGAATACACAGAGACTCATACTAGCACATAAACAATTAGGAGATGAGTTCGCATCAAAAGAGAATTCTACTCTGATGAGTGATGAGACCTCTAAATATGACATCAAAATGGAGGGACTGCATGCTGCAGATAGTGAAGGAAAAACCTGGGTTTTAGGGGTAAGGGAAATTGCCACTAAATCAGCAGGAAATGCATTTGAGACTTTCCAAAAAATACTCCAAGATGTCGATAACCGTTCCCATGCAACTGATAACTGCAAATCAAAGGAAATCTTAGTTAATATTGTCACTAGGCTAAGTGATCGTGCTGCAACTGAGTTAAAACTAGGAGACCTTATCGAAGAAACTAGGACCGAACTATTACCAATAGTGAAAGAGGGATTTGATGAAATGTGTGCAGAAGACAAAATTGCAGCTGGACAGCTATTTGTTTTTTCTTGTGGTCTGCATGGTTTGGTTCATTTTGCAGAAAGCTGTGCAACTAGCCTTTTAGAGGCTGAGAAAGGTATGTTTGAGGGGTGCGTTCCTTCTATAGATTCTTTTCTAAACAAAGCCAATGAATCTGGGACAATACGTCTTATTCAAACTTGTTGCAAGGCCTTCGCGCGAGGTGCAGATGAAAAAAATGGTTGTCATCTCGAATTTGCCGCATTTGTCAAACCCTTTTTGAAGGAGCATGGATTTCACACTCTTCCACTGGCACCATTTAGAGGGAACCGCTTTAACATTTTGTTTAGTAATGCAGGACACATTTTCCTTCTCACAGAACAATTCATTAGTTTTTTGACAGGAAGGGCTAATAATAGGCTTCTTAAATCTGTTCTTCATGATCTCAAAACTCCAGAATTTATGGGCGGATGTAAAGCTCTAGGACTTCTTTCCAAATTTATTACTACAACTTTGTGGCGCCTAATTGAAGACCAAACCATTCACATTTTGGACATGTCCTCGAACTATCAATCGTTATATAATTGTCTTCGTACGGCTGCAGAGAATCCTCGTCAATTCATGGAGGGCTCCATTTTGCCATTCGGCCCAGACACTCCTGTCAAAAGGGATCAATTTCTAGATGCACTTATGGTGCCATTTGATAATGACTGTGTCACCGAAACCATGCTGCAGATAATTCTTCCTGGTCTCACAAAACTGTCCGAAAAATTATATGGAGATCATCTACCTGGGGGAATTTATAATGGAGTCTCGAAAGAGTCACATATGTACAAAATTACTGGTAGTGTGCCCAAACACAACAAATTTGCAGAAAGTGTGTTTGGATACATAGACGGTTCGATGAAATGTAAACCTAATATCAGTGTCATATCATGTGAGGCATATGTGATGTTTTCCAAAAATAATACCTTACAGTGGTTGGAAGGCAAAACTGACAAGGAGCAGGCATCTTTGCTTGCAGCTGCTAGGCAGGAAAGGACAAAGATGCTTCAAGAGTTTAAGGAGCATCACCTAAAAATTCGGGAGGAGCGACGTTTTGCAACATGAGAAAAGCAAATCAAGGCTGAGGAAGCAAGAATTCGTAAATTAAAAACTCTAGAACAATACACATCAGCTATAGTGGGATATACCCTTTGCCAAACTGTGCAGGATATCAAGAAAATGCTTTCCCACTACAAATCAAAAAAACAAAAGGTTGAAGCTCTGAAAGCTTAGATGAGGTTTCGTGAACATGTTCTGCAACAAAAGTCAGAGGATAAAGAAGTGTTCAAGTTTTCAAGGCAAATAAATGGCAAGAGAGTTCAGTTACAACCAGAAGAGCTGGCTAAGAACCTGGAAAAGTTGCTTGTTGAAGCTTCATGTATACCGGTAAATGGACCTCCACATCTACTCGTGGGAAAGACCATTCATCACCGTTTTGAAGAAGGGGATGATGATGGTACTGTTGTAAATTGGTATAAGGGCAAAGTGCTTTCCTCGGTAAAAATAGTGCTAAGTGTATTGCTTGCTGGAACTGGGACTTTTGGGAAAAGCACAGATATGATACACCAAGGGATGGCAGTGCATGCGAACTGAATACTTTCCCATGAAAATTGCACAACAACACAAACTACTAAATAAACATCCCCTGATAGACAAACCATTTATATTTGATATTGTTCCCCACCTCACTTGAATGAAATCTTCTGCTGATATTGCATAATTAACAATATGGCAAAATGCACTGCACGATGTTGTGAAATGTTTAACCCACTCCTGCACATGAAACTGCAATAAGTTATCTAATAGCTTATGTGTAGGAAACAACTACCCGGTTTAAGTATCAAATTTTCAGTCTGGAGTATTCCAGAAGCTAAAATCAGGTAGTTGTTACTTGCAACCTAGGTATAAGATAGGTGTGTTGGTCATTTAATACCACTTTATAAAGTTACCATGTATGTTTTCATCACAAATGAAATTGACAAGTAGGATATTGTTCTATAAGTATTATAACCTAACATTTACATCATTTTCATAGTTTCGGACTCATCAAGCCCAAGAGTAGGTCAAAAGTTTAAAAATAAAGGTAGCAGGATATTTTTAAATGGAAGATGATTTATTTTTAATTTTGAAAGTTTTGTTTCAGCTTTTATCATAACATTGATAAAACACTACATTATGATTGATTTTCTAGATATCATTTTCATACTACAGCCAATTTTATAGCATTAAATGTGTTCTACTGTTCGTAGTCCAATAAAGATCTCATTTAGTTTCTCCAATTAAGATGACAGTAAAATTAGTATAACATCAAAATTTTAGTCAGCAATTGAGCTAATGATGAATTATTTGTATTTTCAGGTAGATGGATTCCCTGATCATTTCAACATTGTCTACGAGGGTGATGACGAAACATATACTTACCCCTTGAAATAAGATATCGAGCAAGGTGATATACAGATTATAGGGGTTTAATGGTAATTATGTGTAATGGTAAGTGGTTCAGATATAGACATTTGGATTGGACCATCTAACAAATGCTGATTGTCCATGAATGAAAATTGCAAATGCTCCTTTGTTAGGAGATCAGGTTTGCATGTCTATGTAAAGCAATATGTTAAGTGCGAAGTTGGTATGATCTATCTTACAGGCAGATATGGAGCAGGCATGTTTTTCTTGTGTTGATTTACAATCTGATTGTGCTTGTTTATAATCTTACAGACTGAGCGGATCTTGATGTCATCTTTCTGAACATGTGCATCACTTAGATATATAGTACATGATTTTTGCGCGCATTCTTGAAGATGGTGGCACCCATGAAGGAGAGAATATTTCAAAAGCAAAGACACGCTTTCTTTAGTTTTCCTTCAATGCAATTACTTGATTCAGGTTCCTGTAAGGGGTGTAACTGAAAGTGGCGAAAACCAGTATGATTTTCATTGCTCATACTTAAAGCATGGATTGTGCTTGGTGTGGTGGTCTATAAATTCACACGTTTTGACCCTAACTCAAACATATCATAATGAATGGCAAATATACTTGCATGGTTAGATGTACCATGTATATACTTTATCATTTTAGAGTTTTCAATGGTGTTTATGCTATTTTTGCCATAATATAGATTTTGGCAGACTGAAAATCCAGTTGAAATAAATGCCAAGTAATTTTTTTGGTAAAAATGTTGGATTTATTTTTTAAAATGTGATGCCAATGCATTTCTTTGAGTCTTACCTTCAATATGATGTATCACATGATATTAAATTCCATTTTTAACAAAATCACTTGTTCTACCTACCATTGGTATGAGTTATGTACCCTCGCCTTCATTTCGTATTTCTTCCTGTGTTAGTTTCCTCCGCTCTCGATAGAGAGCGCTTCGGTTTTTGGAGTCGTGTGCGAGTAATTTCGGTATCATCTACTAGATGCCGCCTTTGACAAATCGCACAGAACTTGAGTACTTGGCAGACTGTAATATACATCCGGTTCTATGTTCTATTGATGTATTGATCCTCTGATTGATCATTACAATAAACGTGATTTATTACGTTATTACCCGTAGCCATTGTTTCGTTATGTTTATAGTTTTGACAATTTTCTATCTTAGACCAGTTCCCTTCTAGTCTTAAACTTTTTAAAAATAACTGAGGCGGCACCCTTAAAGAACTTATCTAGATGTGTTTCGTTTTTTGGCAAAATGTCAAGACTAACCCTTTACTTTAAAATGATTGTCTACCATATGAGTATTCATGTCTTTGGTAAGGTGCAAGGTCCTACCTCAACAGGGGATTTGCACGATGAGTATCTTAAAAACATTTTTGAAGGTTCGCATAATCCTCAAAATGACTAACAGCACATGGTTTACACAGTGAATGCTGATTTTCGGGGACTGTCAAAATTCAAGGTACCTGTGACATGACCTTGCACCTAGGGCTCATATCTGTCATATTCTAAAATACAGGCTTCGAAGACTGTATCGTTATTCACTTTCAGCCAAAAAATGAGGTGAAAATGTTGGTCAAAATGGTCTAGGCCGAATGAATCTGCATGGTTAATTCAGACAGCCATGTCATTTGGAACCAATTTAACAAGGAAGGCCCAAACACTGTGGGGCCAAATGGGCCCTAATTGCCAAGTTGAGAGCATATGTGGGCATATCTTTGTAAGACATTTTCATATTCTCATCATTTTTGACCGCATGATAGCCAATGGGGATACAAAAAAATCAATAAACCCAAATGACCTTGATTGACCTTGGATGACCTTGAAATGACATAAGAAAACATTTTTTCTCAGCATATCCCTCTTTCAATCACATTTTCTGCCCAAAATTGTCTGAAAATGAAAAATCTGCTCTCATACGATTTTGAGGAAGGCACTCTAGAATAAATTTACGAAAAAATCGGTACAAAAAGTACAAAAATGAAAATTATTTGTGAAGGTCGAAATTAACATATGCATTTTCTCTTCTACTGCCAGACATGTAAGCCCTACCAAGATGACAACCACATAACTGATTAGAGCTAAAAGTACAGATATAATTTAAAAGAAAGACCATGCCGATATCTGCTTCCGTTGCAAAGATATGTCCAATTTTTGAAATCCAATCCGCTGAGGGTGGCCATCTTGGATTTTTGAGGTCAAAGGTCATCGCAGATTTCGAAAATAGGACATAACTTTGCGATGAAAGCAGATATTGGGGTGATCTTTTTTTTAATGATATCTTCTCCTTGAGACCAACCTGATAATGTTGGTTTGGTATTGGTAGGGATGCTGGTTATGGCACAAAAAAAGCAAATAAATATTTTCATATCATACTTCATAAAAAATTCAAAGGTTGCTTTTTCTGACCAGATTTTCTTGAAAATATATACTAGAGTATGATGTCTATGATAATAAGGGGGAGTTATTTCCATTTTTGTATTATTAGGGGGCAATAACTTGGACCAAAAATCAGATATGTTGAAAATACATAGAAAAGGTCATTTCAAGGTCATTAGAGGTCATATCAATGTCATTTTAATTCTTTAAATGTTTTGTACTTCTGCAAGCTATTTGGTGGCCAAATTTCATAAAGTTTCGGTCATGCACTCCAGAGATACAGGGCCACTTGACAATTTGGGCTATTTGGCCCCATAGTGAAGGGGCCCGCCCTATGTTCTCTTGAACGTACACACAGTAAGAAGTTGCTAGGTTGAGGTTCGTGGGGAGTGAACACCGCTGATGTGTAATCCTTTGTTTTGATATCCATTCTTAGGGGCCAGCCAAGGACACCACCTAGTGGTGATAATCTTGGTGTACTAGACTATCACCTTAAACTATACTTCAACAAGTACGTTTGTAGCATTAATAGTCAAAAGGCGGGGCCAAGTTATTTATGAACTTGTGAGGGAACCGGATGTATAAAGAACATTAACATTATGGAGGAAAATAATTTATGATGACTAGATTTGTATAATTTTTTGTAGAAATGAAACAAATGTCGGAATTCTAGGCGCAAGCTGGAGACTTCGAAATATCTTGGGTGCGAAGCTACTTGGGTACGCAGCAGTTTGGTTACGAACCAGTTTGGTTACGAAGTCTCCTGATTTCATTCTATACACATAGTAGACTAGTGCCAGTCCTATGAGCCGCTTCACGCCAACAATAGATGGTAGGCGATACCAGTCTCTAATCCGTGACGTGATTGTGAGACTGGCGCTAGTCTATACACATAGTATTTTTTTTCTTAGTAATTTTCCTTCCTATACTGAAAAATATACTTTATGTCCGCTTAAAATATTTTATATATTTGAAAACTTCATGCTAAATTGAAATAAGGAAGGCACGATTTTCCGCGGCAAAGGCAACATTTATATTATAACCAGAATAGGGAATTATATTTAGTCCGGCCTCAGGATTTCGAGCACGGACGGCTGGACCATAAACATCTCAAATCGGCTTCCCAGGGCCAAGTTTTCTTTGGTTTGGTTGAGCCTCGTGTTCGACGTGGGTCTTGTTCAAAACCATAAACGTTGATCAAGGTTGATCCAACGTACCCCGTTCAGATCGTCATCGCAAGTAAACGTTCATACCGTTCAGATTCCGTTTTCCCACCACGTTGATCAACGTTGATGGTCCTGAACAACGCCCACTCGAACACGAGGCTCAACCAAACCAAAGAAAACTTGGCCCAGATAGGCGCGCCAATGATGAGTGTGGGTTCAATGTGCTGCCATCTATCGGAAGAATGTAAAACTAAATTAATCAGTTCACACGATATGATAATGGTAATGGAATGAGCCACACCGTTGGCACTGTGTGCAACGTCTATAAACTCTGCTTCTGCATATACGCACTACTAACTACTAATATGTACAGGGAAGGAGTATTGTAAATAATGTTGATTAATCAATTGGCATAATAATTGATTACTTCATTGTTCTCTAAATTCGAATTTGAATTTTGCTTTTCGTCACATTTATGCCAATTGTGGCTAATTTGTGACTAGCCGGTTGTAAGTAGTGGAGGAAACCGGATTACCCGGCGAAAACCACCGCCTAGCCCCAAGTACTGGCAACTTTCTCACATGCCCAGCGAGAGACCAATTACTATATGCCCTATAGTTACATGCTGGACTCATGCCAGGAGTACCAGATAAGGCGTCACAGCAAAGTCACGTGGGAACAAGGACCAACCAGGGCTCTCGCATCGATTACATGACAGAGAAACCTTATCTCCACCACCAGCTGGTTGTGCCCAGAGCATCAATTTTGGCCTATTAGCAGCTATTAGTTGACACTGGTTGAGGCTAGCATGTTCAGGTTGACCGGCTGGTTTCGAATCCACTTGTGTTTGGTCATCTAAGGTAAAAACAAATACCTTCTGTACGCGTATACCTTTGTAATTATATTTGTAAATATAACTATATGATACAATACAGACAAGCCGCGGCATTCATTGTTCCATCTAAATGCTGTATTTTTTTTATAATTCCCTGTAAAACAGATATTTTTATTGCGTCTTAGCATCAAAGGTTTCAATGCATATTCAAAAGGTCACCTCAATAATAACCACCATAGCACGGGGAAACTGCAACAGAAAAACCATGACGACAGAGGACATCAACCCGAAGATGATGATGATGATATAACAAAATGAGTTTATCAATGTATTAACATGCCTACAGGGTTAGAAAACTGATGGTTATATAATGAACACATGACGATATTAATCTACGCTTGAGATAGAATAGTGATGTAACAAAATACGTGTCCCAAGTGACTTAATTGGACTGGAGCAGTGCTGGGAGAAGAGTGTATTTTCGAGTAATTCGACTAATTTGTAAAATGTTAAGGTCGGTATGCTTGCCGGAGGGAGCAATCCTATTGGAAAAAACACCAATGGTGACAATAACAGTGTTGAAAAAACTACGGACATGATGGCAAATACAAATATTATAAGTCCTGCTGATTTGGCGCGAAATGCACCATCTAGTGAAGTGCCGAGAATTGAACTATTAGAACTGGATGTATGTAAAAGCGGGAATCAGGCAACATGTGCAGCTGAAAAGAATATTGGTGAAGGAAATGGTGTAGCACGTAAAGATGATGTGAGGAAAGGAGCAGGCTGTGAGGTCAGCGGAGGAGGGGGCGTCACCATTAAGGGGGCGTCGCCACGTCCCCAGAAACAAGTCCTAGATGACCCAGACTTCCCCCCGTTCCCAGCACCTCCTTCCAGTTCCAGGCGGACTTCAAAGTGCTGAGGAACCACCCTGAGAGCCTCTATGAGTACATCAAGGTAGACTAGAACCTCGCTCATCTCAAAACCTCTCTACCTTCAACACTTTGCAAAACTGAACATCGCTGTGAATTGAAAACCTCTATAAGTTGAACACGTCTCAAAGTGGGTGTCATAGTCATAGCCAGCAGGGCTTCTGGGTGTCATTTAGACACCCAAACTCCTAAAAAATCTCCCCTCAGGACATGCAAATACTTTGTTAGCAATTTCTTAAAATGTAATGTTCATATCTATCATTTGATTTTTTCACATGAATATCAATTCCATGAAAATAAGATATTATCATTATTATGTCTTATTTCAATAAGTAAATATATGTTTATGGATATAATCTGAGTATATTGTGGTCTCCTTTGAAAAATAGGACACCCCAATGTTTGCAATTTCCAATTTTGGGCACCCAGTTTGTAAATCCTAGCTAAGAGTATATTGTGTGAACACCTTTATGCTTTTAAACCACTAGTATGCTTAAAGCAATACTGAATTACGGTAGCCCAGATGGACCTAAATCTAAATGTGTTGCTCAAAGAAATGAGAAATGTGTGTGTGTGTGTTATGTATATACCCCGGCCCCCTACGGTATCTAGTGGTTGGTGCCTGACCAAAGACTTGTGGTTAAGTCTACTTTTTTCTGATTACCTGATAAACTTTAACATTAACAAAGAGTTTGTCGCAATTTCGACCCAATATGACAAAAAGTGCTGATATAAAAATGCAAATCTAACATGACATGGCTGTTGATTCTTGATTCCATGTAACACATTAGGGTTACTTTGAAATACAAAAGTATACATGCACCGTAACCTTGACCCATTGCGGGTGACTGATTGCATCAAGGCAGTACATTTAAATAGTGAGAGCATCTGTGCGTAATACTGGGTCTGGCATTAAGAAAGTTGGCCAACATGTATTATTTTCACGACACTTATTGTGGTTGACCTTCAAATTACTATCGATATGTAGTATAGCGGAAGACAGTTACAGTGTTTACAGCCTGAATGAGTTTTCATAATCCTAGCAACCAGAAAAAATCTAGAATATGTTAAGTGTTCCCCGAAATAAATTTCGGAACGCCCGATGGTGACCAGATTGCACTACTCGAGTGTGAATGACCCCTATGCATTATATCTTTATGAGCCGAACTAGTGAGATGTTTTGAATACTCGTGCCAGTTTTATTTTTGGATATTTTGTTTTTAGATATGATGCTATAACACAGCAGAGGATAGCACTAAAAATGTTTTTAAAATGTAAGGTTCCAAACGATTATTTCCGCTAAAGTAACTCGTCTTGTCTCTCAAAAAAAATGACCGTTTTCAATTCGATACCATATATGGCACAGCATTAAACTTTGCTTTTGTTGACATTATTTGTAAATGGACGCTTTTTCATCAAAACGAAGTGCAGATATGGGTAGTATATCGATTATATGGAATGTTAAAAAAATAAGTCCAGAGATTTCCTTTTGATTATGTGATATGTTCATGCTCTTGATATTTGCTCTGTAAATCTTGTGAAATAATGGGAGTGTTCAAGTTCCTTTTTTGCTTAACAGAGCTAATAGATACGGTACAATGTACTTACTTCATGTATGCAAAAAAACAATGACGCGAGCTTTGAGAAATGTATTAATTAATCAGTGTATGTATGTATGTTTATTGACTCTATATTCTATATACAAAATCATACAAGTATGAAGATATTTAAAAATTAAGTTTATCCCATCTCAGCTTAGGGCGTCTTCTTGGCTTCCGTGACCTTTCTTACCACGTCATCGACCTTTAGAGTTACCACTATCGGGATGTGGTCAGACGTGTTCAGCACTTCATGGCCAAGATTTTTACACTGGACAAGATTATCTGTAAAATCATTCGGTACGAGAATATAATCAATACAGGATGTCCCCATACTACTCTCAAAGGCGTTAAGAGGCCCTATCACCTGCTACGAGAGATTGGTTGCCATGCGATTATATTCTTTCAAGAACTTAAATAGTATTTTACCTTCTCTAGTTGGGCAAGTGTTGGACTTAGGTCCACCCAGAGAGCCTAGATCGGCATTAAAATCGCCACAAATAATGTTAATATTCGCCACCTCTAGTTGGTCTATTACAGAGCCCAACTCATCGAGAACAGTAGGAAAATCTTCTGCGCTACCCTTCGCTGGTAAGTATACACAGATTGAAAGTAGCACCAAGTTTATTTTGGAGTTTAACTCCAGAAATACGATTGTGGTGTATTTGGGCTAATGGTGTTATACCTCCAATTGCCTTCCGCCATACCGAAACTACGCCTCCCTGACCCCTAACAGAACCGTATGATTCAGGACAGGAGAATTTGCTTGCTCTTCCGAACCACTCAACTTCGCCGATTGGCGTGGAGCCAATGCTCAGAAATAAACACTATTATATCAAAACGGCTAGTTAGGTCCCGTAGGTATGGTATGGCAGCTGACATTCCCCTGGAGTTCCAAGTACACAGACTTAGTCCTCCTAAATTACCGGTTAGATTAGATTAGTAATCGTCTTTGCTGCTGGCCCATTTGGAGTTTTCTGCAAGGTACTGTATATAACTATAGACAACAAATACCTTGGTGGAACCAATTTTGTTGAAAAATTGAAAACAAGACTACGTCATTAAAAAACAAGAAAGTTTCTCTATTTTCTTTTTTAAGCATAACTACCATGTTTTCAAGTTATAAGATATAGTCAAAAGACTCATTTAACGTTTTGTGAGCTTAATTCAAAAGCCATTGTGAAGTTTTGAAATAACGAATGTGTAACCCCTCACTAATGGTCGTCTCTCGATAGACCTTGTGCCACCTGCTGCATATCCGAGTGGTCAATTTTAATTTGCTGTAAACAGCGGTTTTTTGTCTCTTTTTATTCAGGTCAATCCGATGTAACATTGTGAGTAATGAAATTAATAATGTATTACATAAGTAACAAAGAGAAATAGATGAATTACAATGGACAATCAACGACGACAATAACACATTGAACTTCAATAAACCATAATTACAGTAAACACAATTATACAAGCATACTCTAGTCATGAAATATTCCTCTAGCTACAAAGATCATCTTCAATGGAGTCCCACTTTTTATGGAGGTTTTGTTGGTCCAATGAAAATTTGGCTAGTAAATTTTCTTTAAACATCTGGTTATAAAGCTTGCATCTCACGTGTGCTAATGCAAGGGTGCCACCTATTTGCCTGTTTCGGAAGATTATTTCTTGAGCCACTAAAATCACCAATGACCATTATATTATAATGTATTTGTAGTAATGTTCATTGGGAGGGTACCAAATATGCTATCGTTATCTGAAAGTTTGAAGTGACTATCAATCAATCTTCTTATCAAACATTCAATTAAACATTGTTGTCACTGACTGCTCATAAATATCTCATGCCACGCACTGTTCCGGATCTGGATCGAGGCATGTGAGAAGGTTAGCATGGACATAGGGTTAGTCGGATTTCTCTCGGATTCTCTTGTTTCCTCCATCATTTACAAAAGGCTAATTCACAATTTAGAGGCACTATAGCAGAAAAAGTGACAATAAACGAAATTCGAATTCCCATATTCATTAACTCATACAGACATTGTCAAAGAATGACACGCAGAGGTTTGGGTCGCACTTGGATGCCACTATTGACGTACAGTGTCGCCATTTAATTCCTGCACGAAATGCATGGGCATCCCGAGCATATAACACGACCGCACGACCGATTACCACGTAGTGTCCTGAGCATGGAGGTATGAATGACCTATCAACTAAACGTAGCTTGGGTTTGTAAGCTACGTGCACGTAGGTTATTAATGTGCTTGGCATATTTTTGACATGCTATCAATGGGTGTTTGTACGACCAGGCATGGACAGGCGACAATTATTTGCTCTAGTACTTAAAAGTCCAAAAATATTCAACATTTATCTTTTTCTGAATTTGCAAGGTCATTTAGTGCAAATACAACCTGAACATTTCATTTCACTTTTTTCGCTAGACACGGACCATTTAAAGTAACTATCAAGAGTAATGTGAATAATGAATATTGGTAAGAAGGCCATCTAATAAGAATTTCTAATGAAGATTAACTTTTCACGATTTTCACTACTTCAAAAAGATTGTCATAGAGACATACGAAAAGTTTCATACATGCAAAAATTGTGACTTGAAAATTTTATGCATGAATGAAAATAAAAAATTTATGCATGGAAATGAAATTCTCATGCATGAAAATGAAAAGTCTGCCCAAAATATATTATTGGTGAAAATTCCATGCATGAAGTTATGTGGAGCCCAACTACCCATAACAATTTTCAGGGGCAAAAAAAATCATACCAGGAGCGAATTTTTTCGTGCATGGTTATGAAAGGTGATTTCCACGCATGAAAATGAAATGTTCACGCATGATCTTTTATGCCATCATTTTTTCATGCATAAAACCTCAAGTCACAATTTTTGCATGTATGAAACTTTTCGTATGTCTCTATGACAATCTTTTTGAAGTAGTGAAAATCGTGAAAACTTAATCTTCAATATAAATTCTTATTCGATGGCTTTCTTACCAATATTCATTATTCACATTACTCTTGATAGTTACTTTAAATTGTCCGGGTCTGGCGAAAAAAGTGAAATGAAATGTTCAGGTTGTATTTGCACTAAATGACCTTGCAGATTCAGGGGGCGGGGCGGTATTTTCAGTTGTACAACTTATCTGTACCGGCACCTAGACGACCTTGAAAACCCTGAAAGGGTTATTTTGGATTTGGATTTGGAATATCTCCAACTCCTCCCTTGACCTTGACCTGTAATATGAATAGACATCTCACGCCTCTTGACACCTCAGCTGAGAATTTGAGAACATTGTATATAATTCTATGCTTCACTTGGCACTGTGAAGCAATCCTCTTCTTAACCCTTCCTATGCTGAGGCTACTTTCGTCCAAAGCACAAAAACGCAAAGATTGTTGAACCCCAGCTTAACCCTGCCATGTCCGTATTCATCGGATAGCTCTCGGTGTGTATTTTTTTTGCATCGTTTTGTATTGGCTAAATTAGCCACCAGCAGTATAAGGGTTAACACTTATGTTGCTGGTGGCTAATAGGGCCAACACAAAATGATGCAATAAACTTGATAAGTGACTGAAACCCTGGCACATGGGTACTCATCTGAGAGTACTAAGCGAGAGCTATCTGAATTGATACCAACATGACAGGGTTTAGATGGTTTACAAATACCTTTGCATCATTGTGCTTGGGATGAAAGTAGCCTTAGCATTAGAAGAGTTAATGTCTTGTTAGCGTCTCTAATTGTAATCTATTAGATGCAGTGCACGGGGAAAAGTGTGCAGAAGTTGATGCTGAAGGTGCAGATTTATTTATAACCAACATTCCGGATCAAATGGGCCATGAGGATATTTCTATTGAGGGTAAATTGGTCGCAAGAAATTGGTTGAACTGGAGTGCCCGGCGAAATACATCACCAGCTCCCAAGACGATTGAGAAGTCATTGGTGACTTTCTCACATGATGCGGCAAAAGTTTAACCTGTGGTGTGTGTGTGTGTGCGAGAGAGAGAGAGAGAGAGAGAGAGAGAGAGAGAGAGAGAGAGAGAGAGAGAGAGAGATGATTATGATGCAACATGTTCTAAGATCAGAAGCATCCTCTTGAACACATGTGTAGCAAGTTTTGAGTTTCTATCTCGAAAAATGAATTTTCTAGAAGGAAATCCCAAAAAACATGTTTTTTTGGTGATTTTTTGCATAAAATGCCCCAAAATTCTCTTACGCAGCAAAATCAGACGTGTCATCCACCCGTGCGCTAAAGCCCACCCTACGTAGAGATGAATAAGCATGGATGACGACTTGTAACGAAAAACGCCATCAAAAGTATTTCTTGAGCTCTTTTAGGGATTTGGCCACCCGCCTAAATGCAAGAATAGGCAAATAGAATTGATTGGAGAGTGCCTACCCTTTAGAGTGGACTATCAAAACAACTTCACCACCGATCAAACTCGTCCTCTACTTCCATTCAGTGTATCAGCTTAGATAAAAAAAAAAACAAGTGGATATGAATCCCGCGGGTCAACCTGAACAGGCTGGCTGCGGCGAATAGCTCAAAAGTCGCGTTGGCGCGCAAGTTTCTCTGTAATGTAAACGATACGAGAGTCCTAATTAATATTGATATTTGTCTCCTAGTGACGTCACACTTAGGCCAGATTCTATACGCCTGGCCTTCACTATAGCGCATATTGTAATTGGTCTCTCGCTATATATCCATTCTTGTATTCATCTAAGGTATCAACAAGCGAAGATACGAAATTCAATAGAAGGGTCTATGTTACCAAGTTTCCTATTCATTCATTGAGAAGTGCAAATGGTGGTGACCTATTTTCCTTCCTATAACCTCCATCATTTGCCCTAAAACATTGCTAAAGTAACTGAATTCAAGTAAGTTCTTTTATAACGCCCCTTTCTCTTAAACATCTTCAACAATAACTTGTCAAATATCTTATTTTGTGGGTTAGATGGCTATCTTGACCAAGGGTAGGTGGCCATCTTGACCAAGGGTAGGTGGTGATCTTGATCAGACCACTTTTATTCGTGGTGCAATTTTCCTAGAAAGGACACGGACACAATGAATAAGCTTTGATGACCATGACGAAACATACTTGAATATGACTTAGATGAATAAAAGAATGGATATGTAGCGAGAACGCTATAGTGAAGACCTGGCCATCCCAGAGGTCTCGAACCTGGCGTAAATGAGACGTCACTAGAAGAGAAAGACCAATGAGGGCTCTCGCAACGTTTAAATTACAGAGTAACTTGCGCACCAACATGCGCAGAACGCGACTCCTGGACTATTCGCCGCAGACAGCCTGTTTAGGTTGACCGGCTGGTTTCATGTTCACTTGTTTTTTATTCGTCTAAGAATATGATGAGACCAGCCATCAGGTTTATAAAACTCAACACCTGCTGTTGGTGGTTGTGACCCCTCCGGGTGATACTTTCCTATACACTGGTTTGGATTCGTGAGCCCTCCTCGAACTATTTCACTATGAGATCTAATAGTCTTAGATGAATAAAAGAGTGGATATGTAGCGAAAAAACAACTACTATATGCGCTATAGTGAAGGCCTGGCTATGCCAGCGGTCTGGAATCTGGCCTACCTGTGACGTCACTAGGAGCCAAAGACCAATGAGGCCACTCGTATTGTTTACATAACAGAGAAACGTGTGCACCAATTACGCAGAACACGACTCTTGGACGATTCGCCACAGCAAGCATGGCCAGGTTGACCAGCTGGTTTCATATCCACTTGTTTTTTTTAAATTTATCTAAGCATTCGTGAGCTTTCTCCGATCTATTTCACTGTGATATGGTTACTATTATGGGTGCCTTTATTATTACAGAAAATCTAAACCAAAGTATTCCAAATATGTCAAAAATTAAAAGGGTGCAGTGAAGGAGACACTGATTGCTGAATCACCTTGCAACACTATAATGTATTAAGCTGCCTTAAGAAGGATACACTTAAAAACTCAACTACAATATGATATAATATTCATAGACTATATAGTATATGGTCAATACATGTTATGTCATATTACGTGTTATAAAACTGCTGTGTTGTTAAATGTGACAACTTGAAGTATGTGTAATTCAGTCTTTATTCAATTAGAGATGTGGTCAGTTGAACTGGCCAGACTGAACTGCCTCTTCTAGGTCCCTCCCAGTGACCATATCTATTCCAGGATTCATTCCCCTGAATCAATTAACCAATCAGAATGTATTGACTATATGTACTACTGTGCTCTTGTCCGATCAGAGCACTCTTTTAGAAAAGGGTTAGTGGTCACTGAGATGTCCCTGGTGAGGTCAGTTCAATTACATTCAGAATTTTCCCATCTAATTACAGTTTTTACTTCTATATTAGTAACAATAGGAAAAACAACTAAACAACCATAATACAACTGTTCCCTTAATCTAGGCACCTTTAAATAAACTGTCATCCATGTGCTAATTAATCTAGGTATTGTATCAGGTCAGGGAATAGCAGTCTGCTAGTCACCGGTAAATAAACTATCACCCCATGTGCTACTTTCTAATTATTCAAATTGTATCTAGAGCTAGGCTGCTCGGCACCTCTCAATAAACTCGCATTATTTGTTACTTCCCTGGGATTTGAAATATTGTCTTAAGTTAGGGAGGTCCATTTAGCAGCGACACGTTAAACCAACATGCACATGTTTAATACAATAGTCTTGTAGTACCAATTGTTCCAACTACTGTTACTACTTGATATAGGTTAACTACTTCCCATTTTTCCCCATGATAATATTACAACTGCAAAATCAAAAAAATCTTAAAGTGGTAACTTACAGCAAACGCAAGGACAGAACTAACTTAAATGCAATAACTCAATGGATATTGATGACTTTAGAATAGTCTAATATCCGTCCAATCTCCCATAATTACTCTCAATGTAGTCCGTTTCTTTCTCAATCCTCCGGATTGCTTTTATACACATTATAAAACTCATCAAATCTAATGTACACTTCGCTTCATTATTATTACCTTCCAGCTGTGTTGTTATATGTGAATATCAGTCCAGTATTAGACATGGCTGATTAGAACCGTATCTGCATATATAAATTTGAATCCATATATGAGACTATCATGATTCACTTACAGTCACAATTGAGATGAAAATATTGGTCAAAATGATCTAGCTCTAATAAATATGCATGGCCAAAGCAGGCAGCCAGGTCGTTTATGGCCAGTTTACAAGGAAGACCCAATTACCGGTATGCCCCATCAGCTGCGAGGATCTGAGCTGGGATGTTATACAGATGTGCATCAGCTTTTACTCCATAGGCTTCCGATGAATTGTGATATGCTCCTAATTTATGATAAAATATTTAATTGGTCGTGTTGCCATAGGGTGTAGATATACAACTTAAAATGAAAATCAATGTTTCTGACAGTACAACCCCTTTCAGATAGAAGGGTGTTTGTGTTTCACACTGACTCTGGGCTGAGTTGATCCAGAAATAGGTATGATCAAGCCGCCCTTTTTCTGACCCCACCCCAATAGAAAGTCGCTTGGTCAACATTCGTGGCCAATGATCACTACTCATGTGTGATGTTTTGTTTGATATCCATACTTTGTTATGGCCAAACCGATAACAGCAGACAGCGCCCCGCCCAGATATCAAACTTAATCACGTGATTATCAGCGCATTCGTGGACTCGTCAAGGTTTCTGATTGGTCAATAGCAGCGTACTTAAAAAATCATATAAAAGGCCTGCCGGACACTGGTATTTCACGTAATCTGCGGTCCAGAACTCAAGACAGGAGAAGAGACGTCTGGGTTAATTTAATAATCGAACTATTAGATTGGTGCAAAATGACTGAAACTGTGACAATGGAAGAAATTCTAGGAATGATGAAAACGATGAAAACCAATGCGAATGAATGGTTTCTGGTTACAATGGGAATGATAGTATTCTGTAAGTACATTGTATTGATATTATCTAACCTAAATGACGCAATAATATGCCACGCTAATGGTGAGGAGAAGTATCGTAAGTTAAGTCATGAAAGAGAAGCTTGTTCGCGTACACAGGTTCACGTGGTTTTCGATAAAGGAACATATTGTTATTCGTCCGTTTTTTTTCCTCAAAAACCGGAAACGTATTTAGGTAGCTTACATTTTTAATGGGATTACTTTCTTTGACACACTTTTCCCTCTAGCTTGCTTTCATTTAACAATTTAGCCTAAAGTATACGTATTGCCTGAAAGGTCGTCTTATGAGGAATACAGTGAAAACCACAAAAATACCCTCACATTAGGTTGTGAGATTTTTTGGGGTAAAGAAATACATAACATTTATAATGTTTTCAAACGGAGATCCTACCAACAATTTTCGACCGGGGACCTTTGCATTTCACCAATATGGAGGAGAATCAGTACGGAAAGAAACACGTCACAGTTTAATAGAATTCTGCTCCCTTCAAATGTTATGACCATTTCTTTCAGAATTTTAGTTTGAAAACGAGAAAAAAAGTGCATTTTTCAACTTTGAGATTCCATAACTTTTGCTTAAAGTAAAAGATTGTGATGTTAATCACTCCGAAATACTAGCTACAACAGTTTTACTTTGCATTAGCGACAAGAATGCTACGCATAACAGCAATTAAATACAACTTGTACTTTGGCGGAACAAATCTTGTTCTGGGATATAGTTTGCACCTCAACGGAAATTGTATTTTTTTAGACCAGTCGTGATCTTTGGACGATTAGAGTTCATTTTTTTATTTGG
Organism: Maea johnstoni; assembly: GCA_963942565.1. NCBI lineage: Eukaryota > Metazoa > Annelida > Polychaeta > Spionida > Magelonidae > Maea > Maea johnstoni. The sequence continues at coordinate 14,439,095 of OZ012693.1, read as the reverse complement.
TAAGACAGATAGATTAAAGGTTATTATCTTCATCTTTATATTTTGCAACCCATTGCATGTTTATTGGTAAATGAAAAAAATGAAGTGATTTCTATATGCTTGTGCTTTTGTTTCAAATATTTTGGCAAACACATACGTATAGCGGTACATTCTGTAAAGGGTGCACCTTTTCCAACTTAAAGTTCCTGGCAATTGAACAGTTCATTATTTTTTTTGAATCTAATCTTTTGATTTAATGATTTCTACTCTTTTTCCGACAGAGTCATGTCTCTGTGAACTTCAAGTCGAAGTCATCGAAATGATTTATGATTTTCGCTTTTTAGGGTAGCTTCGACTAATGTTACGTTTCTCAAAATACATGAATGCAAAATGCAAAAGCGCATGAACTCGTCAGCCACTAAACCTCGCTTTGTAACGTGGGTTAACTGTCACAGCAGGATATCAACTGATATACCCTGCTTGCAGCCAATAGGCATGCCCGATTTACCTTAATGGCCCGCGTTGTGCGCTAGCTACACTGCAGGCATTCTAGTGACGCTGAAGAAAAGCCGTAACCGTCTCACTGCGCACTTAGCCTAATTAAAGGCAGGATATTTACCCTGGTGTTCTGGTAGGTTAACTAGCATATATTTTACAAATAACATGCATCACACATACAGTAGATTAGATAGGTAATAGTTGCTATTGCTAGACAGAGTATTGTTCAATCCAGGTAATACATTCATTACACTTATTGCACAAGTACTAAATGAGTGATTAATTGAAATTACATCCCAGTTGACAGCACTTTCATAGGGAGTGAAGCAAGCGTTGCACGAACCAGGGAAATATTTGTCAGGCATCTCTGTGTGGGAGGTACTGAGGGGGGGGGGGGGGGGGGGGCTTTGAATCCATTGAAGGAACGGCTAACCATTAGGTATTCGGTCGGTACCAGTTGGAGTAGTTAGAAAGTCTTTAACTATAATGGTTTCTGGCTAGAAGTAGTGTCGTGTTATCCCAGGTATCGCTCAACAGCATGGACACAACTTATAGTCACGATGTTGACAAGAACCGCTCACGAGATGCGTTCTGCGCAAGATGGTGCGCTACGTACTCTATAATGTAAAGGATACTAGAGCCTTTTGTCTCCTATTGACGTCAAACTGACACGAGATTCGGAGAGATAAGGTGTGTTCGGGGCTTTGTAATGGGTCCTATTGTAACCATGTATCCATGTGTTTATTCATTCTAGGAAAATATGTAGCGTGACGTCAAATTCCAAAAGCCTCAAAGCGATCGGGGAGGGTAACTTGACCTTCACTGATAGGATACATTGTCTAGACACACCACGTCAACCGGGTTAGGGTGCCATATGAATAATTTCCGTTATGCGAACATGCTCGCATAAATCACTGTAGACCTGAGGGTTGTCATTCAAAATAGTCTCACAATTGAACAACCATAAAAGCTTGCCCACATACCTTTCCTTTCTCAAATATATCTTTGTAATACGTTTCACTTGACCATGGAGATGACTGAACAGAGAGCGACGAGTGCGATTTTCACTCCGTGACCTTGAATCATAATTACTTATATAAGTCCTTGCCCTGACCGGCGAGTTACATACATGATTTTTATATGTCTTTACTCAGACTATAGACTCCTAGTCCCTAAAAAGTTGACATTCCTTTCTGTGTTGTCCAAGCAGTGTGGTGTAGTACCAGCTATGGTAGGTAGATGGCACCACCTGGTCCTCCCATCATTAAAGGTTTGTCATACTCAAACTGAACCCTTTATTCCCCTGGTGAGATAGGTGCAAACTGAATTGACCATTATGGCCACCTAGACTATTTGGTGCATAGTACCAAAAATACATGACAGGAACATTTATATGATAGCCTTAAGGAATCTAGGCTAGAATCCATATGGAAGGATATGAAATCAACTAGGCGACACTGCAGAACAAGATGCTGTTGCTCTTGAATGATCGAGGATCTTTTCGATGAAAGAACGAATTCAAAACCCATTTACGTTGACTATTCACGTTCATATAATTCCCGGATTGTTTTATTCGAATTTCAGGATTAAGATAAAGCAGGAAAAACTTTCACAAGTTTACTGAAATGATAGAAGTATTGAGTAGGCGGCCGTAATAACCATTAGGAGCGTTAGCTTTAACCTATGAGTTGACCTATAAATGGCATAATGTGGTTTTTATATCCGGCTGAAACTGTCAACCTTTGAGGTGCTGATGGTGCCGCCAACTATAGTCATAAAGGTAACTGATGGCAGGAGGTACTTGCAGCATTCCCATTCTAAAATGCATTCACTGTGAATGGATCGAGGTAGCCTGCCTCCCAGGCCATATTTAAATGTCCTCCCTTGTGGATAGATGGCACTGCGGTATACTAGGAGGTCAGTTGGAAATATGTTATTCACACTAATCGCCCTCGTGTGGCAATTGTGTGAACTAAAAGGCCAACAGTAGTCCACAAGTCCCTTTCTAGTATTGGTGCATGCATTTATATGTAATACAGTAAAATCAGAATAGAGCCTCGTAGCTAGGCTAGGATAACGGCAGACTACGACGTCAGGTCGCACATATGTTCTCAGGTCACTCAACTCTAGCCAAGTGATTTGTGTTACAATGGTATATAAGAGACGTAGTCTGTATGCACCACTGGCCCGTATGACATGGTTAAGAGTCATTGTTGTGAAATCAGGTGTGATTGTGTTCGAGTTCACGATGTAGAGGAGGATACCGTTGTCTCAGCTAGTGCTATTGTCTGGGGCTAATTCGCTGTAACAGAGGGGTACATCTACCCCTTTGCTAGCCTAGATTTCTAGGCTGTCATATATGTATTTTTCTGTTATGTGTATTTCTGTTACCAAGCACCAAATATTCAAGGTGGCCATAGTGGTCAATTTACTTTACACTTATCTCACCAGGATTCAGTTTGAGTACCTGTAAACCTATAGAGATAGGAGGAGCAGGTGGTGCCATCTATCTACCATACCTGGTACCACACCACAGTGCTTGGTCAACACAGAAGGGAATGTGAACTTTTCAGGGACTAGGTGCCTAGTCTACCCCTTTGCTAGACTCACACAGAGCACTCTGCTCCCCCTGGTAAGATAAGTGTAAACTAAATTAGCAACAATGACCACCTAGACAATTTTGTGCCTGGTGAGCGCAAAGAGAAAATGACAAAAACATACAGATGACAGGTTAGAAATCTAGGCTACCCTTTTGCATTAGAGCATTATTTTTATCTGATCAAGAACCATTTGAAATTTAACAAGAGTTTGTCGAATTCCTTGAGCCTTTCTGTATCGCAACTACATGCTCTATGATAAGAAAAAAAGTAATTTCAATCGGATGTCCCTGATAGATTTCGCAGATTTCCTGTTTAACCCTTGTCCTACTGAACTGCTGAATGTAATGTACCCTGCCAACTGCATTGTATAATAATACATGCCCAGAAGTAGCACCATTTGAGTACCCATCCTAGATCTTTACATTGCCATATGGCGATTTGGTGCTAACTTCTCAAAAATCAAGTTGTGCCCCTAAAAGCCCAGTAATGCTCCAGGCAACCAGAGCTGGCGCCATCTATCGACCATACCTGGTATTACACCAAACTGCCTGGTCAACGCAGAAGGGAATGTCTAAAGTAGCCTTCCCCCTAGTCTGAGAGGATATTCCCGTCTTACGCCTACGTGCTTTGAGCACTATCTAACCCTTCCAATTATGCTTTGGCTACTTTCGTCCAAAGCACAAGGACACAACAGCTTTTGAATACCATTTAAATGTTGGTATCCATTGGATAGCTCTCGCTGAGTTCTACCTATTTCCTTGGGTTTCTGTCATTTTCAAGTATTTTCAAGTACTTTACATCATTTTGTAATGGTCAATTTAGCCACCAGCATCACAAGGGTTAAACCCAGGTACCGGCAGTGTGGTCTATCTGTCGCAACCCAAATTACTCTATACGTTCCGATTGGCAGCTGGGCTTTGTCCTTATGTAATGGCCAGACTGATTTACGATTACCCTGTCTCACCTCTCACCATGCATGAAAGGTCATTGAGTGTAGGTCTTGCTTCTCATCTTTGCATGGATGCACTGGACCGGGAGGTCTTAAGGGGCTGCTCTATAACAGAATGGCCCACGGCATTGCCCTTGACCTAGACTTGACTTAGAGTCTCTCTCTCTCTCTCTCTCTCTCTCTCTCTCTCTCTCTCTCTCTCTCTCTCTCTCTCTCTCTCTCTCTCTCTCTCTCTTATATATATATATATAATATATATATATATATATATATATATATATATATATATATATATATATATATATATATATATATATATATATATATATATATTTATATATATAACTTTATAAATATATATCTATTTATATATATATATTTATATTTATTTATATGTATTAATATATTTGAATTTATTTATATATATATTTATATATATATTTATTTATATATATATATATATATACACATATTTATATTTATATATATATATATATATATATATATATATATATATATATATATATATATATATATATATATATATATATATATATATATAAATATATATACATATATTAATGAAGTTTTTTTTATATATTAATCGATACCTCTTCTTTGATTCGGATGCCATATTGTCAAACAAAATGGGGTCAGATGGCAGAGAAGGAAAATCAGAAGGGGGAATGATTTAATGATTAACACGATGCAAAATACAAAATCATTAAACAGAGTAAAGCCCCTGAATAAGAATTTCGGGTTTTGTAACCTTTTCTGCCATAGTGTAGATAATTCGTGACTAGCCAGATGTAACTTGTGGAGGAAACCTTAATAGCCAACGAAAACCACCGTCTAACCCCAAGTCAACTTGCTCATATGCCTCGGCCAACATTCGAATTCAGGAATTGGTTAGAGGCAGCTAACAGTCAGAGGCAACACCTCAGACCACGCGCGACCATCAGTTTAGATCACCTCCTATAAGCTTACGTTGATGGGATGCAGTTTTATCATTTTCATATTTGTTAAACTTCCATTTTCATCTCAATTAATAAATCTACAATATCTATTGAAAAGAACAACTGCATAGCCACTACTCTGGGTGCTCGCAACTACGTGTAATATGCAAAATATAAAGGCAGATGTGCCATTCCTGCATTAGGGTACATTCACGGTTGACCACAAGAGCTCCCCATCATAATTTTAATAATAAGTTAACTCTTTTAATATAGGGATCTAAATTACAGTATTTGCATTATCTTAAGTATGAAAGCATTAAACAAGAGTAAGCCTACTTTGGTGTGGTGCTGTTTTATCATTTTATATCCTGAAAATGATATAAAATATCATTTTTTATATATATATTATATAGGAGGAAACCGAAATAACCGGAGAACACCACTACCTAACCCCAAGTCATAGTTATTGTTCTCACATGCCTTAAAACGATGCAATAAAGTGGGTAAGTTTTGGTTTTAGTGTCACCTCCAGACCGAACTAAAACTTACAGGCAGTTTAGTACTCGTTTAAGTAGCGCTTACGGTTTAGTGCAAGGTATGCAGCGCGTAAGTTCTACTTACAGGCAGGTAAGTAGTACTTATGGGGTAAGTAGGACCGCTGCATACGGCCATAAGTCATTACTAAGACTTACCGGCTAAGTACTACTTAGGTAAGCGCCCGCTAAAACTTACGGTAAGTAGGGACCGGTGCATACGGCCATAAGCCGCTAACTTTTAGTAATGACTTATGGCCGTATGCACCGGTCCCTACTTACCGCAAGTTTTAGCGGGCGCTTACCTAAGTAGTACTTAGCCGGTAAGTTTTAGTAATGACTTACTGTGCTGCACTGCGGCACAGAAGCCAGCACTTACAAAAGTGTGGTTTTTGTGGTTACAGTCCCAAGGGATGCATTGTTCTCAGCTCTTTTTGGGGTGGCTATCTTGATCAAGTGTACATGTATGTTCTCCTCTGCTTGCTTTCTCTTTTTGATGTATTAAGCTGGCCAAGGAGAATGGCTCTAACAATAAAAAAGAAAGCCCCCAATTTTTCAGAATATGAGAATTTTGGTTAATATAGTTGGAGAGTTTTATAATATATATCTATTGATCAATCTATCTGCACATACATACATATACATACATATTTTTCTATCTATCTATCTATATCAATGTATGTATGAACATAGAACTGCATGCTTCAGGACAGGATTTCAGTGATGCTAGCCACTGTTTTTGTCTGACTTTACCAACAGGAAATATATAAAAAATAATTCTACTACCCTGTCTTTTTGTACAGCCAATTGCTGCTCATTATTTTACCATTTACCTGTTTGATACAGGTTTTTATGCAACTTTCAAAGAGAGTTCTTGTGAAGAGCACTACAGTCTATGATACACTGCTCAGAGAGTAGGGGACAGGAAGTGGGCAATGCCACTCACTGAGTCACAGCTGATAGCAATTGAAGAACATGGCTGCTACTGAGGTGCTGAGCAGGCTGATGGCAATACGCAAAATTCTCCCCTCATGGGATCACTGAGAGAAAAAGGAGGACAGCATCCTATTCTTGAAGTGTATTACTTTCATATAAGCTAATATGTATGTGAGCCTTTAGTTCCCCTTTAATTAAGAAACCGCTACCTCAAGTCAAATGCTAAACTCATGAGAGCACCTGGTAAAGACGCAGTGCTCAATTGGAATGGAAGTTGATACTTACGTAACAATCAGAGTAAAACGAATTGAAGTAGAAATCCTTTGACATTGCCTCAGTGGGTTTGGTAAAAGCGCCTTAGAAATACAAGTGCAATTCTCTTTCACCAGATTGCTTTTGCGATATTTTCGGATACCTGCATTGAGGTATTCTAGGAGGATTTCTACTTCAGATGAAGTATTACATCAGATATAGCAAGTTGATTAAACTTGCTACCTCAATAGCTTTAGAACATCGGAAAGCTGTGTACATAATGGTACATGCATGTTTAGTTTATATTTAGTCTACCTTGGAACTCATCATGCACTAATCCAAGCTGAAAAATGTTAACTGATCTTATGCCACGTCGGGGTATTAGGCAGAAATTCTATTTTGCGCCAAATTTCAAATTGCGCGACAGGCATTTTGAGCTTGGAGAGTCCTAGCAGTGCTTATCTGTGTTTATATATATACATGCATATATATATATATATATATATATATATATATATATATATATATATATATATATATATATATATATATATATATATATATATATATATATATATATATAAATATATATATATATATATATATATATATATATATATATATATATATATATATATATATATATATATATATATATATATATATATATGTATATGTAAAAGGCGATTACCTTTTACAGGACCGGGTGATACTTTCCTATACACTGGTTTGGATTCGTGAGCCCTCCTCGAACTATTTCACTATGAGATCTAATAATCTTAGATGAATAAAAGAGTTGATATGTAGCGAAAAAACAACTACTATATGCGCTATAGTGAAGGCCTGGCTATGCCAGCGGTCTAGAATCTGGCCTACCTGTGACGTCACTAGGAGCCAAAGACCAATGAGGCCACTCATATTGTTTACATAACAGAGAAACGTGCGCAGAACACGACTCTTAGGCTATACGCCACAGCAAGCATGGTCAGGTTGACCAGCTGGTTTCATATCCACTTGTTGTGTTTTTATTTATCTAAGCATTCGTGAGCTCAGAAAATCTAAACCAAAATATTCCAAATATGACAAAAATGAAAAGGGTGCAGTGAAGGAGACACTGATTGCTGAATCACCTTGCAACACTATAATGTATTAAGCTGCTTAATACTTAAAAACTCAACAACAATATGATATAATATTCATAGACCAGATAGTATATGGTTAATACATGTTATGTCATATTACGTGTTATAAAATTGTTGTGTTGTTTAATTTGACAACTTGAAGTATGTGTACTTCAGTCTTTATTCAATAAGAGATGTGGTCAGTTGAACTGCCCAGACTGAACTGCCTCTTCTGGGTCCCTCCTAGTGACCATATCTATTCCAGGATTCATTCCCCTGAATCAATTAACCAATCAGAATGTATTGACTATATGTACTACCGTATATCTGGTTATTTTGGCTGTATGAAATTTTGGCTCTTTTGGGCCAAAACGGGGGTAAGGAAATTATGGCTCATATCAATTTTGGCTCTCCCAGGGTCTGAGCCAAAATTACCTTACTTTTGAAATTATCTTACTACCTAAAATGACACAATGTCTGTTGCTGCATAGCATGTATTCTAATTCAATCTGTTAAAAGTAACTCTGTACAGAAATAGTTTTGTTTAAATTACAATTTGATTGGGGTAGGCTTGATGAGTTCTCACTGTGTAAAATGCACTTATTACGTACGCATTGGGAGTACCTGATCAAGTAGTTAACTTGTCATTGAGTTTACCATGGTGAATAGAACTCAGGAGGTGAGTAGTGGCACCCATTGTAATTACAAACAAAGGGATTTTGCGAGGGAGTATGATCAAAAGACAACTGTACATGTGTTTTCTAAACAAACTATACATAACATGCTGCTGAGATTTTTGATTGTAATCATGAAGCATGCCACTTAGGCCAGTGATTACCTCACATTACATGCCATGCAGTGACTGACATCTGGTGTCCACACTAGAAACTAAGCTCAACACAACCTGAGCTCAGGGTTGAAGTCGGGGTGTTCAAGGTATGCATTCTTGGCTTTTATCAATTTTGGCTCTTTAAGATGGAGAGCCAAAATAGGCCAAAATTAGATTATCTCCAAAAAAGCCCAGATATACGGTACTGTGCTCTTGTCCAATCAGAGCTCTCTTTTAGAAAAGGGTTAGTGGTCACTGAGATGTCCATGGTGAGGTCAGTTCAATTACATTCAGAATTTACCCATCTAACTACAGTTTCTACTTCTACACTAGTAACAATAGGAAAAACAACTAAAAAACCCTAATACAACTGTTCCCTTAATCTAGGCACCTTTAAATAAACTGTCATCCATGTGCTAATTAATCTAGGTATTGTATCAGGTCAGGGAATAGCAGTCTGCTAGTCACAGGTAAATAAACTATCACCCCATATGCTACTTTCTAATTATTCAATTATTGCTCGGCACCTCTCAATAAACTCGCATTATTTGTTACTTCCCTAAGATTTGAAATATTTTCTTAAGTTAGGGAGGTCCATTTAGCAGCGACACGTTAAACCAACATGCACATGTTTAATACAATAGGCTTGTAGTACCAATTGTTCCAGCTACTGTTACTACTTGATATAGGTTAACTACTTCCCACTTTCCCCATGCTAATATTACAACTACAACATCAAAAAATCTTAAAAGTGGTAACTTACAGCAAACGCAAGGACAGAACTAACTTAAATGCAATAACTCAATGGATATTGATGACTTTAAAATAGTCTAATATCCCGCCAATCTCCCATAATTACTCTCAATGTAGTCCGTTTCTTTCTCAATCCTCCGGATTGCTTTTATACACATTATAAAACTCATCAAATCTAATGTACACTTCGCTTCATTATTATTACCTTCCAGCTGTGTTGTTATATGTGAATATCAGTCCAGTATTAGACATGGCTGATTAGAACCGTATCTGCATATATAAATTTGAATCCATATATGAGACTATCATGATTCACTTACAGTCACAATTGAGATGAAAATATTGGTCAAAATGATCTAGCTCTAATAAATATGCATGGCCAAAGCAGGCAGCCAGGTCGTTTATGGCCATTTTACAAGGAAGACACAATTATGCCCCATCAGCTGCGAGGATCTGAGCTGGGATGTTATACAGATGTGCATCAGCTTTTACTCCATAGACTTCCGATGAATTGTGATATGCTCCTAATTTATGATAAAATATTTAATTGGTCGCGTAGGGTGTAGATATGCAACTAAAATGAAAATCAATGTCTCTGACAGTACAACCCCTTTCAGATAGAAGGGTGTTTGTGTTTCACACTGACTCTGGGCTGAGTCGATCCAGAAATAGGTATGAACAACCCGCCCTTTTTCTGACCCCACCCCAATAGAAAGTCGCTTGGTCAACATTCGTGGCCAATGATCACTACTCATGTGTGATGTTTTGTTTGATATCCATACTTTGATATGGCCAAACCGATAACAGCAGACAGCGCCCCGCCCAGATATCAAACTTAATCACGTGATTATCAGCGCATTCGTGGACTCGTCAAGGTTTCTGATTGGTCAATAGCAGCGTACTTAAAAAATCATATAAAAGGCCTGCCGGACACTGGTATTTCACGTAATCTGCGGTCCAGAACTCAAGACAGCAAAAGAGACTTCTGGGTTAATATAATAATCGAACTATTAGATCGGTGAAAAATGACTGAAACTGTGACAATGGAAGAAATTCTAGGAATGATGAAAACGATGAAAACCAATGCGAATGAATGGTTTCTGGTTACAATGGGAATGATAGTATTCTGTAAGTACACTGTATTGATATTATCTAACCTAAATGACGCAATAATATGCCACGCTAATGGTGAGGAGAAGTACGTTAAGTCATGAAAGAGAAGCTTGTTCGCGTATACAGGTTCACGTGGTTTTCGATAAAGGAACATATTGTTATTCGTCCGTTTTTTTTTCTCAAAAACCGGAAACGTATTTAGGTAGCTTACATTTTTAATGGGATTACTTTCTTTGACTCACTTTTCCCTCTAGCTTGCTTTCATTTAACAATTTAGCCTAAAGTATACGTATTGCCTGAAAGGTCGTCTTATGAGGAATACAGTGAAAACCACAAAAATACCCTCACATTAGGTTGTGAGATTTTTGGGGGTAAAGAAATACATAACATTTATAATGTTTTCAAACGGAGATACTACCAACAATTTTCGACCGGGGACCTTTGCATTTCACCAATATGGAGGACAATAATTACGGAAAGAAACACGTCACAGTTTAAAAGAATTCTGCTCCCTTCAAATTCTATGACCATTTCTTTCAGAATTTTAGCTTGAAAACGAGAAAAAAAAGTGCATTTTTCAACTTTGAGATTCCATAACTTTTGCTTAAAGTCAAAGATTGTGATGTTAATCATTCCGAAATACTAGCTACAACAGTTTTACTTTGCATTATCTACAAGAATGCTACGCATAACAGCAATTAAATACAACTTGTACTTTGGCGGAACAAATCTTGTTCTGGGATATAGTTTGCACCTCAACGGAAATTGTATTTTTTTTAGACCAGTCGTGATCTTTGGACGATTAGAGTTCATTTTTTTATTTGGTAAGACAGATCGATTAAAGGTTATTATCTTCATCTTTATATTTTGCAACCCATTGCATGTTTATTGGTAAATGAAAAAAATGAAGTGATTTCTATATGCTTGTGCTTTTGTTTCAAATATTTTGGCAAACACATACGTATAGCGGTACATTCTGTAAAGGGTGCACCTTTTCCAACTTAAAGTTCCTGGCAATTGAACAGTTCATTATTTTTTTGAAAATATCAGTTACGGAGTACATTTTTTCAACTTAAACGATGACCGAAATAATTATTGTACTTTAAAAGTGGGATTTCCCCATAATGGAGTAGACTCAATCGGGATATTAATTACGCAGTCCTCAGGCATGAATACCATTTGAGATAAGATCTTATCTCATGATTGGCAAAATTCTAGGCTTTTGATTGGTCGGTTGGAGGTTAATATGAGGCTGTATTATCCTCTCAGAATCATATATTAACCTCCCAGTATTCTTATACTAACTAGCTGCTTTTTAGGGTAGGGAGAGTTGAGCATTGCATCAAATGATTACGCCCATGATGCAATTCCCAATTCTCCCTACCCCCTAAGTGCATGATGCAATCACCGATTGTACCAAACATTGCAGGATGGCTGCCCCAGTAGCAGACATTGCTCTGCTGCTAGAACCAAATTGTATTTATGTATGTATTTTCATTTTTGTTACATATGCAGATGTCGAGGGGCATTCATGAGATAAATTCGTTATCAACTGTTTTGGAGTATGATACAACTTATATCTCGCAATCAGAGGGCTGTATCATCCTCGTCTGCGCCTCGGGTGATACAGCCCTCTGATTGCGAGATATAAGTTGTATCATACTCCAAAACAGTTGATAACTAATAGTATTACATCCCTCCAGAAAAAGTTAGAGATATTTAACAATAGCAAATCATGACAGTCTGAATCTACAAAAAGTAAGTTTGGGACTTTAATGTGTGGCAAATTAAGACAAATCTAGATAGGATATAAACATTTCTCATCGATATGATTTTTATAGACTTAAAATCAAAATCTTGCAAACTCATAACCACTATGGAAATAGGTTTCTAACGTTTAGTGTATATATCCTGTGTCTGGTTAGAATTATATTGCATAGCAGTTATTAGTATTATGACTCTCCACCTAGTCACCGTTATATATGATTTATTGTGTGCCAAATGCTATGTAATACACATCTTACTAGACCGAATAAAATCAAATCAAATCAAATCAAACATACAAACATACATAATTACGTTTTTTCGCTATCCATTGCGAATTTTTATAAAAATGTTGCTTTTTTAGTTCAGGTATGAATATGCTTGACCACTAGATGCGTTAGGCTACCGGGGTAGGCTACTAGTTGACTTCATTTCGTTTTGATTTACGTCATAGGCAAAAGAAAGATAGACCCCAAGGAAGTTCTTGTTTATGATACGCCCGATGTGTTACGAGAAGCAGAGTGATTCCAAGGTTTAAATATGTGACATACACGATTACTTCGAGGAGTTAAACGGGCATGTTAACAGTTGACCACCTTGACCTTCGAGCAATCACAGGCCAATAATGTTTGAGTGAGCATTTTCCTTCAGTACCCATGAATGTATGTATCTTTATTAACTGTAATTTCTCAATTACAAAAAGTCATACATTCTATAGAATATATATACAAAAGGAACTGGAAAAATAAGAATACCAAGGTATAGACCTTTAATACATACTAGATTGCGGGTTGTACATTATGTACTTAATACAGCAAAGAAACAATTATCAGTAAAAAAATAGTTAACACAATAGTCCATTACAAAGGTGTACGTAGAGCTATTGGTGTAAGCCTATAGTGTGTTCTATTTTACCCCACACCTTCCCTATTCATAAGAACACCTTTGTTGCATGGGCAGCCTCTAGCCGGGGCCTACTCTAATACTCCTTATATATTGATGCTATTTGGTATTTGGTATTAGGATCAGGGAACCTCCCTATACATTGCAATGTTATAAATATCTAAACTACAAAGTTTCGAAAAGTGTGGGTTATGTCATATACCCCACACTTTTCGATGCCCGTGATTCTTCATCTAATTCCTGGGGATTTGTCAACCCAGGAAGAAGAAGAATCAGGGGCATTGATTTGTAGGAGGACTTAGACTACAATGAAGATCCTAGCCTCGAATACATTTGTATTTCTGTATATTGCCTGCTTGCACAGCCATATATGTTCTTTAAGGGTGGCACATTACCTCAAAATACCGTATATCTGTTTTTTTGGGAGGTTATTTAATTTTGGCCTATTTTGGCTCTCCACCTTAAAGAGCCAAAATTAATAAAAGCCAAGAATGCATACCTTGAACACCCCGACTTCAAACCTGAGCTCAGGTTGTGTTGAGCTTAGTTTCTTGTGTGGACACCAGATGTCAGTCACTGCATGACATGTACTGTGAGGTAATCACTGGCCTAAGTGGCATGCTTCATGATTACAATCAAAAATCTTAGCAGCATGTTATGTATAGTTTGTTTAGGAAACACATGTACAGTTGTCTTTTGATCATACTCCCTTGCAAAATCCCTTTGTTTGTAATTAAAAGGGGTGCCACTACGCACCTCCTGAGTTCTATTCACCATGGTAAACTCAATTACAAGTTAACTACTTGATCAGGTACTCCCAATGCGTACGTTATAAGTGCATTTTACACAGTGAGAACTCATCAAGCCGACCCCAACCAAATTGTAATTTAAACAAAACTATTTCTGTACAGGGTTACTTTTAACAGATTGAACTAGAATACATGCTATGCAGCGACAGACATTTTGTCATTTTAGGTAGTAAGATAATTTCAAAAGTAAGGTAATTTTGGCTCAGACTCTGGGAGAGCCAAAATTAATATGAGCCATAATTTGCTTACCCCCGTTTTGGCCCAAAAGAGCCAAAATTTCACACAGCCAAAATAACCAGATATACGGTAGTCATTTATTAATATTAGTTTACCATTATTCTGTAACTATTAGGTGCAACCTTTACGATAGCACAAGTACCGTTGTCTTCATCAAACTCAGTTTTCAGATACTAGTATTCAAGTTTTAAAAGTGACCCGTGTATCGAGTAGGATTCTAGCTTAAGCTGGAACCCTATTCGATACACGGGTCATTTTTAAAACTTGGATATCTGTCAGCTTTCCAGGGACTGGGAGCCTAGTCAAGCCCGTTTCAGTGAGTAATATCTTACAGCAAGCTGAGCGTACCGACCTGTACGGTACGACAATAAATCTAATAGATGGCGAAACTATTGCGTCACGTGCTCGTCTACACATCTATGCATGAAATTGTGCACCGCCTAATTATCACTGAAAATATCTGGGACAAACATATCATCCCATGAAATTTTGGAGGTAAAGCCTACATGAACTTTACATGCACGACATTTTCATGCCACAATTTTGTCATGCATGAAAAATATTGTACGGGTTATGGCAGGACCACTAAATAGGCATATTTGTCTTTACTATATATATATATATATATATATATATATATATATATATATATATATATATATATATATATATATATATATATATACATATATACATATATATATATATATATATATATATATATATATATATATATATACCACGTGATATTATATTTCATTCTACCCAATATCTTAAAACTTGCCCATCAGGTTATTGTTTTTCTGGTGGTATCACAGGACATTATTTTGAGTTGTTGTGGAGATACACAAAGCCTCAGTTACGTCAAGGACCCACGTATATATACGGTGATATTTCTAAAGGGGGCGAACCCGGGTGCTTGGACCTCATGGCGTGTGTGTCGTTGGGATAGTTTTGAACACGTGAAGAAGTCGTGGAAACTGAGTAACCACACGTGATACGGTACTAGTCGGGTCCCATAACAACAACACGATAAAAAACCCTCCACCCATTCTCGAAACAGGAAGTTTCCATTCCAGTGTACCAGGGTACCTGTGACGTCATAGCGTCACGGGTGCTTAGGCACGCCAACAGGGCACCCTTTCACGTGACCCTTTAGTTAACCTCCTGCGGGTTCCAGGAAAGGACACCAGTACATTCGCGGTGCTCAACCAGTAGAGATAGTGGGACTTTTCTGCGATACAAAATGGCTGTAAACGTGACTATGGATGAGCTTGCGAGCAGCATATCAGCCATAAAGGCCAGTTCCAACCAGTGGTTCTTGGTGACCATGGGCATGATAGTATTCTGTAAGTACTGAGTTGGCGCATGCGTGACCAGTTAAGATGGACGTGCGTTTTCTTAGCTCTGAAAGGAGCGAAGGCTTTTCAAGTCTTAAGGGCGAGTTGGATGAGAAGTTATTGTCGATTTTAGGTCGACTAAGCAGAGGAAACTTCGGGCAATCAGCAAAGGAAGTTTTGGCGAATTTCACCAAAGCTGCACTGCTTTCTGCAAGGAAAAAGGTTTTCTCTAACATCGTTGCTAAGGAGGAAGAGAAACAGACCATAGCAACGAGCAAAAAGAACGCGACCAGAAATGATGCGGATGAGCGAGCAGCGTTGCCCGACCATCCACCCTCTACATGGCGCATGATCAACCGGCGGTCGAAACCAAAGATAGCCGATGACTTACTGCTACTTGTATTGTATGTTAAGTCCCCTGGGGAAAGTTTCCCTGTACAAATCCTGAAGAAGCCGAGCGAGAGAAGCAACAACAGAGATGCAAATGAGGACCCTGATGACTTCAGCGACACGGCTGAAGACGACGATTGGACACGTGATATACCTGACAGCGAGAACGAGCGACAGGGCAACGCAAACGAAAGTGCAGCCCCGAAAAAGCGGAACAACGAGAGTAGCATAGAAAGGTTCATCATACGGGAACCAAGACCAGTTGAACCTAACGTTGAGACTTCCGAACAACCAGAGATCGAGGTGACCAAACTCTGTGATACGCATACGACCACACGAGATCTGATTGAAACCAGAACTATTGCCACTCAAACTATTCCTTGTGTCGTTAGCTATCCAGCGGGAGACGACTCCGTATATGAAGGTAATACGTGTCAAACAAAGGAACCGAGCGGAACAGGTGAAACCGAAGGAAGTAACGAATCTAGTAGCGGTAAACCACGCGGTAGGTCCCGCTCCGTGAACTCACTGTTAGATTACATTGACGGTGAATATAACTCTTTGGCTGGTAAAGAAGGTGGTATTGATAAGATGGAACCAAATCCAAGACGCGGAGCAACCCCTTCTGCATGTGATAGTCGCTTTCGCATACTGGAAGGCAAGTACGAAGAGGTGGCCAAGAGAGTCACCCGCCTCGAACGGCTGCATGAAAGAGAACCGAAAACTATGTGTGATAAGACTAATCCGGGCAGATACGATCATAGATATGAACACTCCGGTCATAACGCAACCGGAGTTGTAGCCGGTCCTAGTATGCAAGGTCAACTACGTTCTACCAACGAGTTTCCGACCAACGAGCCGCTCATAGACCTTGCCTCCGAACCTAACATGCAAAGCGGTAGATGCGACGAGAGAAGCTGGGATCCTGATTTCTGTGACACTTTCGTTAGAACTCAGGATTCCCAGGGAAACCAAGTTACCACGAGGGCGACACCGGTACATCTCCACGAAATCAGCAGTGCTAAGGGTAAGCTGACTATTCCACGTCAATCGACAGTCGGACCACGAGTTCCGAACGCTATTGGTACGATAACCACGTCCGATGTCAGGACGAAGAACCCCCGACATGTGCTAGATCAACGCGGTGACGCAGCGGAGGACACACGAGATGTTGAGACTCATTCTAAGAACATGCAGCGTCATTTTGTAACTCTCGCGGTCATGAAACCACCTAATGGCGCAAACGTCACTAAGCACCCAACGCTAAACCCCGATGCGGACATTGAAGACAATCGTAACCATGGTTTGAGTAAATGGTCGAGAGCTGACGATACTACTAGCCAGGGTGAGTGTAGTTGTAAGGTACAATCGTCAACAAAGAGATCGTCTGATACTACGAATACTGCGAACATCGTTAGACAACCCGAGATACCGTCGAATCAGCCGCCGAAACCTGCTGCTATGGACGGACGACAACCGAGTAAGCTGAGACCCGCCCCTTCTGCGGATGCCGAACCAGATACTGACACCAAACGTAGGAGACTGAATGCCGTCAAACAACATGGTCTGCCATCAACATCGTCAGCCGCTGGTTGCAGCCGTCCGACCGAATACCCATACGGCAACCATACAAGTGGTAAGTCTACAAATGATAGCGCTAGCGACTCTGAAGCAATAGGACCTGATGGTAAGAAGTCCTATGCTAGAGTCGTAACAGAGCAAGGGTGGACTATCGTAGCAGGTAATCAGAGTAACGGTAAAGGGCCTAAACATGACTTCCCGCCTATCAAGAGTGCTGCCCCTTCTCGAAATAAAGAACTGTATGTTAGAGGGATGAGCTGTGCCAACTTTAAGTTGCACAGAGATCTCGAAGAAGCTGTCAAATGGTATTGCAGGGAACGCGACATTGTCACCATACACCAGAGAGTCATTATGTACAATAAAGATAGCGACAGCGTGGGCATTAAAGTCGTAGTTAAAGAGCAAGACGTTGAGAAATTTATGTCCAAAGGCTTCTGGCCTGACGGGATCTCGGTGAGAGAGTGGTCAGAAGGAAAGCCAACCGCTAGGGAAAGATTTTTCGATAATGGCCGCAGCTCAAGTGACGAATCCCTTTAGACCCTGCATGAAAAGAAGTCAGTTACTGAACAAATCTCACCGATATCCTAGCAAGCTGAAGCCTATCTCGTACGATACAAACATGGTAATCAAAACCAACTGTTACATGTTATTACTGTTGATATGTGCATGTTCTCTGCTGGATCTATCTCTTTACAGGAATGCAGACCAGGCCGATAGGTATGATTTCCATACCACTGGTAATATTCTAGTTTTGAGACTGAGATCACTCTATGCATGTAACCATAAGACATTGTTTGATAGAAACACCTATTATCATGATAATGCCCCCGATGGGTTAAATCACCATATTATGCTTAGATATACCGGACGGCCGTTCCAGAGGCAAATACAGGGTTTTAAACGCCACAAGGCAATCAGCATCGGTGTATCCTCATGTAATATGTCAGATACTCTTGTTGTGATACGGTGGAAACGTCTCACCAGTCAGCCCTCGGCAAATGGTGATAAATTGTACAGGCTAATGTTTGGATGTGAATGGCCAGTGTGCGATTCGCCCATCAATATGTATACTCCCAGTAGGAACAGTGTACGGAGGTCTTACTTTGAGCGTATGGTCCAGATCCGCTTACACGATCTAGGCAAGATCGGGCGAGCCACGCATAAGCGGTGCACGGTGAATTCCGTCAATAAAGGATGTCGCGTCATTTTCAGTCGCCATCGACATGTAATACCTCCGTATACCCTTCCCCACGATACCTGTATGATTCTGATCAATCTTGTGTTTATATTTTTAAGGACCAGTGCAGAAAACCCCGATGACCGCTACACTAATGAGACCAGTGTTCCTACGCGCGACCAATCAACCGGATCGGCGACAACAAACATCCATCAGAGCGACACAGCCGGCGTACCTTAGCCCTCGCACATCTGGCGTACACGGCAGTGCAAACCACGACCTCTGGTGGAAAGACTGTGTATCAATTTCACAGCCAGTCTTGTCTCCGTCCTTCGCGTGAATCATGGAACTCTGACGTGGACCTCACAGCCATGTTGCGTCTGCCTGCGTGAAATGACTAATATGCCAGTGTGGGATATTCACCACACAAATAATAATGTACATTTGCTACAAATAGCAATTTACCAGGTACGCACATCGGCTGTTGGTATAACACTTCTCATTAGAGTGGCGGGTATCATTAGTTCTGCACCCCATGTTTTGTCGTATGATGCCAATTCCATTTATCTGCGAAACCATACACTTAGTCTCGATATATTCATTCTCACCTATGCATGTAAATGGTGTACCCACGAGCCTGTGTTGATAACTATGTTCGCTACCACAATCTGTCTGTTTGAACGCAAATGTATATACATGACGTCGCAAAGTACCATGGGTATGCTCTATATACATAGGCCGGGTATTATTATGAGTGCTAGTAGGGTGCATTGCAACATAAGGGTGTCCATCTGGCAGTCGGTTGTTTCTATCTACGTAACATATGGCTTCGATCCTTTTGAGGATAGAAAAATGTCTTGCCTTAACGCTGATCACAGAGAAAACACCGATGAAAGTTAGCCCTACGACAATTTTACTAGTGGTCCTGATAGCCACCCTTCTGTTGCATTCACTGTCGCACCCTTGTGATTATAACAAGATGTGTAATAAGGAAGGCAGAAGTAAAATCTCAATAGTATGCTGGAACTCAAGAGGACTTGTGACGTCACTGCCCTACTTGCACTCGTTGTTGGAATCCAATGACATCATAGCTCTAAGTGAGCATTGGCTCCACTCTAATAAGTTAAACATACTTACCGAGATATCATCGGATTTCAATGTGGTCGCTCGGTCAAGTAAATATTCCGACGCCAGTTCTTTTGGTTATAGGCGTGGGCAAGGGGGAGTAGCCCTTTTGTGGAGGAAAACTATAGGGGGAGTCTCTCCGATCACCTCACTTATAAACGATAGAATATGTGGGATACGCGTACAGGGTGAGTTCGGAAGGGTAGTTAACATCTTCTCTGTATATTTGCCTGCCCCTGGGTCTGCAGATGATTTAAGTGTAGTGCTCGATGAGCTCTCAGTGGCACTCGAGCAAGTGGATGAGGGATCGATCTCTATCGTGTGTGGGGATTATAACGGCGATGTGGGCCACCTAGGGGGCCCTAAATCGACTAGAAGACCTACTGTACAAGGTAGGAAAATAATGAACTTCTTCAATGAGTTCTCGTTATACCCCTGCAATCTCGATGCAAGTGCAAAAGGTCCTCTTAACACCTTCAGAGGAGGCATCGGATCCTCGACAATAGATTATCTTGCCCTACCCCTATGTATGCGAGATAATGTTGTGTCCTGTGAAGTTTTAACCGACCCCATCCTTAACACATCAGACCATGACGCGGTGCAAGTCTCTATAGGCCTGGACGGTCTTAATATGAAGTACTCTAGCCCAGTAGCCACTCCTTCCATTAAGTGGAATAAGATATCCAATGAGAACATGAGCGCTGTGTACACCACCCCAGTAGAAGAATTCTGTGTTGAACTCCTAAAGAGTACTGATTTTGAAAATTTGGGTGATGATGAGTTAGATCTCGTGATTGACAACATCACATGTAAGCTAGTGCAAACTAGCAACAATCTCCCGAAGACAAGATTCAAACAACATGTTAGGCCATACTGGAGTGGTGTACTCAGTGACTTGAAGAGGGTTAAGGTGCACGCCTATCGTATTTGGACACAGGATGGGCGACCTAGAGATCCCTCATCGCAATCATGGGTATCCCACAAAAAGGCGAAAAGAGATTTCAGGCGTGAATTAAAAAAGGTCCAAAGGGAGTACGACCAGAAACAAATACAAGATATAGTAGAGAACGCAGAGTGTGACAAAAATAAGTTTTGGAGGCTAATTAAGAACGCACGGCAACAAAAGCAGTCAAGCTCAATTGCGATTAAGAACCGTCAGGGCAAGGTGGTACAGGAAATATCTGAGGTTGTAGAAGCGTGGCGCGACCACCTTAGCTATCTATGTAAGAAGAAAATGGACCCCAAGTACGACAGTGCCCACTATGACATGGTGTCCGAATGCGTTCGTGAATGGGCATCTGATCGCGATAGTGACATATTTCTAGAAGAACCCCTTAGCCAGCTAGAAGTGGGTAAAGCCATCAAAAAATTAAACAAAGGTAAATCATCCGGCTGCGACTCACTGTCAGCTGAGCACCTCCAAAATGGCGGACCTAACCTAATACAGGTCCTGACTAAAGTTTTCCGCAGGGTAGTGAAGTCCGAGTATGTGCCAGTAAATTTTAGACTTGGCACGCAGATCCCATTATACAAGGGAAAGAACACCTGCACACTCGATTTAAATAACTACAGAGGTATCACGCTGCTCACCAGTCTTAACAAAGTCTTTGAAATCCTATTATGGCAAAGGATGAAAGACTGGTGGGTGCGTGAGCAGGTGATCTCTCCCTTGCAGGGGGCATGTTGCACCGGTAAATCCTGCATCCACTCTGCGCTGATTCTTCAGGAATCGATAGCCGTCGGTCTGGGCACTGGTAAGAGGGTCTTGGTGACGTATCTAGACGTATCCAAGGCCTTCGACGGTGTCTGGATCGACGGCCTGTTCTATCAGCTGCGGCGGGCAGGCATTGACGGTAAAGTTTGGCGTTTGCTCTATTCGACTTATCAGGATTTTAAGTGTAAAGTCCGTATTGCTGGTACGTACTCTGACTGGTACACGATGGAGTGCGGCATACATCAGGGGGGATTCCTATCCCTCCTGAAGTATGTCGCCTTCATCGACCCTCTCCTACGTGATCTAGAGACTTCTGATCTCGGTTGTCGCGTTGTCGGGGTGCCCACTAACCCAGTTGGGTACGCCGACGACTTGGCGTCAGCTAGTGTGTCTAGGACTGGTACGGATGCGACTCTTGGTGTTGTGGGTGAGCATGCAAAGAAATGGCGGTACACCTACAACGCCAAGAAGAGCGCCGTGCTAGTCTTTGGCGAAACACGACGTGAACACGAGAGGGGTAGGAAGTTTAGAAACTTTGTACTTGACGGGGAAAAAGTACCCGAGCGTATAGAATACGACCACCTTGGTATCAAAAACTGCCTTTTCCAAAATACGATGCCGAGAACAGAAGACCGGATCAGTAGGGGGCGTAGGGCCTTTAATGCCGCGACCAGTTTAGGGATACATAAAAAAGGTATCAATATCAAAACATGCTCGATCATTTTCTGGTCCATAATCGTCCCCATCGTGACTTACGGGTCAGAACTTTGGGTACTGACTAGTAGCGAAATAGAAGAGCTGAGAAAATTTCAAAGATATGTTGGGAGGAGGTGTCAGCGATTCCCAAAACGGTCCCCCAATTTCAGCGCTTATACCTCAATGGGTTGGATGAGTCTGGACAGAGTGGTTCAGGTAAAAAAGCTTCTATTCCTCAGAACGATTATGGTCATGGATGATGATGACAGATGCAAAATGATCATGATGAGTAGGGCTAACGAATTCTGTGAGAATTTGGAGGTCAAAAAGAGGAATGAATATGGTAGCCCGATTTTCGACATTCTAAGCACCAGCATACAGGTAGACCTATTCGACACCTGTATGAGGATGATTAGAATGGGATGCATGTATTCAAAAGCAGAATGGAAAAAGTTAGTCTGGGAAAAGGTATGGTGTCAAGAGGATGAAGATTGTCTACGTATGTACAAACAACCATCACAGAATCACTTGCTTTTTGAGATAACAGGAAAACCCTACTACCTCGTCTGGTGGATCTTGGGAGACCTGTATCCCTCCAGGATGAGAATGTGCGAGATTATGGCATCACTGGTGTGTGAGGCAGGTCTCCTAAGATCAACTGATTACCGTCTTAAGAAACAATCCCACAGCACGAGAATATGTGATAAGTGTGATTTAGGAATACTAGAAAATGCTAATCACATCATCATGCAGTGTCCCTTTTATACTGATGAGAGACGAGAGTTGTTTTATGCGATCAAACGCATCCACAGCGAGGTAGCGAATAGAGTGATTAATGACCCCCTGCAATACTACAATGTGATCATGGGGAAACATCCCGAATATGCAAGTTTTGAGGACATGTTGGTGATATGGTTGATATCGGGTACCGCAATCAGTAACATTTATACAAGAGCCATAGAAGGTAGATAACGCTCCACCTTAAACCCGCTTCAAAAAGCTTCTAATTTAAAGCCGGCCCGCGACAACAGATGAGCTTGTAAAGTGCATCCCTCACGTGGCTGTGAGAGGCAGTAGTAGTTAACAGCTCATGTTATGGCCACACATAATGTATTTTAATTCTCTCATGACACACGCTATTTATCCTGTTGAGTAGAGATCCACCTTAACTGTTCTTACAAGGGACACCGGATAACCCGTGTCGCAATCAGCCCGAAGTAAGTTATGGTTATGCGAGACTTCAACCTGTGTAAATGAGAGGTTTTTCTTTTGTGTTCTTTTAGGCTGAGTTGTTCTTCAGTCCCAGTACGGGCGCTATAACCATATACTTTTAGCCCGATGTCCTGAGTAGGCGCACATAGCCGTTTTGTGTTTATTTGCTCATGATGCGCATTATATAGACTACTCATCCTTTCTCTGCATTATTTTCTGTTGCCAACTTTTGGTAAACTTAAATACACTGTTGCGACAAAGTGTCTCATGTAGTTATCTGCATCCTGCGCTACTTCATAGCCAGGCGCGGTTAGTGTACTCTTGCATTTACTGTTTATTTATCAGTTCTTTACGTTTCCTTGTTTCATTTATGTTGTTCTACTATGAACCATATATTATTTGTAATCCGTATGATTTTGCACTTATGAGCAGTCAATAAACTTACAATTACAATTACAATTACTGAACTGCATACGTATATCTCACGTTCATTTCTAGATAAGCTTAGCATAACCTGGGTCACTTTCTAGGACGGAAGGGTCATTAGATGGCTGAACCACTTTGTTGGTCTTCTAAGCCAGGGAGATCCGACTCTTTTAACGATTTTACTGATACTGATGCTTTTGGGTATTACCAAAAAGCATCCGTATATACAATGGGCATTACCAAAAAGCATCAGTATATAAAATGGGTATTACCAAAAAGCATCAGTATATACAGTAATAGAGTCGGATTTCCACGGTAACCGAACCTCACGTATGAAAGAATGCTCATATTAGATTTTGTATTGTTTCATGATGTGGAGGAAAGTGGGAGCTAACTCTGCTGCTAATTTATACCGCTACTATTCATGTACATTTCTAAAGAATCTAATCTTTTGATTTAATGATTTCTACTCTTTTTCCGACAGAGTCATGTCTCTGTGAACTTCAAGTCGAAGTCATCGAAATGATTTATGATTTTCGCTTTTTAGGGTAGCTTCGACTAATGTTACGCTTCTCAAAATACATGAATGCAAAATACAAAAGCGCATGAACTCGTCAGCCACTAAACCTCGCTTTGTAACGTAGGTTAACTGTCACAGCAGGAGATCAACTGATATACCCTGCTTGCAGCCAATAGGCATGCCTGATTTCCTCTAGGTCGTACCTTAACGGCCCGCGTTTTGTGCTAGCTACACTGCAGGCATTCTAGGGACGCTGAAGAAAAGCCGTAACCGTCACACTGCGCACTTAGCCTAATTAAAGGAAGGATATTTATCCCGGGGTCTGGTCGGTTAATTAGCATATATTTCACAAAATACATGCATCACTCATACAGGGGATGGGTAAGAGTTGCTATTGATGAATAGAATATTGTTCAATCCTGTTAATTACAATACATTAATTACATTCATTAAATGCACAGGTATTGGAAGAGTAATTGATTGCCATTGTATCCCAGTTGACAGCACTTTCTTAGTGAGTGAAGCAAGCATTGCACGAACCTGGGAAATAGCTGTCAGACGTCCCTGTGTCGGAGGTACTGAGGGGGGGGGGGGGTGGCTTTGAATCCATTGAAGCCAAGGAACGGCTAACCATTAGGTATTCGGTCGGTACCTTGGAGTAGTTAGAAAATCTTTAACTATAATTGTTTCTGGCTAGAAGTAGTGTCGTGTTATCCCAGGTATCGCTCAACAGCATGGACACAACTTATAGTCACGATGTTGACAAGAACCGCTCACGAGGTGCGTTCTAACCAAGTTGGTGCGCTACTTACTCTATAATGTAAAGGATACTAGAGCCTTTTGTCTCCTAGTGACGTCAAACTGACACGATATTCGGAGAGATAAGGTGTGTTCGGGGCTTTGTAATGGGTCCCATTGTGACCATGTATCCATGTCTTTATTCATTCTAGGAAAATATGTAGCGTGACGTCAAACTCCAAAAGCCTCAAAGCGATCGGGAAGGGTAACTTGACCTTCAGTGATAGGATACATAGTCCAGACACACCACGTCAACCGGGTTCGGGTGCTATATAAATAATTTCCTTTATGCGAACATGCTCGCATAAATCACTGTAGACCTGAGGGTTGTCATTAAAAATAGTCTCACAATTGAACAACCATGAAAGCTTGCCCACACACCTTTCCTTGCTCAAATATATCTTTGTAATACGTTTCACTTGACCATGGAGATAACTGAACAGAGAGCGACGAGTGCGATATTCAATCGTGACTTTGAATCATAGTTACTTATATAAGTCCTTGCCCTGACCGGCGAGTCACATACACGATCTTTGTCTTTGCTCAGACTATAGCCTCCTAGTCCCTAAAAAGTTGACATTCCTTTCTGTGTTGTCCAAGCAGTATGGTGTATTACCTGCTACGGTAGGTAGATGGCACCACCTGGTCCTCCTATCATTAAAGAATTGTCATACTCAAACTGAACCCTATATTCCCCTGGTGAGATAAGTGTAAACTAAATTGACTATTATGGCCACCTAGAATATTTGGTGCATGGTACCAAAAATACATGACAGTAAAATGTATATGATAGCCTTAAGGTGATGGGTACCATTGCAAGCCAGTTAAAAGCCCTGTCCCAAAACACACCTCAAAGCAGCATAATCCTATAACTAGGTGTATCTCCAGGTTCCTGAGTGTTATCAGGTAGAGAATATCATCGCCACCTGTCATCTTTCAATCCATATTCTGTTTTATTTCAAAATTTACAACTTTTTTTTCAAATGACATAGAAAGACTCAGATAGCTTTACGATAACAAGGTGTACGATACATCAAAGACCACCAACTTTTCGAAGTTGAATGATGGTGGTGGAGTGCAGCTTCGTGACCCATACTGATTTATTCCGATTTCCTATTTAGCAGCCTTCCAAGAACCAGCAGCTCAAAATGAATGCAGTACATTACATAACGATACTCACCTTTTCGCTAGGCTGACCAAACTGCAAAGATGTTCTTCTTGGTCTGGCGTCATTAATGGCCGTATGCACCGGTCCTACTTACCGCAAGTTTTAGCAGGCGCTTACCTAACTTAGGAGAGCCCTAGAAGTGCTTATCTGTGATATATATATATATATATATATATATATATATATATATATATATATATATATATATATATATATATATATATATATATATATATATATATATATATATATATATATATATATATATATATATATATATATATACTTCATGAAGTTCATGTCATGCCTCTCTAGTATTCCAACTTGCAAAACCCCCAAAGTGTGATCACCCCCTATAGTGAAGGTTTTTGGCCCGGCCCCAAGGCGTTCACTCTTCCGAGGTTTCACTGTGACTGTACATCCTTTTTCTGCTAGTTGAGACTGCCTTGCCAGTGTCAATTGGTGGAGCAAATCGGAATAACCGGAGAACACCACTACCTAACCCCAAGTCATAGTTATTGTTCTCACATGCCTTAAAAAGATGCAATAAAGGTTTGGTTTTTGTCACCTCCAGACCGAACTAAAACTTACAGGCAGTTCAGTGCTCGTTTAAGTAGCGCTTATCGTTTAGTGCAAGGTATGCAGCGCGTAAGTTCTACTTACAGGGAGGTAAGTAGTACTTATGGGGTAAGTAGGACCGGTGCATACGGCCATCAGTGTGTGAAGCCAAAACTTCAGGCAAGTCCAAGCAAATGGTCCATAAAATGTACATTCTATTCTGAGTTGAGCATCCGGTGTGATACTTTCAATGGTGCAGTACTAAAACCGTATGGCCCTCTTACCTTTAACCCTTATGCTGGTGATGGCTAATTTTGCGGTTACAAAATCATTTAAAAAACTAAAAAAATGAATGAAACCTTGGCACGAGGGTACTCATCCGAGAGTGCTTAGCGAGAGATATTCAATGAGCACCAACATGACAAGGTTTAGATGTTTTTCTAATATCGTTGCGTCCTCGTTCTTTGGATGGAAGTAGCATCAACACTTTGGAAATGCTGGTATTTTTGAGTATCAAATGCGCCGTTGTCGCCACCAAGTGAGTCAAAACCTGAACACTACCGACTATCCAAGAAACATGGTGCATGGTCTTTGCAGCATAACTCATCAGATACTTATACCAATATCGCCCTAGAATACAGTGTAGGTTGAAGCTTCATGGACCCAGCAAAAACTATGTCAAATAGCAATTATTATTAATGTATTATTAGTGCATGCTTATTAAAAAACTATCAGGGACCTTTGATTGCTGAAGGATACCCAAGTGAAAACATGTCTATAAGCACCAGGAATGTTGATGATCCATAAATGTCACCATAAATGTCAGAATTTTCCTAATTTTAAATTGGTTTTGACCCACACCCTCCTCTATTCCATCCTAAAATAAAACTACTGATTGTACAGCTACTATATTTTGAAATAATTTCTAGATATTTTTGTTGCAGGGCATTCATTAATTGTGATACATTTCATTACCTATTTCCAACTGATTTTACTACTTTTTCTATGAAAATACAATATAGTTAGATATCCAATTAGAGACAATAGGAACTATTTGTAAACACCTCTTTATTTTCTTTGTGCAGTGTATTATCATGGGGAGAAAACTTCAATTGGTAACCTAACTAGATTGTGCTATTTACTATACATTCCCACCAGTTGAAGAAGTTACACACTGGCCAACACTATACCTACAGGTCTAGTGGTGCCAGGTTGCTAATCCCTAAATAAACGTCATTCAGGCATATCTTTTACCAGCTTAAGAGCAGTACATAAAACGCTGGCTAATTGCATCCTCACAGTACAGTGTGATTAGACATTGACACAATACAGGTAGCACGCTATTCAAGAATTCGTAATTGGGCAGTGCTTTCATCTTATGTATGCTTTTGTTTACTCTGCTCTGACTCACTCATTGAGTCAGCAGAGATATATACAAGTATTTCTCAGTGTAATTCAGACTTGGTCAGGGGGCTGCTAGGAGCAACATGTAGGCTCAGACTACAACTCCTGCCCTCACCATGCTATATACTATACTGATTAAAATAAATGTACAGTGTATATGTATATATATATATATATATATATATATATATATATATATATATATATATATATATATATATATATATATATATATATATATATATATATATATATACTATGTCTTATGTACTAATCTAACCCTCTACCATCAGAACCTGTATGGGTAGCCTGTGATCCCCGAATAGCTTGTCACAACCCTGGTGACAGTATGTACATTGGAACCAGTTTCAACCTGAACTATAAATTGAACACTTTTTCATTTGCCTGTGGATTTCAAGTATACAAAGACATAAACAGACATGGTATGATCAGGAAAATTTTCAAGTAAAACTCTTATGACAAAATGGCATTGTTTGCTAACGGGAAATATCCTGGGGGTAATAATCTTTGCTCATTGTAAATAGAGAAAATGATTCTTTTCCACAGCTAAATACATCAGCCCTATCAATCTGACTGCATATAACTATGGAATGGCAATTGAACAGATATTTGAAATAAAACCAAGTTTGTTCATCTTAACTCTTATTCAAAAAACAAGACACCCATGTTGTTTGGGACCAATTTAACACGGAGGGCCCAAAGGGGCACGCCTTTTGTTCTCGTGGTCGTTACACAATAGAAAGCTACTAGGTCGATATTCGTGGCGGGTGACCACTCCTCATGTGCAATCTTTTGTTTTGATATCCATGCTTAGGGGCCAGCCAAAGACATCACCTAGTGGTGATGATCTTGGTGTACTAAATTTTCACCTTAAATGCTTTACAAATATCCATATTTGTAGGTGAATTACCAAGGGTACTCTCAGTTGAATCTACGATCTATACATATAAAGCATCTCAAATCGCAGCAATCCACTGAACGAACCTTGTAGCTATAGCTATATATTTACCGTGTACTTCAGTTGTCATTCTCTCCCTTTACTTGTATATCCAGCTTCCTGTTATAAACCGCAATATTACCAGATATATTTATAGTTATCTCAATCATGTCATGTTTTAGCCATTTTGATTATAAAGGTGCGTTATCTTTTTTACTAAATAGTCTATTGATGTTGTTTCTTTCTTAAACACGTGATAAAATTGGTGTGTTTATATATTTTTTTCAGTTATGCAGTGTGGATTTGCCTTTCTAGAGGCTGGTGCGGTCCGCAGCAAGAATACAACAAACATCCTCATCAAGAACATGCTCGATAGCTGTAAGTTACCATAAATCAATAGCTCGTGATGTATGCTACCGTAAGGTATATTTTTTCATGTTGGTGGTTCATCGATTATTATTATTATTATTTTCATCATTATTGTTATTATTATTGTTATTATTATTATGATTATTATGATTATTATTATCATTATTATTATTATTATTATTAGTAGTAGTAGTAGTAGTAGTAGTAGTAGTAGTAGTAGTAGTAGTAGTAGTAGTATCAGTAATATTATTAGTAGTATTATTCGTAGTAGAAGTAGTAGTAGTAGTAGTAGTAGTATGAATAGAAGTAGCATTTTGTTTAATGTTATTAGGATAACTGTTATAATGATATTATTACAATGATATTATTATTATCATTATTTTTGCTATTATTATTATCATTGTCATTTTTATCTGTATTGTTATTATTATTATTATTATTATTATTATTATTATTATTATCATTATTATTAATATTATTATTATTATTAATATTATCATCAAATAGTTATCATTAACCAGCACCAGTAGCCAGCATTATACTTGTTATGTTTCTTTATTGGTGGCTCATTCCTGCATGGAGCGAGTTCACCCTCAACCATTTATTCTCAAATCATCGCCTTAAACATTGGCCACATCTGCGTAAACTGTTTTATCTTTGCAATAAGGATTTTATGATCTGTGTTTCTCTTTATGTAAATCTACTGAACATTTATTCAATAAGATACTCTTATCTCTTTCAGTTGTATCTGGGATAGCGTACTGGGCTGTAGGTTACCCCCTTGCCTTCGGAGAGGGTAACTTGTTCCTGGGCTACCGGTACTGGTTCAGCGAGAGCCTGGACTCCGCCAACTATGCACACTGGTTCTTCCATTTCGTCTTCGCCGCCACCGCCGCCACCATAGTGTCAGGCGCCATGGCTGAGAGATGTGAGTTTGCGGCATATTTCGTCTACAGCTTCCTCATTACAGGTGAGATTATTATTATTATTATTATCATTATTATTATTATTATTATTATTATTATTATTAGTATTATTATTATTATTATTATTATTATTATTATTATTATTATTATTATTATTTTCGATATTGTTATTATTATTAGTATCATCTTTATTATCTTTATTATTAGTAGTAGTAATAATAGTATTACTATTATTATTATTACCATTATTATTATTATCATTTTCATTATTATTATTATTAGTAGTAGTAGTAGTAGTAGTAGTAGTAGTATTGTTGTTGTTATATGTTTTTGTTGTTGTGATAATGATAATGCTGCTGGTGACTAATTTGGCTATCCAATAAATACCAACATAACAGAGCTTGGATGGTTTTCAAAAATCGTTGCGTCCTTGTGCCTTGGACGAAAGGAGTCTCAGCATTGGTCGGGTTAACGCTTTCATGCTTACGAGTTTTTGAAAGAGGGTTGTTGGTAGTATTCTGATTAATATTTCTCCTTCAAATCTGTGCCCGAATATTCTTTCGCCTGAAATGTCACCGAAATTGTCAGGCTGTTTTGGCTGCGAGTGCTAATGTGTTAAGAGGAGCTGTCAGCAACTAAATGTATGTCAAGACACTACCCTCTGGCACCGAACGCAAAACGAACAATGCACGCATA
The DNA here is from genome assembly GCA_963942565.1 of Maea johnstoni. Lineage (NCBI taxonomy): Eukaryota > Metazoa > Annelida > Polychaeta > Spionida > Magelonidae > Maea > Maea johnstoni. The sequence continues at coordinate 14,407,805 of OZ012693.1, read as the reverse complement.
GTTGTTAAGGCCATAAAACGTTGCCTGAGCTCCGCCGTAAACACGACCCTTTCTTGGTGTGCTAGTTTTCTTATGCCCCAGGTGTTACGTTTGTCCCGGCATAACGTTTCTTCTTTTCAAATTTGAATTTAACGCGTGAACAGTGAAGGTAGATGGCCTAACATTTATCTTAGTTTTTTTCTGGCGTGCGACATACTTTTTATAAGTGGAGACTCACATTAGTCAGTGGCCCATAGCTATAGTGGGCCATGCGGGTACCACGCAGGCAGTGCATGACTGACATGTGCGACAACTTCCTGGTTCGTGAATCCGTCCATGCGGCGTCCATGCGGCGTCCATGCAAAGTCAATGGCTGACGCATGCGCAGTTCGTATCTTTTTACACACGATTTAACCCATATGCACATCGAGTTTATTGGAAATACCTGCATGGCTGTTGCGGAAAACTGTAACAATATCATTCATTCAAGTATTTCTGAAAGTATTTTCATGTTATTAAGTGACAAACAACAGCAAAATATTTGTCAATACGGTCATTTTAGCAGCAAGAAGAGGTTATTTGTATTAAACGTAAGACTGGTGGACCACAGTCTTTTACAAGTTAAAAAGTCTTTATTCATCCAAATGAATTATGAAGAGTATTCCTCTCTTTATGCAAATGAGATATATTTATTTTCTAAGAAATTTGAAAGAATGATTTATGAATGTTTTATTTTACATATTCACAAATTTTCATTTGTACAAGTCTTTTATGGTAATTCGTTCCATCACATATAAGCCAGTTTACTAGGAACCTGCGTGTATACAACACGACGCATTATGACTGTACAAGAATTTCATTGTAGGAACATAAGATGATACTGAGTGAACCAACAGGAAAATAGGTCTTTTACAGAGAAATATAAAGTGACTAACTAAAGTATTTCTTAAAACTTTGTGAACGTTCTGTGAGATGTATCAGTTACTCGGTAGTCGATATTTTGTTTGATGTCACGGCGTATCGTATGGATTTATGTCATGCACAGGAAAAAGTCAGCAGGCCCTGTTTAATTCCCGTTATTAACGGTTAGGTTTTACGGACCACAAGACACACAGACGTGTAACAATCTTGTCTCCGTAACAATCCTGTCTCCGTAACTTTTGTGATCTTAACCCTTAAGATAAATTGGATAAATTGGCCAATATAAAGTGATGCAAGAACCTGGAGACTGTCTTAAGCCCTGACACATGGGTATTCATGTAAACTATTCAGCGGGAACTATCCAATGAATACTGCATGACAGGGTTTAGATGGTTTTCGAAGATAAGCGTGTTCTTTGTCTTTGAACGAAAATAGCAGATTTTGGTAAAACACTAAAAAAGTGTTTTTTTTCATTTAAAAAGGTGTTGTTTACCCTATTGTTACTCACTGGGCGTGGTCGTCTGAAGGCTGGCTGGCAAAGGGAGACGGAACATACGCTTATCAGGTACGTTAACATATAGTATGGTATATAACTATAGAGTATACAGTACATTTGCGTTGATTATTTCAATCTTTATTATGTATATGAATATATATATATATATATATATATATATATATATATATATATATATATATATATATATAAATATATATATATATATAAACACCCACATGCATACAAACATGCATACGGACGGACAGGCAGACAGATAATGTATTTATGTACGCGCACACACACAGATAGATAGATAATGTATGTACACACACACACACACACACACACACATATATATATATATATATATATATATATATATATATATATACATATATATATACATATACATATATATACATACATACATACATACAAACAAGCATGCATACATACACACACACATATACTAGTATATATATATATATATATATATATATATATATATATATATATATATATATATACTAGTATATATATATATATATATATATATATATATATATATATATATATATATATATATATATATATATATATATATATATATATATATATATATATATATGCCTAATTGGAGTATTGAATGTCACGGATTATGCATCTATTTTCAGGACTTTGCAGGCAGTGGCGTGGTCCACCTACTTGGAGGAACTGCAGCAATGTGTGGAGCTATCCTCCTAGGCCCCCGTATTGGTCGTTTTGATAAGGAAACAGGAAAAGCCAGGGTTATCCGTGGGCATTCTGTACCTGTAAGTACCCATATCTACTCATCAATCCGAACCAAAGAAGTAGTACAGGTGAATTGGCTTAATCCGGATGGCTGTGGTCCCCAAATATCTGTCCGGATTAGGCAAAATCTTGGTTATGCATAATGGCACAAATAGAAGAATTTAGCAAGCACGTATGGCAAAGCGTGTACATTTCAAGTATCATGACGGAATCGTGACCCATCGACTATATATTTACAAGCCCCAATATCTCCCCCTCTCACCACATCCCCTTGTCTATTTAATTGTCTGTCCTCTTTGTTTTTGTGGGAGAGGACATTATGTCTGCTTTATGTGGTAATGACTTGGGCGCGTCGTATTATGTGCTAGGGCGCGCTCAATTCATGATTGGCAATCCGAATAAAAGCATGCTCTTACACCTTAAACGGTAAAGAGCGTGCTTCGAAAATTATTCGGTTTTGGCGAGGTATGGATGAGATTGTGCGTAATAAGAATTGAAATTTGCATGTTAATGTATTAGGAGGGACCGGGCCCTTGAAATATGTATGGTAAATCCGAAAATCCGGATAAAACACGTCCGTATTAAACCAGTAGTAGTAGTAGTTGTTAGTGATAGGAACAATCATCGGAAATCATCGTCGAATTGTATCAATCATATCTTTATATATCAAGTAACTTCTATAATACACATTCTTTTGGAAATGAGTGTATAACCTTCTAGCAGATCTCTATGATTTGATAGTGTTTCGCACTTTGATGTGTTTTGATTTGAAGGGGGTGGGCAGGGAGCAAGCGACAATATGGCAACCTTCCATGCTGCAACTGTGCATCGGTGGAGTCAGACTAATTTTCTTTCAGATTTTTTCTTGCCTGCTTCTGATTTTGTGATTTTAATGCTAGCTATCATTTTCAGATAAAGTTCAACTATGCATGTATTACGGGCAAAGCCTCTGTGTATCAAAGAGAACCATTCAACCATAACACTTCCTTTGTATTTGACAGTGACAGAGCTATCTATAACTTATTGTGCAGCCAAAGGTTGGATGAAGGATTGCAAAATAATTATATTTGGAAACGAGACTTATCACGGTTCAATTTGTGATAAAAGAGTCATACGTGATGCCTCTATTGAAAATTAACATGTCTACGTAGACTGTGAGACATGATATGCATTTCAAGCATGGTTACAACAGGATAATTGTGCTCACTCCTCAAATATGGCTGAATGATTTCTGTACCCCTTATGAGCAGTAGCCTTTGCCATACAGCAGCAAAGGACTAGCATCAAGATGACAAAACCAAATTTTAAAACACAGAAACATAGGGAAAGATACAGTTACACAACAGAAAGGTTGTCACATTTTCATCCCCTTCCATTCAGAGAAGTAGATGATTCATTTTATCCAAATATCAAATACTATGAACAGCTTTTTCGTAATCTCTTCAACGGAAAGAGTTTCTGTAATGGGAGTTCTCATTCTGTTCTTTAAGTTCTTCGTTTTTCCAGACCCAGCCAGCTCAATTTTCATTTCTATCCACACAGCATCATAAGCTTTTTCACTCTCTCTCTCCAAATAATAGGGAATAACTTTTTATGTTCTTTTTTCTCCCCACACACATTTTGCTGCTCTGGGTGGTTTCATCCTGCTGTTTGGATTCCCTTAAATTTTTACAGATCCAGCCAGCACAATGTTTCACTTTCATCCACACAGTATCATAAGCTTTTTCATTCTCTCTCTAAATAGTATCGAATGCCTTTTTATGTTCTTTTTTCTCTCCACACACAGCTTGCTGCTCTGGGTGGCTTCATTCTGCTGTTTGGATTCTTCGCCTTTAATGGTGGTTCTCAGGCCCAGATCTCTGAGGCGGGGGATGGAGAGGCAGTCGCTCGCGCCATCATGAACACCTGTATTAGTGGCAGCTTCGCCGGCTTCACAGCCATGATCATGAAGAAAGTAGAGACACTCTTCAGCAAACAGTGCTGTTTGGTAAGTTCTTATTCTGGAATTAATGGATGAGTGAGGATTTAAAGGCACATGGACACACAAAGGTCATTTAGTGCCATAAAATATTATCAAAAAGTGGTCCTTTGTCACTGTCGAAGAACAATGACAATGCATAATTATTCTAGGTGGAAGAAGAAAAAAAGGTAGAGTAAGAGCAGAGCCTTCAGATCCAAAGAGGACCAAGAGATATTTTAGATGCAGGGTATCCATAGACAGATCCACATATTCCCCTTCTTTTATAAGGCGAGCAGAGTGCCACACCAGCTTAGGGTTTCCCGGGAGGTGCCAACTCCTATTGCACACCATATAAGGTCTTATTCTGGATTGCAATCAATGTTTTGTCTACAATTCTTAAAGAAAAGGAAGTTGATCCCCTTTACTCTGTGTTTTATATCAGCTCATATTAGCTTAAAATGAATAGAGTTAATATCTTGGTAAAATTGATTATGCCTTCCTAGTAATAACATAGAAGAAGAGCATTAAATGTTTTAGTTGGTGCACAATACATGTGTTAAGATTCATTTGCGGTTTAGTTTAGTGCTATTCTCTATAAATCAATAAAACAAATAATATACCTTAGCCCAAGACTCAATAATTCGATACAGTATAATTGATTTCACTACTATAAAATACAATAAGCTATAACAGTACAATACAACACAATACAATTTTAAGGATACAATACAATTCAAATATACGTGATGTTATATTTTCCTTTAGTCCTGTGATCCACGTACGTCAGACTGGAGTCTGCTGACCACCCTCAATGGCGCCCTGCCCGTACGAAAAAACTATGTGTTATGCATAATTGAAGAATATGCATATTTTTCGCATAAGTTATGCATAATTTATGGATAAATTATGGAAAACTTACGCATTTCCTGCCTGTTGGGAGGTAGATAACCCGAAGGAAACCCATAAAAAAGGGGCAGGATACACATAAAATAAAAAAAAACACGAAAAATATTATGCATATTTCGCATTCAGCAAAATATGCATAAAATATGCATAGAAAACAAGGAGGAAAGGCGAAATTATGTGTTTACTATGCATATATTATGCATAACCTATCCCTTTCCTATGTGTTGTCGGAAATCTACCTATTTTCTTCGTGTTTTTTTTTTTTTTTGCATATTTTATGCATAAATTTCGCATATATTCAGGGAAAGTTATGGATAAGTTATGCATAATCCAGTGGACATATATTATGGGTTTTCTTCGGGTTTCCTTCGGGTATATTATGTGTTGAGCCATAAAACTCTCTGGGTGACAGGAAGGAAAGTTTGTCAGATGAGTTACGCCGTAAAAACTTATAGGCGGCGCCAGTAGTATTGAGAAATGAACTGCCACCGGTCATTTGAGGCAGCTTATGGGGTTAATTTCTTATACTCTGTTTTTCTTCTACCGGGCTTTTATTTGACAATTTAGCCCATACAACCTATATATTACCTGAAAGGTCTTATGAAGAGGAATTCATTAGCAACAGCAGCAGCAGTAGTAGTAGTAGTAGTAGTAGTAGTTGTAGTAGTAGTAGTAGTAGTAGTAGTAGTAGTAGTAGTAGTAGTAGTTGTTGTTGTAGTAGTAGTAGTAGTAGTAGTAGTAGTAGTAGTAGTAAAATTGCATAGGCACATAAGGCTCTGTTACCAAACCTCTGTTATTGTCACTTTTTCTGATATTTTGCGACATTGTTGTAGTAGCAGCTGCAGCAACAGTAGTTGAAGTAGTAGTAGTAGTAGTAGTAGTAGTAGTAGTAGTATTAGTAGATCATTGTAGCCATAGTAATAGAGAACATGCATAGGGAAGAGATCTGTCACCAGAACTTTTCAGATGAGTGGGTGTTATCTTTAATACGTTCATATTGATAAAAATAGTTATACTACTACTACTACTACTACTACTACTACTACTACTACTACTACTACTACTACTGTTATCAAACAGAATGAAAGCTTTTCTATGCAAATTGGGTATTATAATTAATATCAATATTGTCATTATCATTAACATCATTATTATTATTATTATTATTATTATTATCATTATTATTATTATTATTATTATTATATCATTATTATTATTAACATTATTATTATGATTAGTATTTGTATTATTAGTAGTATGTATATGTAGTAGAAACATACACAGCAGAGAGAGTTTCTGCCACAGGGATGATCCACCTCATATTATATTTATCACTAAGGTACAGCAGCCAAAATATGCGAGTATTATAAAACTCTATGACACATCCGACTAACCTATCCTGAGTCTGCTTCGATCAGGCTATGTATAACTGGGGGAAGAAATTACTAGATACAGAAAGCCCTGATAAAATGTGGAAGTTGTCTGCGTTCTTTCTGTGTGTGTGCGTGTGTGTGTGTGAGAGAGAGAGAGAGAGAGAGAGAGAGAGAGAGAGAGAGAGAGAGAGGGGGGCTGTCGAACATAGATGAGGCCACCTCACCCCGTTTTTACAGCAATAACTGGTAGACAGCCCTAAACAAAGTCAGCCAGAATATTTCCTGGCCGCAAACCCCTTGGGGTATGTTCGCGGCATAGATGCACTGATAAGACCAGCCTGATGCTGAGACTATGAAGGGATGAGAACGGCGCAGGTATAGGCTGTCTGCTAGTTAGTGATGCATTGGGTAAGGTTGTCTCAGCTCTGTAAGGTGATCTCAGATATGTAGGACAGTCTCTCTCTCTCTCTCTCTCTCTCTCTCTCTCTCTCTCTCTCTCTCTCTCTCCCTGTATTTTCTGAACCCTGTCCCCAGTCATCATTTGAAATATACTTTCCCTCCTTTTCTATAGTGGCAGGGAAAAATAAATTTAAACTTATTTTCTGTCCCCAGTAAACGGGAGTGAGAATAAATTTAAATTTGTTTTCGCTCCCCCAAAAACGGAAGTGAACTTAAAATATATATTCATTTTCTCTCTCCAATAAACGGAAGTGAAAATAAATTTAAATTTATTTTCACGTTCACACTTAGTCCATCGTACTCTGGCTGCCAGCGGTCTGAGTTTTGTATCTGAGTGCAACTCAGTAGCGATAGTTAGATGCTTAGATAAATTGCTCTCTCTCTCTCTCTCTCTCTCTCTCTCTCTCTCTCTCTCTCTCTCTCTCTCTCTCTCTCTCTCTCTCTATATATATATATATATATATATATATATATATATATATATATATATATATATATATATATATATATATATATATATATATATGTGTGTGTGTGTCTGTGTGTGTGTGCATACACACTTGCACACATAGATTATTAACAACCCTCAGAGGGTATGTGATGTAAGAAATACATACTGAAGAGAGTCAATTCTCATGGAGACGGGATGCCGCCTCCACCAGTTCTATCATAACAATGGTGGCCTCCTGTCCAGCACAGCAGTGACCAACTTTCCCCGTACAGCACGAGCTGCTAGACAGCCCGGAGTACTTCCTGGCCGCATCTCTAGGGGATCAGCATCCTGCTGATAACCACACTGCATGGCCAAGGCCTGGGCAGGGAAAGGTGGAGGCGGCAGCTCGTCTTCACTTAGGGTGATGGGTACCATTGCAAGTCAGTTAAAAGCCCTGTCCCAAAACACACCTATAAGCAGCATAAGCCTATAACTAGGTGTATCCCCAGGTTCCTGAGTGTCATCAGGTAGAGAATAGCATTGCCACCAGTCATTATCCAATCCATATTCTGCTTTATTTCAAAATTTACAACTTTTCTTTCAAATGACATATTCTCATTAATTACGCAGGCGATGGTTACTGCAGGTTCAGAGTTACTTTAGGGATATCATTGACTATGCCCAATAAAAAGTATTTTTTTGATTTTTTTTTTACTGCTGAAGATTTTTACACTCGCAGGCCATTTTAGTTAGAAATCTCCACACCAACTACATTTGATAACCTCGCGTGCTCATAGCTAGCATCTATTTACAGCACCCTGACCACCATGCCATGCTCTTGAGATCGTCGAGGTTTTTGCAAACACTTAAGTTTACTTTCAATATTTCTTTTGTTAATTAATACAACTGCTATCGTTACTACTTTTACTTCAGCTTCTACTACTACTACTACTACTACTACTACTACTACTACTACTACTACTACTACTACTACATGTACTACTACTACTTCATGTACTACTACTACTACTACTACTACTACTACTACTACTACTACTACACCTGATGTAGTAGAAACATACACAGCAGAGAGAGTTTCTGCCACAGGGATGATCCACCTCATATTAGATTTATCACTAAGGTACAGCAGCCAAAATATGCGAGTATTATAAAACTCTATGACACATCCGACTAACCTATCCTGAGTCTGCTTCGATCAGGCTATGTATAACTGGGGGAAGAAATTACTAGATACAGAAAGCCCTGATAAAATGTGGAAGTTGTCTGCGTTCTTTCTGTGTGTGTGCGTGTGTGTGTGTGAGAGAGAGAGAGAGAGAGAGAGAGGGGGGGGGGCTGTCGAACATAGATGAGGCCACCTCACCCCGTTTTTACAGCAATAACTGGTAGACAGCCCTAAACAAAGTCAGCCAGAATATTTCCTGGCCGCAATCCCTTTGGGGGATGTTCGCGGCATAGATGCACTGATAAGACCAGCCTGATGCTGAGACTATGAAGGGATGAGAACGGCGCAGGTATAGGCTGTCTGCTAGTTAGTGATGCATTGGGTAAGGTTGTCTCAGCTCTGTAAGGTGATCTCAGATATGTAGGACAGTCTCTCTCTCTCTCTCTCTCTCTCTCTCTCTCTCTCTCTCTCTCTCTCTTTCTCTCTCTGTATTTTCTGACCCCTGTCCCCAGTCATCATTTGAAATATACTTTCCCTCCTTTTCTATAGTGGCAGGGAAAAATAAATTTAAACTTATTTTCTGTCCCCAGTAAACGGGAGTGAGAATAAATTTAAATTTGTTTTCGCTCCCCCAAAAACAGAAGTGAACTTAAAATATATATTCATTTTCTCTCTCCAATAAACGGAAGTGAAAATAAATTTAAATTTATTTTCCCGTTCACACTTAGTCCATCGTACTCTGGCTGCCAGCGGTCTGAGTTTTGTATCTGATAATATTTCGTACGTGTCCAAATGTGCTCTCTTGTAACAACACACTTGATTAGTGCAAATTACTATATATACATAGCGCAGTATCATATGAAATATTTTAGATAGACACCAAGTATTCAATTAGTGATATAACACTTCCTGCCTACTTCCCCCCTCTCTCTCTCTGTCTGTCTGTCTGTCTGTCTGTCTGTCAAAATAATTTTGTCGTAGACAAAATTACTTTTGTCAGACAAAAGTGACTTTTGTTGGACAAAATTTGCTTCTGTCAACAAAAGTGTGCATGCTACAAACGGCGCCCCATAGTTGACAGCCCTCAAGGCGGCCAGAATTTCCTGGCAGTAAATCTCTGGGGGATCTTCGTGGCATCCATGCCCTGAGCATATGAGGGGATTAGATGGGCACACAACCTGTATCTGTGGATGTAGAGCTAATTAGACCATGTATTCAATATGTAATTCTAGAGAAATGGCGCACTTTTCAAAATATTGCCAAAATTCCAAGATAAACTCAAAGCTCTTGGTATATGAAAAGGTTGAGGATTGATTAGAGCAAGTCGTTGTTTTTCACCAGGTATTCCAGTTACGTCCATCATCAACAATTTGAAATCAAAAGGCCAGAAAAACTGACAGTGTATAACATTAATGATTTCAAAACCAGACGCCATTGTTTATTAAAATTCTGAACTGATTTCATGATGTACATTTTTGAGCACATACCACATATCACTAATTGAATACTTGGTGTCTATCTAAAATATTTCATATGATACTGCGCTATGTATATATAGTAATTTGCACTAATCAAGTGTGTTGTTACAAGAGAGCACATTTGGACACGTACGAAATATTACTTTGGATACTTAGTGTTTACCAAAATCATTTCTATTATAAAGCCCGGTGCCCAAATCTACGATCACTTCCTGCCTACTTCCCCCCCCCCCTCTCTCTCTCTGTCTGTCTGTCTGTCTGTCTGTCTGTATATATATATATATATATATATATATATATATATATATATATATATATATATATATATATATATATATATATATATATATATATATATATATATATATATATATATAGGTGTGTCTGTGTGCTCACGCAGAGGCAGATAGATAGGTAGAATTGCAGATAAACATACAGGACATATGGATGTTTAGATATTGGTCGATACCAGGGCATGTATGATAGTTGCCAGTGACTTGGTGGGTGTAAGGCGGTGTTTTCCACCGGGTACTCAGGTTTTCTGCATCAGTAACAACTGGCTAGTCACGAATTAGCTGAGGGGCCTGCTCTGACGGCCGTGTGGTCTAAGGCGCCGCCACTGACTGCACGCTGTCTCTCACCGAATTAGCCACAATCTGGCAAAAAGTGAAGAAAAAAGAAATACCAAATTCCAAACATCTGAATCACAATGATAAAGATGATCTACCCCATGATCAGATGGCCAGACAGTTAGAATCTCTGCGGTGAGCAATTGCTTTTTTG
>OZ012693.1:14369539-14394539 GCA_963942565.1 Maea johnstoni | reverse complement strand
TCATATTTACTTATCATTTTCTTGTATTCAAAATTGCTTTTCTATTTAGAAAATGACTTCTTAATATTTATCAGTTTAGATTATTTAAAAATATCAAAAAATCAATTATAGATATTAGAAATGTTTTCCAGTATTGACAATTAATTTCTAATATCTATGAATCATTTATTAATATTTATAACTATTTCAAGATATTAATCGTTATATTCAAATATTATAAAAAAGCAAAAAAAGCTCAAAATGCTTGCCATATATAAACACATATAAAAGATGACAAGACTCGATAGTTCTTTTCAGTACGTTGTTTCCTAGTGCTATGCTCGCATTCGCTGAACATATTTGAGGCTAAAATCATCTCTATATCTGTACGTTTCCTTAATCAAATATTCGTTTGATTTTGAGTAAACAGCAAACACAAGATGCATAACAAATATTTATATTAGAGAGCCGGCTTAACACCCGGCTAAGCAGTGCCTGCGCATGTATTAAGTGCATTGAGCACAACTCTAGAGTATGTTTAAAGTTCTTTACATGAAAATCTTGTGTTTGTATCATTTTGTATTCTTGTAATACAAGAGACATTTGATACATTTTTTTTTCAAATATCCTAAGGGCAAGCGTGTCAAAATTAGATTCACTATGTTCCTCAGAACATCAGCTTTTTAAATATATAAGGTTTATATGGGTTACAACAAACATGTTACCCGGAAATTGCCATTATTTGTTCGAATGTACTTTTTCATTTAATGAATTGATTGTGGGAGACACCTGGTGGTGGATAGGATAACAAAAATTACCCTAAATTTAGTACAGTTTTTACAACAGATAAAATGCTATCTCTCCGTGAATCCTATGCGAAAATTATGCATAATCTGCTAATAAATTATGGATAAATTATGCATAATTTATGGATAATTTATGCCATAAGGCAAAAATAGTTTATCCATAAATTATGCATAACTTATGCGAAAAATATGCATATTCTTCAATTATGCATAACACATAGTTTTTTCGTACGGGTGACCGGTATGGTGGCTATCTGTGCCGGCTGCAATGTGGTGGACCCGTGGGCTGCAGCAGTCATAGGCGTGATCGCTGCTGTTGCCTATCACTTCTGGAGCTGCATGATGCTGAAGATGAAGATAGATGACCCCTTGGATGCAGTCGCTGGTGAGAATCTGGAATTGAATTTCATTGTTTTTAGTAACATTATCATCCTGGGCTAATTCAAGCATAGATAGTTGCTAATTTCCGAGGAAACTTAAGGATCCCACAATAATTTGCACCAAACACAACGTTAGTGTAAATATTTGTTCAAGTACATGTTAATTTGACTTCTATGAGGTAAAATTAAAGCATATCATTAAATTTGACGTGAAGGAGAGAGAAATCCCCTCAAAACTTAAAATGATAGGTGTCAGCAAAAACATTGACGCTTTTCACTTTTCGTGCTTCATATTAAGGCTGTGATGCAGGTTTTCTTGATCAATATTTTTGCCTTCCAGTTGCCCTAGCCTAGTATATTTAGCAAACATGTATGGTATTTACAAATCAAATGTACCTTTATTGATCAAGAAAACCTCATTTGAGGTAAAACACTGTAAAATAGAAACTGTGTTCCTATTCAGGTCAACTCAAGCATCTAAGTTAAAGAAAACTTATATTTGAACCACCAAGACCTCAGGGATTAGATAACTATTGTTAGAAAGGGTAGAGGAGTGCTAAACTAGGAGATGTCTCATTTTGAGTGTGTCACCAGCATCACAGCCTTAAGATGATATATATAGAGGCACCACTAAACTAGTATACCTTTCGACCTAAGATGTAATTTAAATTTAGTCCTATCATGTGTAACTGATGCTATCAATAGTTGTGTGTTCAATTTTTCTTGCTGTAATTTCTGATTCCTTCCCAAAGTGATGTAAATGTATGATTTTGGAACTACCTGTTTCAGCCAATAAAGATACTCCCATTTACTTTTATATTGATTGGTGATATACATAACCGTTTGAGTATGAATCATCGTTTAGTGGAGATACTTTTATTGAAACATTCAAGGAATCCGTTTTCAGTTTTGTATTTTAAGGCGTTCTCATGTACAATTTAATTACTTTATTGCAGTGCATTTCGGTGGCGGTTTATGGGGAATCATGGCAGCGCCTATTTTCAAAATAGGTACTGGAATAGTTTTCAAATGGGACTATCCTTCAGGCATGGTACGTCAATGGCTATTTTTCTGTCAGTTGTCAATTCCCAATTATAAATATAATAACTAGACGGCAATTATTTGAAAATTAGTTAAGAAACACGATATACATGTGGAGTCACATGAATATGCTGATGGACTGTACTGAGTGTCTCTAACAAAGACATTGAAGGAGATTTATCACCTGCTATGTTGTAATTTTCTATGCTGATTGGTCAATAGGTGTTAGACCTGAAGCCGCTCGCACTTTGTAGATTCAATACCAAACGGCAGAATTCAATATTACCACTTGAACCACCATTTTAATTGATATTACCACTTGGTCATTAATCTGACCCCTAGAGGTCACCAGCCTCGTTCTGGCCTCCAAACTTATTTTAAACTTTTATGAGAGGTATTTTTCTTCTTACCATGAAAGAACATGTGATAATTCGTTATGCCCTGTTGAAAAGTGCGGTCAGTCAGTCATATCATACTCGGCTCCACCTCGTGGGATCTGGATGACTTCGGGTGAATATCAGGCCGGACCGCACTTTCCCACAGCGTGTAGCTAATAGTACTTTGTGCTGCTAGTATGTAAAGTAACTCTATATTCTAACTAATTTATCATAACTCATTTGTTAGGTGGTTTGTCTTGGAAATCACTCTCTACATTAAATATATAGAAATAATTAGTATTTTAAGGAATTCTAACGGTGACTTACTTAATGATTTAAGCTTTTATCCCTTGTAGGCTCTGGCCTGGAATATGATTGGTGGTGCTGCAATCATTGGGTGGACGGCTGTTATCTGTATAGTTATGTTTGGAGTTCTACGTTGCACCAGACTACTGCGAGTCTCTGAAGAGATTGAAATTAAAGGTATAGTATTTTATTATTTCATATATTTATATATAAATATATATATATATATATATATATATATATATATATATATATATATATATATATATATATATATATATATATATATATATATATATATATATATATATATATATATATATATACAGTGTCGGTATTATATTCAGGATATATATATATATATATATATATATATATATATATATATATATATATATATATATATATATATATATATATATATATATATATATATATATATATATATAGATAGATAGATAGATAGATAGATAGATATACATACATACATACATACATACATACATACATACATACATACATACATACATACATACATACATACATACATACATACATACATACATACATACATACATACATACATACATACATACATACATACATACATACATACATACATATATATATATATATATATATATATATATATATATATATATATATATATAACGAAGTAGTAACAATGGATGGGCAATGGTTAATTGGAAATATAAATTTATTGTTCATGTGTATCATACAAACTTACATTCGTCTCGTCATCCCTGTAACAGTAATTTCAAATCATTTATTCACATATATTAATCCACTTTCGACTCACACCCATAGGACCATTTAAAGGTACACTCATTCTGCCAGTGGTGCTTCAAGATTTTGTTTAACTTTAACGCAAATGAGTTTAGAATAAATTTAGATGAATGGACAGCATAACTCAGCCTACTAATCGTAAAATATTTTGTTTTTAATACCTTTCAATTTTCAAATTTCAAAATTTCCCCATACCGAATACACTTAACAGGTATCAAAAGGGTTAAAAGATACATCCCGGTGTCATATAAGAATACACAATTTACTCGTCAAGACGCCTGTGTTATACAGAGTAGATGCATTGCGTATAGCAAATTTCTTTTGCCACACTGATGTTTTCAATTTTAATCATACTGCTAGTTGATGTATGTATTTCAGTATAGATAATATTGCTTTGTTGTATTTTAGGTCTGGATGTGCCTAAACATGGAGAGCCAGCCTATCCGTCAGAAGCCTTTGGGGATGGCTGGGGAAATTACCTCGACAGTAACATGTCCCCAGTTACTAGTAATGGCAAACATGGTAAGAAAACTATTTCAATGTAAACCGCACAGGAGTCGAGTAGCCATAGTCTGTAACGCAATGATTCCCGTGGCCCGATGTACTAGTATATACAGTACAGGCATTTAATTCCTGTACCATTCGACCAGACGTCTGCCAGTGCCCGGTTGTACAGACAACATCATGTATAACATGTCCAAAAATAAGCCAAACACATCAATGACCCACGTAGCTTGGGATCAAAGCTACATGTACGTTCAGTTGTGAGGTCATCCATGCACCCATGCCAAGGAAACTGGGTGGCACGGGCTTGTGGTCGTGTATTTTGCCTGAGCTGCCAACGCATGTAGTGCAGGAATTACATGTCGGCACTGTAACCCTTGATACTCTCTGGAACCACCCCCTGGAGGTATCCTTGGGTACACAGAGGTGTATTTTTGCTGGTTTATATTAATACCATTATTAATTCATTAATTTTCAACTATTTGCACAACGTGTACTCAAATGGTTACACCTAAATTGATATTGTAAATAACCCAAGGAGGACTCTTTCGCTTATGTAACTTTTGCCTTGTTTCTTCTTACATTTTGTATAACATTGTATGTATTTTTGTATATATAAACCCATGTTTACAGTCCATAGATGATACATACATACTAAACCGAAATGTACGAAGTTCGAGATGGAATGTAGAGAACATAAATCTATGAATTTTAAAAAAGATGTCTTCTGCGACTTATACATATGAAGTATGTACTTATTGCCGTCATTAGAAGTTTAATACGGGCGTTAACCCGAGAACATTGTATATCTGAGGCGACCTCTATTGTTATATTTGAGTACTAGTCAATATGTTGTATACTTGCTACGAGGATCTAATATCATGGTATATCTAATGCCTGCAGAAATCCCTATTGCCAACTATGAAGGCAACACAGAGTAAAATGTGAAATCCTATACTTGATTATTAATTAATTTAGAATGATAACGGAAAAATGGAATGTAAGAGAAAAAGTAATACCTTTTAGGCAATCTGTAACCGCAACATGTTATAAGCACCTTGTGCTGTTTTTGTTGACCTGCAATCAAGAAGTTTCCTAATAGCACTTCATATTTTTCTCATTTTCTTTGGAAGTGAATTTCTCCCTCACCCCTTTCGTCGACCTTAACTGTGACCTAAGCTGTTGAATATATCCAAACATCTAACATCACAGACAGCCAAATAAAAACGCATTCTCATAACCACATCATAAAGTGTTGAGTGCACTTTATAATTGAATGAAATGAACATACCATACGTGATTTAAGTATCTTTTGTAATCGTAGGTATGTTGATAGTAACTACCAAGGTGTAATACAAAATAATCACTTCAAATGTTGTTCTTATCTGATTTTCATATTTGCATTTCAGGTGTATCTAACGGAGGCTTTGACGAAAATACCAATCTATGAAGATGAGGAACAGTTTACCTACAGAGAGAACCCTTATGTTGCTGGTGGCTAATTTGGCCAACACAAAATGATGAAAAAGAGTACCCAGCAAGATCTTTCCAATGAATCCAAACATGACAATGTTTAAGATAGTATTCAAGAATCCTTACGTCCTTGTCCCTTGGACGAAAATAGCCTCGGCATTGGAAGGGTGAAATATTTTATAGGCGGATTTAAAGAACAAGAACAACGTGTTTATACGCATAAGAAATCTCTGTTTGGGGTTTTCAATTATCAGATAAAACGGCAAACGTACATGTGTGTCAAAGCTGGCTGGATTACAAAGATTGTCTATAATGGTGAAATGCGATATATTGAAAAATATTTTACTAGAGCTATTGTCACTGATGCACTTACAGAGGTTATTGGGGAGTTTTCTGATATGTCCCAAAGTGTATTCCAACCAACAATCTTTGGCAGTGGCAAGCGACTCCGATGTGTAAACACGAAGTGTAAACCCCTAATACTTAGTTATGGAATAGTTTTATCGACGGTTTAGGGTGACTCAAATGTTTACTCGTGTTCTTTGCTGGAGTTGCATAACTTACATAAGACCATCGATTCTACAAGTTCTGAAGGTTATGGTGTTTAAAATGCAATATAAATAGTAAATAAATTATACTGTTATCATTACAACTTCTATATTCTGCTCAGACTAACCCAGCACTTCCATAGATCGACGAACTTGGGGCATGTGTGAAAAATCCGCCAATGCCTATTATTTAGTCGGTGACGTTCTCCCTATAGCTAACTATGTTTATAATATTATACAAGAACTACACGTCTGGTTACGAGTCAGCCTATATGTTACAGAAAAAGTGACGAAAAACTATATTCTTAAATTTTGCATGGAAATTATATGCTAAATGTAAATACGTGAACAATATCGCTACAGCACTCTGCACTTCCATCACCTGCACTTTTCATCTACACTTCATCTGCACTTTGGTAGAGATAATTTATTAGACTAACTGTGCACACGATTTTTATTGCTATCATCACATCAATTTATAACTGTATATATAGCGAACTCTCACCTGTAAACTTATTCAAGTCATATAGATACAGACAACGTAGTTGGAGGGGACAGATGTGTAATGTCAAATTTATTCCGTTGTACATTTTATTATCCAAGGAATATAACCCCTAAACATTTCTTAAATCTTAGTGGATTTATGTCTATGTATAATATTAATCATACTTTATTCCTTCGCTGGGGTGATACCACTACTACTGCTGCTGCTACTACTACTACTACTACTACTACTACTACTACTACTACTACTACTACTACTACTACTACTACTGCTACTGCTACTACAACTACTACTACTACTACGACGACGACCACTTCTACTATGACTTCAACTACTACTTCTACTACTACCGCAAAATACTACTACAGTAACTACAACTTCTACCACCACCACTACCACTTCTACGACTTCTAATACTGTTACTATACCTAGTCTCATACTAGTTGTTTAACTCTGGTTCTTTCACTACTAATATATCAATTAACAATATTATCTGTGTTTTGATATGTATTGACAAAACGTTGTATGTGATTAAACCATGTTGTACTGTGTAAACGTGATATATGAATAATTTTATTTTTGATACATTTTAAAACAAATTTCGTACTAAGGGCCAATGTCTTGTATTTTGAGAGAACCCGGTTTGCAAAATAAAATGAAATATGTGTTTAAAACGTGTCATTTGTTATACTACTTATATACCTCTTATTTGGTTATTATACATGTTATCTCTTTCACAAATCCATGCTTAGTACACAATTACAAAATAAAGCACTCATTAGTTAACATTAATTCTAAATTATCAAAACCATATTTTACCACACACATGTGCTTCCACTGACCTCACGTTTACCAGATTACTCGACTCGGGGTGGCATACTTTACTGTGGTATTTAACAATTCAAATTTGAGATAATCGACGAATATTTGCTACGACATAACCTAGCATATCCATCACCTTAAGATTAAAATAGCTTTTCATCTACGCTCATATTCTTCTTAGTCTTGTTTCCTTTTCTCTAGAACAACTTGTTTCCCACAACCAGAATACAGGCAACTCTGCTTAATCCGGACTGATCTGGACCCAAAGTTTCTGTCCGGATTATGCGTATAGGAATTATACGTATAGGAAGGAACTGCGACCTTCCAATCTGTCTGGTTAAGACGAAAATCCGGATTACACATATCCGGATTGAGCATAGTTGCTTGTATCAGGTCAAAACCACTGCCAACCGCTGGCAACCTGTCCACTTGCCTCCGTCAGGATTCAAACCCAGGCAGTGGTGAGGGACAGCTAGCAGTCAGTGGCAACATGGTAATGAAGCCTTCCTCATCATGACTTGTTCGCGATTGATTTGGTCACATAAATGGGTAAAATACCTTTATTCCCTGATAACACTAGGCGTAAATTATCCTTGTATTAGCGATTCCATGGTTCAGGGTCTTGGCAGGAGCATTTCTAACCTTCATGTTCTAACTCCTAGGCCTTGAATAGTGAATTACTTTAAAATAGCACACATTGAGAATCAAATTAAGATTTCTGTTATTTTATTTTATGAAGCCAATGGCATTTCGAATTTTTAAGGCCATAGAAGTACCCCAATTTTATTAATTTCCCTGCCTTGACTCAATAACTCTGCGATTATACCTCCGTATAAAAGTATTCCATGCTGAGCCTCCACGTTATATTCCATATTAATACACAAAGAATACTTCCTGATAAATTGTCCTTAAAAAGATCTTGGCCAGTATGAGGCATAAATGATTAACCTTTATCACATATTTCTCATTCCCTGAAAACACACACAGAGTTTTATTGTAGGAAGGCCATGGCATTTCACTCGTTTAGAAGTCGTAGGAGTACCCCTTTAAAAGTGATTTGCTCACTCAGGTCCCCTTGTGATATACAATCTTTTATCTAGTTTTTCTTGTAGTGTCACAGCTGCTATAAAACCACACATACTTCTTTTTCATGACTTGTCTTGAAACAATTTGAGTTCAATGAAGGAATAGGTACCCTCATTTTAAGTAATAAGGGGCCAAGGTTAGCCTCATTTCAGGTATTTCAGCCACTTGTTTCACTTAATCCATGGCCTTGACAGGCCAATGTAAAGACTTCGTATTCTAACCCCTCCACTTATATCCAAGTTCCAAATAATCTAAATAACTCCCCTGCATAAATTAGGTTCTAAGTTTTAGTGTGAGTAGCCGACTGGTATTTTATTCTGATAGGTGCTATAGAAGTTCCCTTATTTCAGCCATTTGCTCATCGCAGCCTCTTGGGGTATACCAATTCTTTTCCTACACCTCCATCACAACATATTCCCTACTCAGACAAATAGCTCCTCCTCATGACTTGTTGACTAGTTGGCAGCCAATGAGAACCTCGATACACCATTTCCGTAGTAACAATGGATCTATGTCACCCTTATTCGCATTATTTCAGCCCTTGATATCAGTAAATCCATGGCCTTCACAGGCCAACTACTAGCCATTTTCTGACGTCTGGGCCAGAAATTTCAAATTAATTTTGTACACATGATGGATAATCATGGTATTCTAGCCATGAAGGGACCAATTAAATACATCTATGGTGTATTCGAGTATTGAGATACTTTAATTTTCCTTTGAATTTTGTACGTGTAAACACTAGTTTGCATTGACAGATGGCAAAGTGTATTTTGGAACTTCTGTTTTTCAATATATATACCAAAGTAAGCTACATGTATTTATGCAATGCCTTTTTCATCTCCGAATTGAAGCAATCAATTTATCCAATGTTTTTGCAGAGCCCCAGCAAAGTGATGCATAACTCTTCTGATTAGGTAGAAATTAACATCAGAAGAAATGTTTGGCTTCCGTCGGTAAAAGTCAACTGGCTATCAAACGTATATTGTTATAGTACTTGTATGAGCATTCAAAGAGATATATATATATATATATATATATATATATATATATATATATATATATATATATAGAGAGAGAGAGAGAGAGAGAGAGAGAGAGAGAGAGAGAGAGAGAGAGAGAGAGAGAGAGAGAAAAGAGGGGGTGGGGTCCCATGGAGTAATTGATTGTAGATGCTCATATAGTAGTATTACCTGATCACCTTTTGTCTGAGTTTCAGTAAACACTTGTCCTGCTGCTACCGTTGTACCAAATCAAACAGAGGCTTGACCTTCATCAAATGTTCCACTATTGTCTAATGTCAGTTGAGTCTTCTGTTATCAACCAAAAGTAATCAATACAACATCTGTGTGAACAGAGCCCTTGCAAAATGAAGAATGACCCCAATGGTAAGGGTGATAGCACTTAACCAAGTTAAAGTTCCAACCAAATACATGTACATTGATTCGTGTTAAATCGCCAACCATTTCCTGTTATATTCTTGTTAGCTTCGCACATAGTTGCAGACCGTGTTGGCTTCGTCTTGGTGTCGTGATGGCTTCGCAGTGATGCTTGTGGTGATTGGCTACAAAAATAGATTTTCTACGCTAAACATTGCGAACCCAACACGATGAAGAGTAATTTGTGCTAAGTCGTGTTGACTTCTTGTGTGTGTTAGACTAGCTTAACTCATACAGATGTATATCCCAGGGGGAGGGGGTCACTTCGGCATTTAGGGGGGTGCATACGCTCGCTATCAACATTTAAGAATACCCTTATTTTAAAAAGACGCTGACTTTTTCCAGTAAAATAAGACCCCTTCATTTATCAAAACACTGACATTGGATGACCGGGAACACGCATTTTAACTTCAGATTTTATAATCCGCTGCCTGTTTAGCGCCAGCAGATTCGGAAACCCAGTCACTTCGGGAGTCACTCGGTGTCAGTGCCCCCCCGGGGGGGGGGGGGGGGGCACTTGGGTATTTAGGGGGGCGCATACGCTCGTTATCAAAATTCAAAAATACCCCTAAAGCACTAATACCCTAATGTTGATTTCTGGCCAAAAAAGCACCCTTATTTTACTAAAACGCTGATTTTTCCCAGTAAATAAACACCCCTTCTTTTATCAAAACACTGACACCGGATGAACGGGAACACATATTTTAACTTAAGATATAGAGGTTCCATCACTCGTGGATGGAAAGAGGAGGAATCTTGCACGAGTGAGTGATTTTGTGTCTTGGGACGAGGCTTGCCGAGTCCCAAGACACAAAATCACTCACGAGTGCAAGACTCCTCCTCTTTCCATCCACGAGTGATAGAACCTGTTTCTCCCACGATAAAAAGGAGAAATTTACTCGTTTTACCGTGAAGTTACCTAGCTAAACTAGGTCAGCCAAAGGTCACCCGCGCACTAGTTCAACAATGGTAATACGCGTTTGTTGTGACGTGCACCGTTTGTTTCCCCAGAAACTGGCGCCAGATCACGTACGTGACGCTTGTTCAAATCCACGCGCGCTATTGTTGGGTCTACCTTTGACCCAGCAGCAGTGACCCATTGATTGAAATTGAGGGATCTGATTGGACCATTACACCAGTTTGACCTTTAACCCCATTGAAGAACACCCATTGAGGACGACTTATCCTTAACTGCAAAACACACCTCAGAGTGGGAGAATTTATAATCCTCTGCGTGTTTAGCGGCAGCAAGTGGCGGCAGCAAACTCGGAAACCCAGTCACTTCGGGAGTCATTCGGCGTCAGAGCCGCGTATACTTCGTGGATTGTAAGGGGATTTTCACCCCCCATACTTCGTGCCTGAGTACAAAAAAAGTACTCTTCTTTTACAAATCACGGACATGTGGAGGTCTTTAAAATACGTAACGTGACAGCCCGCCCCCCCCCCCCCACCGATTGTAGATCTCCGGAGTGGTGTGTCTGCTGCACTAAGGTACCTAAGTTGCACCTTACGTGGCCAGATTTAGCAGCTAAACATCATTAATTTTTAATGCAGGAATTTAGAACTGTAATGAAGATCATGTCACACTCAAGTCTACTTTAAGTGTATGTTGTTATGCTGAGGAAACAAACCAATAGGATCCAGGGTATGTGGCATGTATGGTTAGGCTGCAGTCAATAATGCTATGTATCCTCTTCTATGATGTCCCTATGTGGTCAGCCTTTACTGGATATAGAGTAAGGCTCATTTGTCTATAACCTAGGTAAATCCCACCGTGATAAAGTCGCACAAGCAGATGGACCCATACAGAACGATTTATGCAAAGCCCCTATACGACATTAAGATACGCTGGGAGGATGGTATCGGGTAGAGTACGACTTTTTTTGCGAATTTTAATTTTGCATCCGAGACTAAACGCAAAAAAACCTAAAAATTACACTAACGCAATCTTTTCCGAATTTACACTATTTGGTTCAGTTACTGGGCGGATTATATTTGGCATTGATGTCTACATAGTGATTTATAATAAATGTTCTTCCTTCATTAGCAATTACAATATAAAGGGCAAGCTAGGTGAATGGTAATTATAGCAAATTTCGTATGATATTCTTCATGATTTTGCATTCAGTATTTCAATCTGTATACCTTGAACACTTGGTATGTATGATTTATATAGCTCATACTTAAGTCAATAAAGATGCATACATACATTAAAGGGGATATTTTTTGTCACGATTTTCACTTGGAAAAGCCACTAACTTTAACGGTGTCACTGGCAACCTGTGATCCTACATGTCTTGAGTGGGTTAGTGATACATGTTCTAACTTGATTAGATGCAAACGCCCACCCTCATTCAATTAGGAAACTTTCCTCCTATTCGTAACTTCACTGTACTAATTATTGCAGGTTCTGTGGCCTTGTAATAGGAGTAACCTCTCAGTGCTAATTGAGATTGAACGAATCACGTTGCCAGGCCTTTAAGGGTGTGCCACCCTAATTTCCATGAACAAAGATTCAAAGCAAATTATTTCTTCATTGACGATCATCAATTACACAACCTTGTACAAACTTAAAAGCTATATACATACTTTGATATGTTAGTAATATATGATACTAAGGTAAAATATCGATAATCTTAGCATCTGATCTTCGTAACACGAATACTTTGTCCTGTAAAATGAAATATACCATATTATTACTTATAGGTATCAAATTTCAAACTTTTGTTATAGACTTATAAACATTTTTCTTTTTTGTGTGCTGTAATACGATGAACTGTTTCAGTATACCTTGATATTTGTCCCATAAAATCACGATATCTTTTAACCCTGGCATACCCTGTAAAAGAACAACTCCTCCCTAACGTTTCCCTAGATCTCTGGACAAATCCCAGTTATGATAGACTTTGTGCGTAAACTCCTATTATTATCTTAATATTTAATAGTAATAAGTATCATATCTAAATGTGTATTACTTTGAAAGATGACTGAAACTACGTGCAAAGTCTAGAAGCACAATTGATAAATATTTGTATTAGAACCGTATAAAATGCATGACGCTTTTCTTAGTAAGGCAACGGTTTCTGAGTAATCATTGTCTCTGTTGTTGTATTTACGCAACTAGTGCATATGGAACTAATGCATATCCTATGCCAACCTTAACCATACACTGGGTTTCATCGAACTGGATGTGAAGAGCTATCCTTTCTCTACGTGTACATAGTAAATAGAAAACATTTCGTAATGCTTAAAAATGATAACCAAAAAGTGGACGCACTATAAAATGTAGAATCACAATATAATTTTCTACTGTAAGTCTACAATTATAGAAATGTTTTGCCAACAGGCGGTATAAAACACACACTTCCTTAGGTCTAATGTGCATCATTTGCTACTAATGGCGATACGACCCACGTCCTCCAGCAATATGTGGATATTAGAAACGAAGGAACATGATTCTAAGAAGAAAGGATCTATAAGTTATGCTATAACAACATATAGGCTTGCAATATGGCTAGCGAGGTCGTACACTGATTAAGTTATTAATTGATTTGGATTAGTGCCATATAAACCTTAAAGCATATACTAGTGGAAACTATTTAAGGATATCATCAGAAACCTGTCAGCTAGTGGCGGAATAACGCAAATGTATGATGTTCACGATTTGTTAAACAGTATGATTACTTTTCCCACATCGTGATGGGATATTGAATGATTTAGTAAAGAAATAGAATGTTTCGAAAGTACAGTGTATGAGTTTCTAATACATTTTTATATAAAATTAAATAATAAGTGTTCACTTTTATTGGTTACTCTGTTCTATGGAAACAAGTGACTCGTGGTTAAGTATGGGGTGCTGGATCAACAACATTTAGAACTCAGTGGTTGATGCAGAAAACTTTATTTCTGTCCATGGGAAAACTTGTGCAGTGAAGGCATTTAATTCCTGCACCAATCGACCAAACGCATGGCTGCGACTGGTTGTACACACGTCCATGGATAACATAAACATATATTTATTGTTTGTTCATTTAACAGTAAGCCATGCGTATCAATGTCACAATTAGTAGCGTATCTCAGCTACGTTCAGCTGTGACGCCAAATTGGCCTGTGGTTGCATCTATACCCAGGAAACTGGGCGGCAATCGGGCGTGCAGTCGTGTATTGTACCCGGACTGCCCACATATTTAGTGCAGGAATTTAAAAAAAACATACTCTAGTGCTGAATGTTCGAATCATTAGAGAAATTAGTCTGTCTCTTGCAGTACACAGGTGCTGAATTAGATAACCCCGTAGTCTAGTACAGGCCTCCGGAATATCAGGAAGTCGGGAAATGAAACGCTTTCATTAGATGCAGGTTCTCTATGTAAATAATTGCTCAGTGTCTCAGATTTCTCCCTTATAACATCTGGGGTACTTTTCTCTCTTGGCCTGCCACCAGCATTACACACCCTGATGCTTAAAACTTTGATATTCATACCATGAAGTGGTCCAAGTATATAGTGTTTCATAAAAGGAAAGCAGACACGGTATTTCTGTCTAGCAAATTACTTGGACCAGTCAGGGGATGATTATTTTACAAATGTATGATTTAGATGTATGACACTGGTTGAACCACACATTAGAAAATTACTGGGAAAAGGCAACGGTATATAATATATATATATATATATATATATATATATATATATATATATATATATATATATATATATATATATATATATATATATATATATATATATATATATATATACATACATACATACATACATACATACATACATACATACATACATACATACATATATATATATATATATATATATATATATATATATATATATATATATATATATATATATATATATATATATATATATATATATATATATATATATATATATATATATATAAAAATAATAGTAATTATTTTGTCTCTTGGGGTGATATACATTTTGTATTTCCTGTAGTTTTCTTGCTGCACGTATCGAATAGCACTAACCAGACTCATAATTGGCTACTGGTATCGAAAGTGGTAAGATGATAGAGGGGGTCTGACACCCTTGACTTACCTATTGAGGTGTTTCTAGTGAGAGTGGTATGCTATGACAATATTGCATACATGCAGGAGACAACTACACATGCTGTTCATTAATGTATTCGAAGGTATGGATATCAGTTTGGATCAAAGTATGATAATTACAAACTTCCTAATGCGAACAGTGTGTCTGACAAAAATTCACGAGGTTTATTTCCAAACAATGTATTCTACATTAAAGCAATGCTTACGGTTCAATATATGTACGTAAATATATATATATATACATATATATATATTATATATATATATATATATATATATATATATATATATATATATATATATATATATATATATATATATATATATATATATATATTTATATATATATAATATATATATATATATATATATATATATATATATAATATATATATATATATATATATATATATATATATATATATATAATATATATATATATATATATATATATATATATATATATATATATATATATATATATATATATATATATATATATATATATATACATATATATATGTATATATATATATATATATATATATATATATATATATATATATATATATATATATATATATATATATATATATATATATATATATATATATATATATATATATATATATATATATGTATACATATATACATATATATATGTACACATATACACACATATATATATATATATATTGCGATTCTTTCTATACTTTTTAAAATTCATTTTCAAAATATGCCCCGTTCAGCTTTGCTTTAAATTAAACAATGTCTATGCCATTGTGGCCAAACATATTACATATTTGATTTGAATTAACTACTCCTTAATACACACACACGTATCAAATCAAGACCCATATTTGTTAATGATGGCTCTACGAAACTCCCTATTGCAACCTTAAAGACGACCCCCGCCTCCCCTCATGCACTTGCAGGTAGCATCTCACAGAGCTATATAACAAGGTGTACATACTCTATTCCGATAGAACGCATCGCCTCTACCTCCATAGTTGCTATATATTACCATCCATGTAATAAACCTTGCCCTATTGATTTTGGTATCTGCTAACACAGGAGGATTGTGACGTCTTGAACAACATAGTACAGACAGGTATGTTTTTACTTAAATCAATCGTGTCCTCTTACTCAGTGGAACATTTGCTAGATACTACGAAAGTATCGCTGATTTAGGCGACGAGAGCGACATGCAGTTACTGCATTTACCCGTACTAAAAGTTTCATGCATGAACATTTCATATATGAAGGTTTATTTTTAAATGACATTGCCATGCATGGAAATATCATTTTCCATGCATGAAAATGACAACTTTGGCCATGGAATGATTTTATCGCCCAGGATATATTCATGAGAAAGTGGGCTGTACACTATTTCATGTATGGAATTCTAATCCATTAAAATTTCGAGGTGAGGACGAATCGTTCCAACCCTAATAATACAATAACTTGATGGTTGACATTGCGCGATATGTTAGTGATTAAGGCAAAGGGCATGTTGTTGTGTAAATGAACTTACAGACATCAAGTAAAAATCACGAAGAATGTCATCTTTAACTCAAGAAATGCTTATTGACAATACTATAATCGCTTTCTTTACTTTTTGTAAAGAAAAAAGATGTAAAAAAACTAATACTACAAAATACAAAAGGAAATCAGTACAAAGATTTCACATCAGAAGAAAAGCAACATCAGTGTCAAGAAACGTTGATCACGAGGGGCAAATTGGAGTGAAATCGTGAACGTAAGGTTTTGATTTATCTTTGTCTATTTTTCGCTCAGTACACGTGCTGTATACATGCTTTAGGGCAGTCGCGATCTTCTCTTTGGTACCATTCATTTCTAAATATCAAATGACACAAACTCATTCTTTCTGAGAGAATCTCGCTTTTAGTAAGTTAGTTACATGCCCAACTTCTAATTATCGCTTTTAAGACTGTCTGCAACAGAACGGCCTGTAAGACGTGATGGTAGGCTTACTAGATAGATCTCTTTTATTATATAAAAATATCCTTTGCCATTTGCCACAAATTGAAACACTTTCCAAATAATTTTACCCTTATGAGATTGGTAGCTAATTTGTCCAAAACTAGATGATGCAAAATAACCTTGAAAATGACTGTAAACCTAGCACATGGGTTAACTCATATGAGAATACTCAGTCAGAGCTATCCAATGAATACCAACATGACAGGGTTCAGAGGATTTTTTAAAATCGTTGCGTCTTTGTGCTTTGGACGAAAGTAGCCTCAGCATTAGGAGGCTTAAGTGGCATTTACATGTCTAGCATCTACAGTCAGATAGTAAAACAGACTGTAAATCAGTAATAAAGCGTGAAGGAAACATTCTTAATCAAATCAGTATCCCTTTCCTACTAATACTAAGGCCGTCGAGCGTTTGGCGCCTACGCTTATACATGTTCAATGTAATGTAATGTACTTTATTGACTGTATCTATCAGGAAACAAAATGCACTTATACATACAAACATATAAACAAATATAGGAACACAAAATATAAACTGAGAATCCTTCAAGGGATAAAGTAAATAATATTAAACAAAACTTAAATATCACATATGATAGTGTCCACATATCTTGCAAGTACAAGTACAAGTAGGACAAGATTAGGGTTATCAGACATGTTGTTTAACAAATTGGTACGTTAAAGTTACTATTAAAACAAAGAGTTCATAATATAGGACTAGATCTATACATTTAT
Organism: Maea johnstoni; assembly: GCA_963942565.1. NCBI lineage: Eukaryota > Metazoa > Annelida > Polychaeta > Spionida > Magelonidae > Maea > Maea johnstoni. Next base: position 14,376,645 of record OZ012693.1, on the reverse strand, counting down.
ATGGTCACAATGTGTATACAGCGAAAATGGTTGAAAGAGTCGGCGTCTACATAAAATATAGGTGGCATATGTGAACACCTCTAGGAAGGTCCACCTATTTCTCACCGAAAAAATGTAAATATAGAGACTATCGTAACTACGTGAGTTATACAGGATTTTAACAGCGTAATACCGCCATCCAGACTGTGTAGGCGTCAATAACTACGCACGTGGTAGACTGTAAAGCAGTCAACAGTAGGCACGAAAGGATAATACTTGCTTGAATAATTGTAAGGAATAAACTGAATATTACAGTATAATTTTTACAATATTGACAGAATTTTTAAAACCCTGAACTGGGGTTATGCATTGTTTGTGTTTCGTCTTAGTACAAATGCCATGTATGCCATGCCAGTTCTTAATTTCAGTCTGAAACTCTTTTTTTATCTTAGAGTACCGTGAATAATCTTAAATGAGTAAATGATATATTCTTGTCATCTTTGCTTCCCTATATAAAAACGACTTAGTTCAAGGAAAGAGATGCAAAATGGGAATAGCAAGCATAAGGGTCATAAGCACGGATGTGTTCCTCACTCATCCAGAAATGGCATGACAGAGATCAAGGTGTCTGCTACTGACACACTTAGTGAAGCGTGATAGACATGTTGGTGCGATATCTACACAGCAACGTGTTCGACAATGTGAATAAGTGCATTGATCTACCTATCTAGCCTAGTTTAGAATAAATGAATAAATGAATGATTGCTTAAAGGCACATCGGCACACAAAGGCCATTTAGTGCCATAAAATATGTGTAAAATAATGGTCCTTTGAGCCTAGTTTAGAATGGCAAAGGAAATGACACACACCTTCTAAAGTGATTCTAATCTCAATTTGAAAATTCAAACTTTGAAAAGTTACATGTTATTTACCCTTCATTATATCTTTTCTGAAACAAGATACCAATACTGCGGGAAAGTGTTCTGGCAATTTCAATGCCCTTATGCTAGATATTTACAGACAGGGAGATACAATTTTCAGAATGCTAGAATCCCAATTTGTTTGAGGTTGAATTGTTAGGCTTGGAGAGTGAACCTACAAGAATTTAATGATAGATATAATGATCCTTTCTAAAGAATATTTGGGCTGACCGATTTCATTAACCTTACCCACTGTAGACTATATGGCCAAGAGAGTTATCTCTTTGGATCAAGGTTGATATAAGTGCAAATTGGAATTGTCCCGTAGTTACAGACAGTTGAGGCTTGACCCCCTGAATTGGCTTCTGATGTCCTTCAGACATAGGGTCAAGTTTTATATGGATCTGTGACTATTTGGGCTGTGTTCAGAAACCTTATGATGGAGTGCAAGACCAACGCTGCTGCATATATCCATGTCTTGTTAGACTGTAAAAATTTGAAAAAGATTGCGTTTAATTTTCGCGTTTTTTTGCGTTTATCATCAGACGCAAAATCAAAATTTGCAATGATTAGTGCTGCTACTTTAAGTGTGCAGCTGGCACTCCATGTTGCAGTCAATTCGCAAAGTAAAAAAACATAAAAATCGATTTTCTGTAAATTCGCAAAATTGACTCTACACAATCTTTTGTGATTCTACAGTATCTCACCCTTACATTGACAATTTCAGAGGGGCTGAGCATCAGCATGCAGAGTCTTCAGATCCGCTGGATACTGTAGAATGGCTAATTTTTCCGTGAGTTTTATTTTCCCGTTTTTTCCCCGAATGCCTTCAAACGTGAATAAACAGCACAGGAAAAAAAACAATACAGTACATGTCCGGACTTAATAAACACGGAGAAATGCTTGTCCTTACCCATTAATATTTACTCGTTGGTATACCAAAATTAGAAATCTACATAAAACGGGAAAATAAGAAACATAAATATTAGAAACAGATGCATCCAAGAATGAAAAATTAGGGAAAATTGTTAAACGGTAAAATTAGCCGTTCTACACTATTCTACTGGGAACATGTGATACAGTGGGTTTATATGCATCTTCATATTAAACATGCCAGCCTCTCACGGTTATTGTGGTTGGTTATGTGGCTCTCAATACTTTTCTCGAGAATTTCCAGAATTTCTCATGAAAGAGAGCCACCCAATTTCACATCTGGAGATGTTGAATGTCATGGTGGCGATGCGCTTATGGGCAAATGTGTGGTAGGGCTGCAAGCTTTAGATCTATTGTGATAACATGAATGTTTGTTTAGCCTTACATAATGGCTACAGTCATGGACTGTTCTTACAGGCCTGTGTACACACTATACATGTGATTTCAGCTACATACGACATTGAACTATTAGTGTGCCACTGCTCAGGTACGTCGTTTCTAGCAGCTGATGCATTATCCAGAATGGGCACAGACTCAATTTATAGATTGTAGTTGTAGGAGTTGGGATGCTTGGAAAATAGAAATGAGATATCTGTGTCATATGATTACTTTTATATAACAGATTAGTCTTGTACTGTATACATACCAGTTCTATTAAGCGTACTAATTATTCTAATTTTGTCGCTTTTAGCAGCTGAAGCATTATACAGAATGGGCAAAGACTCAATTTATAGATTGGAATTGTAGGAGTTGGGATAGATAGAAAATAGATATGAGATATCTGTGTCATATGATTACTATTATATAACAGATTAGTCTTGTACTGTATACCAGTTCTATTTAGCGTACTAATTACTGTATACCGTGTTAATATTGCGGCAGATTAATTATTGCGTACTTTGCGCAACCATGGAGTCCGCATTAATCTAACTGTGCATCATTATTCCGACATTCGATCCCTATATTTGTATCGTTCAACACACCGACATGGTACATTGTAGCTTGTCATTCAACATTAAGACCCTTGGCGGCCCCTACTGACACTAAGTCCAATCACAACGTTAACATCGTGAACACACGAGTGTGATTCAAACAAGCCCGTAATCACTTATCAGAGTAACTGATTGCAACCAGGATGTCACAGTTTGAAAAATAAGATGTGATAAAGATTGCACCTGCCTGTTTTATGGCCAACATCGGGCATCCCTAAAGGGCTGACCTGCTATAGTTTTGAAACACCACCCTTCCCAAATATAGGGTAGATCGTATGCCCGTTGCCCCTTACACAAGACTTAAGCTGCCAGCAAAAAGCCAGAGGTTATCAGTGCTCAATAATTAAACTGCGCATCAATGGCAGTTGTCTGCCGAGCGCATTATTTTATGCGCAATATTAAAACGATATACAGTATTCTAATTTTGTTCATTTCACGTGCAACTCAGACATATCACAACTCTTCATAATGCAGCTAAATGTAGGTTACAGTATTTAAGGCCAAATTCAATTTTTCTGGCCTTTTGTACATTTTCATGGGATTCGTGTCGATTTTCTCTCTGCAGATATACTTTGTGCCTACATTGAATTTTTATTACATTTGGTTGTCTCATCAGCCACAGTAAGAAAATATGCTTAAGGTTTATCTACCGTCCAAAAGTGACAGGATTTACCTACTGTTGTGTTTAATTCCTTTAATGTTTTTGCAGATGTGGCCGGCCATTGCCCGCACAACTTGTTAAAAACCAAAGCCAATCACCATTCTCACAATAAGAGATATAGAAATCTTATGCAAGGCATCTGTTTGTCAATCTGACAATTCTGCTTAGTTTTCAGAGCCGTTCTATCCTTACATTTCTTTAGTATGTTGTGCACCTATTCTTGCATATTCACATTTTCTGATTATTTTGATACTACCAGAAACTTGGATCGTGGAGACCGAATTACTAAGTCTTTTGATTTCATGCTCAATGTTTAATTGGCAAGAAAATGCAGAGAGGTGCTGGTACGTTATTCTATGATCTGTCCTATTACTAATTTACAAGCTTACTTGAATTCCATGGTTGGGGATGGTGATAATTCATCTTTATTTAAGATTTCAAATTCATCGCCTCCAGAAAACGTACCACTTACAAATGGTTTAGATCGGTTGTTTCAAAGTCTCAACTTCTCAGTGAGAGAATGACTTTTTATTCCTTGAGAAAAGGTGCTTGTTCCTCTGCTTTTAAAAATGGTGCTCCTCTTCCAGATGTAAGGATTTCTAGTGCTCGGTGTGGTGATTCAGTCTTGAATCATTCACAAGTAACATCTGCACGCTTTAGTCACTAAGGCTACTAGTATTCTCAAAATTAACTTCCCTTTCTTGCTTGGATTACTGCTCGTCCACTTTATACAAAATGTAACTTTTTAAAATCTACACTCACTTTGCAGTTGAGTACATTCCTCAAATGATACTTTTCATACATTTATTCATAACTTATTTTATATACAGTATTGTTGCCTTTCTTTCACAAATGACGTCTTTGGGACAAGCATATGGCCAAGCCCACTAATGAATATTACAGTTGGAGTTGGTTCTGCGGCTATATTTGGTTTATCTGCACTATGTATTTAAGGATATTTATTAAAGTTTTTTGATGTGGCACTCACTTGTTTGTTAATTGCAGTATTGCAATGGGAGGAAACAGAAATCAGTGGGAATACCTTAGACCTCTTGGTCATAAAAGCAGTGGAAATGCCTTAGACCACTGGGCTATCAAGGCAGACCCTAACATTGCCATCTAATACCCATATTTAGAAATACCTTATTGTAGTTCGTGACACTTCATATGTCCCTTCCTTTCCATGAGAACAGCCTCCCAGGCCACAAGCGATGCCCCAAAGAGAACTAAATGACCAAAACAAAATATTAGTATAAATATTCAAAGCTGTTTAAAGCTATGCAAGGGCGCGTAACCTAACAAGTGAGGTGTATAGTAAGTTACAGGTGATAGGGTTTTTGTAGGCAGTTTTATCTGTGCATAAAACATCAATTCAACATGCAGTAGTTTAGACCTGTGGTAGTATAGATCACCATTCTAGAATGAATGAGTAATATATACAAAACAATGATAAAAGTGTTATCAGGATTCTAAACTGGGCTGGGATTATTACTGTATCAAATACGAAATAGACAAGAATCATTGGTTATATGTCAATATATTCTGAACGCTAAAGGTACAGAATTGCCCTATTGTTTCTTCAATATGGCTCATTCTCGTATACTGCAGGTACTCTTGTTCTGAATAGAAACTGCATTGGGAAAGGTATTAGGAAATCCTTTATAAAAGCGCTGTGGCTGCTAAACTGCTGATCAGAGGGTGTCAAGCTGTGCCTGCGTGGATGATTATTGGTGTCACTGAAAACATATGTAAATGGTCTCTATTTCCTCTAGTTTATTGGCTTTCCCAAACCTGTTTGGTATGCCTTGCATGAAGGAGTAATCTTCTGTAATTTAGCCAATTCAATAAAATGTGTATGTTAGCTACCAGAGAAAAGGAGATAGACTGAAAATATGTGTGGGTACTTATAAGAAGCAATGCAGCAGGATAGAAAAAAGAATGTATGTATACTGTTTATGAATTGAAATATAGTCATATAAGGGTATGATGGTAGCATGAAATGCCATCTCGGTGACAATCCGGAGAGAATAGATTGTGAAAACAGGAAACATAATAGATTTTAGCACTTAGCATACAGAAGGAAATAGATTGTATAAACTATTGTATAAAACATATTCGTCCAAGTAGGTGCCCATACCCCTATCAAATGAAAAAAATGTGGTGGAAACAGTATTACCATATAAAAGATTCAATGAGGTGCCGGGGCGAGCATATATATATATATATATATATATATATATATATATATATATATATATATATATATATATATATATATATATATATATATATATATATATATATATATATATATATATATATATATATATATATATATATATATATATATATATATATATATATATATATATTATGGGTATGTAATGACGGCTACATATCATGATTAGAAAAGTAACTGTGGTTGTATGGCGACCTCATCGATACCAGTAGCATAGCAAAAACTTGAATTGAACTGCCAAAGATGCTATTTGGGATAGAATCAGTATCAGATTAGGAACATATTTTTTCCAAATGTAGATTTAAAAAAAACAATATTTCAACAGATTTTGCATTTTCGAAATTAACCCTTTTGTTGCTAGCTAATTTGGTCAATACAAAATGATACGAAAAACAGGAAAAATGACTGAACGCTGGCACATGGGCACTCATCGAACAGTACTCAGGGAGGGCTATCCAATGAAAACCAGCATGGTAGGGTTTAGATTGTTAACAAGAATCTTTGGATCCTAGTGCTTTGGATGAAAGTAGCCTTAGCAATGGAAGGGTTAAGGGCCCGTTAACACAGGTCGACGAGCATTTGATTGGCATGTTACGTGATCTCACTGTAGCCTGTCAATATGCATTCTACGACACGATGAATTTCTCTAATTGTATATTGGCCACTGCACTTGTCGACCCGTTCATAAAACCACGAAATAATTTCCTTGAGCCTTCTGTTCAATAACTGCTATAGTAGATGTATCTGCTGGGACCAACCTCGCATGAAAATATAACAAATATTGACTAATGACAGAAATAGTTAAAGCAGTGCTTGCCCTTTATAAAAGATAAGGTCATCAGAGGGTGCAATGTGTAAAGGCTTTTGAGAATCTGCACCTTCTCGGCCTAATCCATATTTCTTCTTTTTCTGATACTCAGGATGGTATTTTGATGCTCTCTGTATTCGTTGTAAAAGATAAGGTCGTGAGCATTGCAATGTTAACTGCTTAGTGTAAAGGTTGTTTTGAGAAATTGTACCTTCTTGGCCTTATTCATATTTTCTTTGTTGTCAGATTATCAGATGTTATTATCAGATGCTTTCAGTATTCTTCTTGAAAGATAAGGGCGTGACCACTGTAAGTTAATTTCATAGTGTAAAGGCCTTTGAGAAACTATGACTTCAAGGATTAATCAATATTTTCTACGTATTCAAGTTCTCAGATGGGTATTTTTGTGCTTTCTGTACTCTTCTTGAAAGATAAGATCGTGAGCACTGCAAAGTTTATATCATTGTGTGAAGGCTTTTGAAAAACTGTGCGTTCCAAGCCTAATCCATGTTTTCTTCGTTTTCTGATACTAAGATGGGTATTGTTGTTCTTACTGTATTTGTTTTGAAAGATA
>OZ012693.1:14354139-14369339 GCA_963942565.1 Maea johnstoni | reverse complement strand
AAAGTACTCCACGGGAGCTATCGAATGAGTATCAACATGCCAAGGCTTAGATGCTGTTTAAACATCTTTGCGTCCTGGCACTTTGCGGGGTTAATTTCCTAAATTCAGTTTTCCTCTATCCTGCGTTTATTTGACATTTTAGTCTGTACAAAGTATATATTGGCCGAAAGTTCTCCTGGTGAGGAATATATTATACATTATGATATCATTATTCTTATGAATTATTATTTCATAATTTAGATTTAACGTGTATTGTATTGTATTGTTTATTGACCATATGAGGCATATGGTCAATATGTATGCATGTGAGAAGTGACTTGGGGTTAGGCGGTGGTTTTCACCTGGTACTCCGTTTCCTCCACTATTCACAACTGGCTAGTCACGAATTAGCCACAATTGGCATTAATGTGACGAAAAACGAAATTCAAAATCTAAAATCAATATGTATTAAGCACATGTCTGTTCTGTCGAAAAATACTATCTCTCAACGTACCTAAGGTAAGGGAATATACAAATAAATATCCCTTTTGGAGGGCAGCACAACTCCAGAAACCACATATTTGCTAATCAATACTAATAGGCACTGCGAAAGGCATGATTTATTTTGGTTTGCTCTGGCTCTGGCCATAAGTGAAATTTATGACGAGGAATGTATCTGGAATCCTACTTATTAAATTATCAAGAAATGCAAACACGATGGTAAATCTTATTCTGATTAAAACTGTGGGATGGCCAGGTAGTGGTAAATGACATTGTGCTTCCCATGCTGACTGTCATTCACCAGTACCAAATGCACCGGAGTCTTATCCGCCTACGGTACAGACTTTTGATCCATACACCAGTCGACCGGACGTCTGCCAGTGTCTGGTTGTACAAACACCCATGTATACCATGTCAAAAAGATAAGCCAAGCACTTGAATGACCCACGTAGCTTGCAAGCAAAGCTACACTCAGTTGTGAGTTCATTCATGCACCCACTCCCAAGAAACTGGGTGGCAATTGGGCGTGCGGTCGGGTATCATCACCGGGCTGACCAGGCATTTAGTGCAGAAATTAAATATCGGCATTGTAGATGCATATTAGTAAGTTGACAGTGACTTGTTGATGGATTATCTTTCAAGTACTTCACTGAGAGTAGTTGATAGCAAGAATCCCTCCTTTTCAAGAATATATATATATATATATATATATATATATATATATATATATATATATATATTTATATATATACATATATATATATATATATATATATATATATATATATATATATATAGTATATATATATATATATATATATATATATATGCATATGACACTGGTTGCAGTACTTCTGACTGTTATTTCACTTCTCTTGTGTGTCACGTGGAAAGCCTCGAGACACTCCCATCTTGTCAAGTTCACAAGCACAGTGAGAAAGCATTCTGGGTTCTGCATCTGCACAAATCGATGTAATTACAGAGCGTCTTCTATTCTGCCCTTATATGAACTCGAATGCATTGTTCAATAAACCCTATACCTGTACACGTGTTAGTCGCATTACACCTGTAAGAATTAGAGCTTAAGCAAATGTAAGTGACACTACTACTACAGTACTGTATAAACAAATGTCTTTGGCAAGAGGAGATAGAATTACGCTGCGTTTCCATCGCTAGTACGAAATCTCAAAGAGAACATGCAAACGTTTAACTTAGACATATCGTTTAGAAATTTAGCACATGCATATATCAAGTTATGAAAATATACAATCGATAGAGAACTAGGCATTTGAAAATTTGACTTGCTCCAGACCTCACATTATGTTCATTGAAGAATATTTTATTACTTTTAGATTTCGCTAATGGGCATAGTTTGATTTTTCTATACTACTTCTTTGTTTGCTTCCATACACTAGGTAGAAATGTGTGTGTGTGTGTGTGTGTGTGTGTGTGTGTACTTGTGTTTCTGAGTTGTGAGATCACATCCAAAACTAAAATGATGGTAGTCAATGAAGTATGGTGTTTTGTGAGATCAATCTAACTATGTTTTTACAAATAGCTTTCTTGTTTTTGCATGATTACGTTAGAGTTAGGTTATGGTAACATCCGTTAAAAACACGCCCAAATAAAAAAGTGGCTTTATAAATGGGAAGAAATGGAACGATATCACAAACCAGAATTACACAGTTGTGTATATATATATATATATTATATATATATATATATATAATATATATATATATATATATATATATATATATATATATATATATATATATATATATATATATATATATATATATATATATATATATATATATATATATATATATGTGTGTATATATGTATATATATATATATATATATGTATATATATATATATATATATGTATATATATATATATATATATGTGTATATATATATATATATATATATATATATATATATATATATATATATATTTATATATATATATTATTATATATATATATACATATATATATATATATATATATAATATATATATATATATATATATATACAGTCAAACTTGCCTCAACGACATTACTTCTCTTAAACGACCACTTGCCTTGAACGACCGTTTCAAAGCCCCCCCCCCCCCCCAAGGCTATTCCCTGTATATTTTACCTTGATTAAGCGATCACTTGCTTGACGCGACCAACGACCATGAAATCTTATCCCTAAGAGTAAATGGTCCTTTATTCAACGGCCTCTTGAATGCCTAGACGCCTTGTAGATGGGAAAGGGCACAACAAAATAATGAAATAATCGGTAACAATTTGAAAGGATATCATTTCTTAGGGTCCTCAATTAATGATATAGTTCAACTTTTATTTTCTGAATTATTTATTCTTAAAATTTTAATGAAGAAATTTCAACAAACACAGCTAAACATAACAACCTCAATAATTCCAGGTCATTGTTGGAAATTCTTTGTTTTTTCATAACTCGCTCAGACCCCCAACCCATCTTAAGGGACCACCTCTTTAAAAGACCACTTTTGACATTTCCCTTGAGCGGTGGCTCAATAGAGGTTTGACTGTATATATATATATATATATATATATATATATATATATATATATATATATATATATATATATATATATATATATATATATATATATATATATATATATATATATAGAGAGAGAGAGAGAGAGAGAGAGAGAGAGAGAGAGAGAGAGAGAGAGAGAGAGAGAGAGAGAAGAGAGAGAGAATACAAATGTCTTTATTGAACTTTCCTGACCCAGATCCTGCGTAACACTGTTTACACCCAATCATGGTATCATTAGTACCGTTTCTTCATTATCTGCCATACAATATATCCACTCTTAGAATGCCCTAAGGCAAGTACGCTATTTGATGTTAAGCTCAATTTTCTTGCTAGATCGGAGAACCATGGCACTACTTGTTACAATAATCTTGTTCAATTATATGGATATCCTTGCAGTTCTTCCAACACAATACGTTAACAATGACATAGCATTGGGCTAACAATATGATATATTTTAGCTGGTGCACCATGAAGTTCATATATTGTTTTGCAGAGTACAGACACACACACAGGTACACAGATACACACACGCGCGCACACACACACACACACACATACATGTATATATACATATATGACTGCGGCATCATGGCAGGAAAGGATAACGCAAGCTAGCAATTGATATCCCTGAATAAAGATTTCAGGAACCAGTTACTTATCATTTAAACTTCTCTATACTGACTCGCTCTGATGGTAGTGATTGCAGCAACCTGTAGATGGCGCAATATTGTCTCTCTAATCTGACACAATTCGATGAGATAAATATAAACAATAGAATAGAGATATCTGTGACAATTCTAAAATGTATGGTATACTAATCTTTAGATAAACATTAGGGAACAATAAGTTTCAACAAGAAGTTTTTATCGGGTCACTACTAAATAGGAATGCAATTGGCGTTGGCCTACATTTCAAACTGCACGCTCGGTATGATAAATGTAGCATTAACGAATATCTTTCCTCTACGAAGCGTACCCATATATATTTAAATGCTTGAAATGGTATTTCCACTAAAAAGAATGTAAGTTTTGTCTCATGTGTTTAATGAATGACAATTCCATGCATGGAATACAGTAGTTTACAGCCCAATATCCCATGAACATTTCTGGGGCAAAAAAATCATTCGAGGAAGTTTTTCGTGCAAAATTCTCATTTTCACGCATGCAAATATCATTTTCATGCTTGGCATTGAATTTCTCATATATGGAAATTTCATTTCATGCATAAAAACTAAATTTAAAATGAAAATGCAATTTTCATGCAACAACTTGTGCATATCATGCATGAAACATTTTGCACGAGCTGTCACATCCCGTTTTTTCATCTCCTCACGGTTATAATGGTATAGGATATTTCAAAGAAGCTATTAAAAGGCTAGCAAGGCATCAATACCCTTCCTTGGAAACGCATTTTCTGTTCTTGTGTAAATATTTGACGTGGCGTGCGTATTCAATAACTTGCAATGCAGCACGGTTCCAATCAACACTAGAGAGGTTCTGCTTTCCCGGTTACGAGATTGAGAAAAACAACGCGTCATCAGAAAATGCTGTGACGTCATCGAACCTTGCTATAAGAAGCTCGATGTCCCTGGCACCTGGGCACTCATCTGCAAGTACTGAATGAGAGTTATCCAATGAATACCAACATGACAGGGTTTAGATAGTTTTCAAATATCTTAACGACCTTGTGCTTTGGACGAAAGTACCCTCCGAACTGGAAGGGTTTAAGGCACATCGGCACTGAAATTGCATTTAGTGTCATAAACAGTGACTAAGTGGTCCTTTGTCACGGTTTAAGAAAGTTACAAAGCATAGCTCATATTGCACACCATTGAGCATGCTAATAGGATGTGCCCCTCCTTGATTTTGTCATGCAAAGTAACTTTTAAAATAGTTTATTCAACATATAATTATATAGACACTACCCAACCCAACTTTATAAATGCATTTCGGGTATTTCGTGTCTAGTAGCAGGCTTCAAATGGAGAGTACGATCCGCCTAGAATATTTTGTCAGAGAGTAAAACTAAATTATTATGTGAAGTGATAGCAGTACCTTTAACATACACATGTGCCGGGACAAGGAAGCGACAGAGATAGGCTACTGTATATTCAGAAAAGATTGTGTAGAGTAAATTTTGCGAATTTACAAAAAAAACGATTTTTGCGTTTTTTAACTTTGCGAATCGGCCGCAACATTAAGTGCCAGCTATACACTTAAAGTGGCAGCACTAATGCGAATTCTGATTTTGCGTCCGAGGGTAAATGCTTAAAAACGCTAAAAAATTAAACTAAAGCAATCTTTTCCGAATTTCCAGTATCTCGAACTCAATCCCGTTCACCACATAGCAGATCCTCCATACGTACTGTACACTTTATGACTTGATAACACATGAGAGACATGTCTATTTTTAGGAATTGCGGCTGATCTCTTCTATAATGAAGGCGTTGTGGCACTCATTGGGCCTGGTTGTACGCATGCACTGGAACCAACTGCCCGCCTTGCTGGGTATTGGAATATACCAATTGTTACAGGTAGGTATGCTAATGTACATGTATGTATGTATATATGTACATATATGTATGTATGTATGGCATGGTGCTTTAAACAATCGTGAAATAGACATTGCAAGACGAAACAGATTACTTAGGAATATTTTAGCTATGGCAGTCAGTCACGTTCAAATTGTAGATCTTTAACCTGTAAATAAACGAATGACTTTGACTGAAAATATATAACTTTCAACTGTTTTAGCTGTGTTAGACAGTCAAGATCAAATCAAGGGTCTTTAGCCTGTAAATAACCCCGTAGAAAATATGATGCCATTGACTCTCTTGATATCTTCTTTTTCTAACCATATTACTTTGGAAAAGTACTTGGAACTAGATATGGGTTTGTAAAGATGCATATCATATAGATTCAATAGCCACCTTCAATTTTATAATTGCAGTCATGTAATTTGTAACAGATTTGATATAAGTTAGTTGATAAAATCAACAAAACTATATCAATTTATACCATATATTAGTAGCAGGAGTTTTCTAAAAGCAAAGCTAATGAGTTTCTTACAATTCATCATGGTAGCCATGTCTAATTTATGATGGCAATTCATGGACAGCTAGAGAACAACTGCAATGCTTTTCAAAGCCCCTACTCAACATGGCTGCCAGGATTGACACTGAGCAGACCCATAGGAATCGAGTAAGCGCGGGGAACAAAGGAGTAGTAAAATACAACCCCCAAAGATTCCAAGAATGGGAATTAAAAATATCATGAGGGTGCGCATAGGCCCCCTCCCTAATCAGACTATATCTTGAATTTCAAATTGGCTGCCACGTGAGTTGCTCTATATCACAGATAAGAAAGACAGTTAATGAATCAGAATATCAAAATACTCACGTGCCAAAATTATGGGGACCCTGTGTCTTCCCGAGAAAACGATGATGGTTTTCAACATTTCGTTATGAAATCTTAGTTAGAAAATCAAATCGATTTATCAATTATATCATCCAGAGCCAACCCTTTCCTTTAGTACAGCATGTAATGCTACCACTATTATGCAACATATGAAACGTTTTTCCATAAATAATCACCTCTGGAAAATATCTAACATTTGTACCCCACTGTGTCGTAATTTCTTTTGTTTTTGTTTATTTTTTTCAGTAAAATGTTTACGAGTAAATCTAATTTTTCTTAGGCGAGTTACAATCTCCTGTCATTTTCATATGAATCACCATCTACATGTACAGACCTCTTATTCAGAAGGTTTCCCCGTTGTTTCCCAGGATGTGTTGTGTTCTTTGTGTGACAACATTTCATTTCGTTATACTTCCAAATAAGTTTAACTTATAAAAAATCTCATTAGTTTTTGCCACTTTTTGGTAATTGTTTTGAATATATTCAAGTATGTATAATGAAACTATTAACAGGACTTGGAGACAATGGAATATTCTAATTCATAAAGAATCTCATTAGTTGTTGGTGATTGTTTTGAATATAATCAAGTATGTATAATGTAACTATTAACAGGACTTGGAGACAATGGAATATTCAAGAACAAGACGGATTTCCCTACCCTCACTCGGTTCGCGTACTGCCAGTGCAGACTGAGAAAGGTTTTCGCTAGTGTCTTCGCCAGGTTTAACTGGACTTCTATAACAATCATACACGAGACTACAGACCTGCACTCCTCTGTCATGGGAGAGACCTTAAACACTGGACTACAGAAGAATAAGATCTATCCCTACGTCATCAAATACCGTCACGCACAGACAACTGACTTTACGTCACTACTGCAGGAGGCCAGCAAGCGATCACGTGGTTCGTAGGAAAATTTATACTAATTCCAATATTGGGATGTTTTTGTTTAACCCTTTAGCTGCTGTAATTTGGTCAACACAAAATACTGTGAAAGAAGCTGAAAAAAGACTGAAACTTTGACAAATGGGTACTCATATGTTACTACTTAATGATTGCTTTGAAATGAATACCAACATGACAGGATTTAGATGATTTCAATTATTTGAGTTCTTTTGCCTAAGACGAAAGTAGTCTCACCATTGAAAGGGTTAAGGATTTGTTGCCAATATTGGGATATGTTTGTTTATGGGAATCTTGCCAGACAGCTTTGGCGTTTAAAATCCACGGTCCAGGAAGGTCGGATGTATGGTAAAGCCTAATGCAGCTGTAGGTCAAACAATAAGAGATAATAGGTGTTGTCAACGCGCAATTGTAGAATACTCAAAGCACTTTGTTCTGGGACTGCACCGTTTCAGTAAATTATATCAACATTTTGCTACCACGAAAGGCTATATTCAGAAATGGTTCACTTCTTGTTCCTGGGCATTTATTGTGAATACCAGTCTGCTATTTTTTTCACAAAGGAGTTACCTAATCAAGTAGGATGTTGTAGTGCGGTAGTATTTTTAACCCTACAATATGCTGACAATCGCAAGCTACATGGGTCATTGATGTGCTTGGCTTATTTTTCGTACAACAAGGTATACTTGCAGACGCTCGGTCGGCTGGTGCAGGAATTACATGTCTGTAATGTATCTTACATAAAGTTATTGATCGCGAGTATACAATTTAATGTTGATCGTTCGAAAAAATAACTAGATTTTAGGAAGAAAGAGAAAATAAACTGTAAATGCGAATATGCTGTATTTCCATTTGTTTCTTTTATTGTTTATGTATACTTTATTACAGTGATAATATTGAGTGTCCCAGGGGAGCACACTCGACGAATTCTACTGACAGCCTTAGACATGGGATATATCGATACGGGAGAATACGTATTTATGGATGTGGAGCTATTCGAGTTCAAAGGTCATTATTGGGGCGACCACTCATGGATACGTCACGACGCACGCGATGATGAAGCGGAAAAGGCCTTTACGTCATTACTACGTATTGCACTGCACGAGCCAACGGGGCCTCGTTTTGACAATTTCTCCCGGGAAGTGAAGGCGAGGGCGTCACGTGATTACAACTTTACTTTTGGGAATGAAAAGGTTAAAATTAGGTCTCACATCTGTCAAAAAAGTATAATTGTACTCCAGCCAATTATTTTACATTTAAATGTCAAATTGCATTGTATTGCTTTGTAGTTAAATGAGTGTGTAAGATATACAAAATTATACTAGAAACAAATATTTTTCCCAAACACAAAATGAACATAAACTGTAACGTGAAATGAATACATGTAGATTATTTCATAGGTAAGGTGTTATAGAGAAGAATTACTGATATACATAGTTATAACAAACTGAGAAAACACACTACATGGCATTAATTGCTGTATAGACACCTGCGCCCTCTATTGTATGCTGTGGACATTAAGACATATTCTTGACTCATTTCATTCATTGCAGGTCAACACTTTTATTGGATTTTTCTACGATGCCACTATTTTGTATATCATTGTGCTATCTAAAACACTACCGAGTAATCAATACTATTATGACAATCACTCTGTAAGATCAATACAACTCAATTTCACTTTTCAGGTCAACTTCTTTATTGGATCATTCTATGATGCCACTATTTTGTATGGTATGGCGCTAAACGAAACACTATCCAGTAACTTGTCTATTCGAAATGGCCACAGCGTCACTCGCCGCATGTGGAACAGGACATTCAAAGGTACCACCATATTCCCTGCATCAGAAGTACACTGTTCTTTTATCATAGGAAATAGATGGATAATGCGAAAAGGACGCTTTAGGCACTGTGATGCTTTCTGCACTCTACGCATTGTTAACCATAGGATTAATGTAGCTTATGGGCTTAATATCCTTTACTAAGTATTTCCCCCAACCTGCCCTTTTTAAAAATTCAGCCCATACGAAGTATGCATTGTATGAAAGGTCTTATGCTGAGGAATACATCACGTATCATAACTGTAGTCTCCAAGCAGCGTGTTAATTATGCTGTGGTTTCAAAGGAGAAAAAATAGTGTTTTCAAGCGGTGCTCCCATGCAGATAAACCAACTAGTATGCGATGCAAAGCAATGATCAAGCTCGTTATGTATCCTTAGTATACATCATTACTTATCGCCTGATATAAATAACAAATATTTTATCCGTGTTAGCCGGAATCCAGTGCCATACATGTCTTAAACACGCTATATATATTTTCACTAAATTCCTTATTTGAGCCTCCTCTCGACAGGCTTTATATCAAAGTTGTAAGAATACTTCTTGAATTACCGCTTCTTTCTAGGGATCACAGACCACGTGTTCATGGATGATAATGGTGACAGAGATACAAGTTATTCGATATTGGACTTGGACCCAAACACCGGAAAATTTGTGGTAAGCTAACAAAATCACATACCGCGGATGAATGTGGCTCACCAAGTTTGTATAATTTAGGCCAAGTCAAAATTATGCGAGTAGTTTTTTTAAGTGAAGAGACATTACAAGGCCATTCCATTTGTCTGCGATAGCCGAAATATCCGAGAGCGCCCGTCCGAGTTAGGCAAGCTTGGCTGGTGTCCACACCACATCATGGGTGTACATATGTAGTAATACATCTAGTATATTTATTTTCTTGTAGAGCACAATTGGAATTGACCAATATGTAACAAATATGAGAACTAAGGCGCTGGTACATATGATACGAACATATTAGTAACTAAAAAGAAGAAAGATGTGCTATACATTTTAAACCCGGTGACTGACTATACGAAAATAAATGTGGTAATTAAAGAAAAAGAATACATGCTAGACATTTCAAAGCCATTTTGTACTATGTATCCCTTATACTAGTTTTTTCAGACGGTGGCATTTGATAGTCCACTTTGGCGCATAGCAATGTTCTGAATCAGATGTAAAAACGTGTGATAAAGGAACTTTTAGGGAATGGATAAGTGTTCTCTACTAGAATAATATAATAAATACCGGCTACTTATTTTTCTAACTAATATAAAGTTTGTAGAATAACACTGTTTTTGTATTACCTGTATTTATGTTTGATATACTGTTATTTAAGTAACTATTGTCATAATGATTTTGAAGATGTAAACTTTTTAAGTCTATAAACATACATGCATACATATTGTGGTGACTGGAAATACTAAAAAGACCAGTACGAAAAGATATTTTCAACATATTTTAAGATCACCTATCCGTTATTTTTGTTCTTCCAGGTGGTGGCACATTATTGGGGCGACAGACCTACCTACAACCCCGTAGCGGGCAGGGCCATCCATTGGGCAGGCGGCAGAATCTCACCCCCCGCGAACATGCCACCCTGCTGGTTCATGGGGAACAACCCCGACTGCCAAGAAACAGGTAGGCATTCAGCAATATATGTATGTTTGTTTATTGACTATAACATCACAGTTAAAGAATCATACTTATACAAATGAAGAAATGAATGAAGAAGTAAATGAACAAATAACAGAGAAACAGTGAATAAACAACTCAATTGTTTCATACTATATAAAAAAATATGAGTATCATGATACATGCGGGTTAGGAACTCAGGAATAAGGCGCAAGGAGGCGGCAGACAACCCTATAGTTTGCTCCAGTTTTGTTTGGCATTATAGTGATTGAAGATTACTAGTATTATTATTATTATTATTATTGTTATTATCATTATTATTATCATTATTATTATTATTATTATTATTATTATTAATATTACTATTATTATTATTATTATTATTATTATTATTATTATTATTATTATTATTATTATTATCATCATCATGGTGTAAGCATCCCTGACGGTCCAACGTATAATTATTTATAATTTTCAAAAATACGTACGAGACTTTCACACCCCTAGTATACGTAAACGTAAAATCCTAGTGATTGGTGGATGACAAGCAAAGCGCTGTGATAAGGTAGATCTGCCATAATTAATGTGACCATTTTTTTCTGTTGTAGGGAAGCTATCTGCGTGGCAAGTTGGACTCATCGTCATCTCGTTGCTGCTGGCCTCTGTCTGCGTGTGGTTTGCATTTTGGAGGTTAGTATGATACCGAAATCACTTAAGCTATGATTAGTTGTTCAAATATGGGGAGAATAAATTCCTGTCATAATAACGATATCGGCATATTGTTTGATTTTTGGTGCAAACGCAATTACTGAAACTTTGATTTACTTATGCAATGTTAGAAAAATATAGTTTTGAACTGCTATTCGATTTATTTCACTTTGGCTAATGTTTGAATATTCGCACATATCTTGTATAATTGCGCGTTTTATACTCTCAAACTTGATTCACATATTAGCTTCAGAAACCAAATACTTTGCATTTTATTCCCTTCATTCCAAACTGAGCTACTTCTGCACATGACTATTGTAGTGGTGCGCCATCTACACGTGAGAAGTAAAGTTACTATTATAAAGAAATATCATACACTCTGCATTTTTCCCCATTAATGACTCACTTTTAGTTGCTTCTCTAGGGACCTGAAGAGTAAAATCCGATATCTCTAGAGGACAGCCCGCCTTCGGAGGGTTCATACGACACATGTGTGTGGAGCACATAAATTGCCAGGCATATGATCATGCAGTGTGAATTCCACCAAAGGGCTAGAGAAAAAATGTTTAATAGAATCAGTAATATTGTGAATATAGATGGGCAAGAAGTATTTAGTGTAATAATGGGCAAGTTTTTGGAAGAATGGTCCTTTTATGACATGTTACCCATATGGCATATTTCCTGCACATACGTATCGGGCATGTATAAAAGTGTGCTTGAGTTCCATAAAGAGTTTGGCTAAATTGTGGGGGTGGCAAGCCGTACTCTGATTAGCAGTATCTGGGTATTTTTTGCTGTACCTCTAAGCATTACTTGTACCCCCCCCCCCCCTCCCCTCCCCTCTGACTAGTGGCAATCGGTAAACTTAAGGAAGTACCATACATGCCATGTGTCTTAAGTATAACCCGTACAGTATTCCAGTAAAAGTTAATCCTGACTGCTCTGTTTACAACCCCTTCTCTCCCCCCCCCCTCTTTCACCCCTCCTCTGACAGCATTTAAACTAAGAATGTTATTATTTTTTTTTTCTGAATATGTAAGATCCTGTGCATTGAATACACTACATGTTCTCCATCACCTACTTTCTCATGTCTAATGTATGTTTATCATACTTACAACTGTATATTTATATGTCAAAGCTATTTAATGAGGTTCTGTTTTTGCCTCTGTTCCTAATTTTGTCTCTAATTTTTTGATAATTTTCTACCACTGTCTACATTTCAAGACTGTCTAGTCAAAACTGTATGTGAATATAGGATTGGTGTCTCTTTCTAGTATTACTAAGTTGTATTTGTCTTAGTTCTATGGTTATATTCTAATTTGTTATTCATTTATTATGATATATACGATTTTGTAATTTTGATATTACAGCAAATAAACGTATTATTATTATAAACACCCAACCTGCCTGAAAAACATAATATCAAACTTCAGGATAATGCAAAGTTAATGAAAGTAAAATTCAAAGTAATGGTAAATGATTGCATCCAATTTACCAACATCCATTTTAATAATGATCAACACGAAGAGTAATATCTTAATGGTGACGTAGGGGGTTATTCTTAACCAACCCGGCCCATAAAATAAGATACATTTAGGTGACCTTCTACATATAGGCATACACATTTCAGTCTCTGTGAGGTTTATTTTCATCCCCATAACACATAATAAAATACCTCATTCTCAATAAAAAAATATTTAGATAATATATATATATATATATATATATATATATATATATATATATATATATATATATATATATATATATATATATATATATGTGTGTGTGTGTGTGTGTGCTGTAGACAATATTACAATATATATATATATATATATATATATATATATATATATATATATATATATATATATATATATATATATATATATATATATATATATATATATATATATATATATATATATATATATATATATATATGAGATATTTTATTAGGCACACACAAGTTTTAGATTTGTTGTGTTTATCATTTCAGACGGATCCAGCTTGAATCTGATATCAACAATATGAGCTGGCGTATATCTAGTGACGAGGTGGTATTCAACAAGCATAATGTGACTTCAATGAGCAGGATCAGTATGGTGAGAATAGTACATCTTGATAATGCCAAGTGATGATTGATTTCATTAACACTAGAATGGATTGTATAGTATAGTATGTTTATTGACTGTACGTACGTACAAGATCATACAAAATACATATAGATTGTTCAAGTAGACATTGAAATTATAAACGTAAGATAACTAAACATAATATAGTATCTGTAAAAGAAAAAGCAATAAATACATACTGATTTTTGTTGAACAGGGTCTACATACACCATAACTCGTTTATAGCACTCAATTGCGTGTGCTAGTAATGAATGAATGAGTGTTTAAAGGCACATCGGCACACATAGGCTATCTAGTGCCATGGAATCTGAATGAGATAATGGTCCTTTGCAATTGTAAAAAACAATAAATATGTTGTATTTGCTATGACTTTGTACATGTACCGTACAGTCAATAAACATACAAATACAAATACAAATAACAAAGCAAGAGGAAAAAGAGATATGTTCACAAAACCATTAACAGTTTTCAGATTATAACAGTGCATACAAGGCTGTTTCAATAGAGACTGAATTCTTAAAATATGTCACGAACGGTAAAACAGACCAATCTTATGTAGAAAAGAGCATTTAAATCGTAGTTATTCCGCATTTATATACTTGTACAAGGTGTTACAGCAGATTTGCAGTTAGGTCCGATGCCTGCCAGGCATGCAATCTCGTACTGATGTTTCCTTATAAGGGAACAGCTGGTTAGCCTGGTTGCTTTACAGGCGGCAATCATTGGCAAAAAATACATCGAGGAAAATACAAATATTTCAAGGTTGCTTCGTGGTATTTCAAATTAAACTACCACATGATACCACATGCTAAATATATCTCAACAGCCAAATAAACCAAAATCAAAATTATTAGCAAATAGCAATACATTAACTAGCAATAGGATGAAATTATAGGATGAATAGAGAACAAATTGAAAAAAAGACTGATTGCAGTCGGTATCAAGACAAAGTCGGTTTCAAGATTGAAGTCGGTTTCAATTATTAGTCAATGGATTCAAGGAATTAAGATATTTAGTCAAAAAAACAATAA
Organism: Maea johnstoni; assembly: GCA_963942565.1. Taxonomy (NCBI): domain Eukaryota; kingdom Metazoa; phylum Annelida; class Polychaeta; order Spionida; family Magelonidae; genus Maea; species Maea johnstoni. Next base: position 14,354,616 of record OZ012693.1, on the reverse strand, counting down.
AAGAGTTCATTGTCAGTCAATTTTAAGAAACATGGCTGGATTATACTGAATGAAAATCGAAATTCTCACGTTAACTGGGGCTTTTTATACTAGGCTAGTTTTATACTTATTTGTCACCCATAAACATTAAAGAAATAATTGAAGATGTTCTAATGTATCATGTTCAAATAGGAATGAACCAAAAGACGGGTTGCATGATGAAGGTTGATATGCAAGATATGAATTTTGAGGATAGAAAATTATCGACATTACTTTTCATAGTAATCTTATTAATTAATGCACTTACTTTTTCTTCTACTCTTAATTGAATTTCAGACAACAGCTTCATCACTTAAGTCGACAAACCAGATATTTGCTGTTACAGGAAATTATAAGGTAAGTCGAGTCAATGAATGCATATGAGAATTATTTCATGGAATAAAATCAACGTATCTGCATTCTTTCGGTCTGACATTCTGCTACTTATTTTGCAATAGA
>OZ012693.1:14349139-14351639 GCA_963942565.1 Maea johnstoni | reverse complement strand
AAAATCGTGGCATGAAAATGTCTTATTATTATGCATGAAAATGAAAGTTTCGCACCTGGCATGATTTTTTCGCCCCAGAAATTGTCATGGGTAGTTGAGCTGAACACAACTTCCTGCATGGAATTTTCACTCATAAACATTTATGGGGCAGATTTTTCACTTTCATGCATAGGAATTACATTTTTATGCATGGACATTTCATTTTTCATACAAGAAAATTTAAATTTAATGGATGAAATTTTCATTTTCATGCATGGAATGAAATCTATTTTCGTCCATGAAAATTTTCCTACGGGTAATAGACATGCTCTTACATGCATACTACTAACTGACTGGTCGGAGAACAAATGACAAAGACCACTTTTTTGGCAATCTAAGTGGCTTTATGTGCCAATATGCCTTTAAACCCTCATTCACTCATTCACATCATATATTTCTCAAAGGCCTCATGGCTTTTATCAACATGTGACTTTTCACAATTGCTTTGTAGGATGTTTTAGGGAACGATTCCATTAAGTTAGAATGGATGTTTCGGACGTCACTAGTTAGAGATATCGTAATGGTAAGTAGTAGTAGTAGTAGTAGTAGTAGTAGTAGTAGTAGTAGTAGTAGTAGTAGTAGTAGTAGTAGTAGTTTGCTTTTTGCCATTATAACCGGTAGCAATATTACTCCAGTATATAATAAAATATGTGTAAATCTTTCAACAATAGTACACAGTAGTGGTCATTTCATGATTCATGTAACTATGGAACATGATTACCTTCCAGAACTATAGTTACTAATTTACGTCTAATTTTATGAAATGATGAACAACCTACATGTACAGTCAACTACAGTTATTATTTGATGAAATTAATGACACCAGATATGTATGTCTGTGTTTAGGGTATGCTGTATATACATTCCTCTGATGTTCACACCCACGGTCGACTGAGCTCATCAAACTGTGTTGTGGATGGTCGCTTCGTTCTCAAGATCACAGACGTAGGCATGAGAAGCTTCTGCGACGAAAAGGAAAACGAGAAGATTCACAATGCTGTATGCTGGAGTAAGTGTGCTATTTACATATATAGATAGACCACAGGAAAGCTGTGGGGTATATGATATAACCGAGGTGTTGCGAGGCGGAACCGAGTAACCCAAGGGTATCACATACACCACAGCTTCCCAGAGGTCTATGTAGCGTGTACCACAGTTGACTGCCTTCCACCAATCACAGGCCGAGAAAGGCTTCGCTGTACACTCTTGCTCAATACCTTTAGGTAACACCTTCACACACGCACACACACACACAAATATGTATACATATATACATGCTATATATATATATATATATATATATATATATATATATATATATATATATATATATATATATATATATATATATATATATATATATATATATACACATATATATATATATATATAGTATATATATATATATATATATATATATATATATATATATATATATATATATATATATATATATATATATATATATATATATATATATATATATATATATATATATATATATATATATATATATATATATATGTGTGTGTGTGTGTGCCGTGACTGTATATATGTTTATACAGCTAGCTTATTAAAAGTTTGAATCACGTTGTATTCTAGTATGCTTTCCTACGGAAAGGTTGGGTTCTTTGTTTCCAGTGATACCTTACTTCCTAACTAACCTCTAGTGGACCTGCAACTTCAACTTCAACTTCAACTTCAACTGCAAAGCTTAATGCAAAATGACTTGCCAAAAATAGAGAAGACTCGACAGTTTTCATTTGTAAATATGTGACGTAATATTCACCTATTTCACATAGAAACCAACCGCTAATCCTTACTCAAAAATTCATAACACTGCCACCATGATCTCTGAGGCAATCATACGTCCATTTCCTTTCAGAGCAGTTGTGGGTAGCGCCGGAAATTCTGAGACAGCCGGCCCCTGTGCCGTTCCATTGTAGCCAGAAGGGCGACGTGTACAGTTTTGGCATCATGCTGGAAGAGATCACAGTCCGAGGAGGGCCCTACGAGGACGCCCTGACAGTGATGAGTCCGGCAGGTAACATTAGGGCACACATCTATCAAAATACATGACAGCTTCGCTCATTGTATGCATTATGTCATCAGAACCTCTTCTGTCTCTTGATGTGTTTTATGTGTATTTATTGTTTGTGTGAGAGTCCTCTATTTAAGCCTTTATATTGTCGGTTTGCCATCGTCACCATTATCATCACCATTATCATCATCATCATCTTAATTACATCATAATCATTTTCATCACCATCTTCAGTATCATCATCATTTTCATCATCATCATCTCTCTCTCTCTCTCTCTCTCTCTTCTCTCTCTCTCTCTCTCCTCTCGTCTCTCTCTCTCTCTCTCTCTCTCTCTCTCTCTCTTGTTATCTAGTCGCTCTGCATTTATGGACACCTAGTACGTGAAATGCCTTCCAAACCATTTAATACCCATTAAGAG
>OZ012693.1:14347774-14348939 GCA_963942565.1 Maea johnstoni | reverse complement strand
CATTAGGACGAATGCAATTTGTTTTTGGACTGTAAAAGGAAAACACAGGAACACTTTTCACAATAACATTTCAGCTAAGATATGTGGAATACTTCAACACCCACCTCCCCGGAAAACTTTAACACCCCCACCCCCACAACGCACACAAAACACTCTTGAATATAGAATAACATCAGTCCTTTAGAATATAAATCTAAAGTGGAAGAAATGTAAGGATGCCAGCTTACCACAATAGTTTGGTGAGATTAACTAGTGGAAAACAAAAAAATGAAAATACGGTCTTAATAGCAATTTAGACATTTCGTTTCCTCTGAAAGCGAAAGGTGAAAGTCAATTTCGATAGGCAAAGAGGTCTTCAGATTGTATGATCACCTGATTGAGGGATTGTTAAATGGCATTTTACTTTTGGCAGATTGCAGACATAAATGATTGGTTTAACCTTTATGGTAAAAGCTATGTGATTTCAGAGTATTCCTGTTACGACATTGTGCCCTTTGAGTCTAGCCCACAGCCAATAGATGGCGGCTTTGGTCGCATTTCCTGTTATTGGTGATGCAAGCAGACCGCAAATTTGGAGTCCATTTTGCCTTTGTAGCGTACATCAAGGGACAGTTTTTGCTGACACAAATTCCTTTGTATCACATGTCTGGGCAATAATTACCTCCCCACGCTGTCCGCGCTGCAACATATGTTGATAAACAATAAAGATTGATGTTGTCCAATAGAAATAATGTTACGAAGCAGAACACGTGAGATTTACATGCTCCTAGCTTGGCCATTTAAAGCGATTCCTTGAATTTGTAGTTTATCAGCAACTTTCCTTTCGTTTATCGTGTATATACTTATACCTAATATATTGTGACGCTTTCACAATGTATTCGAATATTGGGCAATTAAGAAAATGTTTCAAATATAAATCATACTTTCAAACGTTAGTGTGACAATTTACAACACACACACATACGCACACACATACGCACATACATACACACACATGTATGTAATTCTCTCTCTCTCTCTCTCTCTCTCTCTCTCTCTCTCTCTCTCTCTCTCTCTCTCTCTCTCTCTCTCTCTCTCTCTCTCTCTCTCTATATATATATATATATATATATATATATTTATATATATGTATGTGTATAGATATAGATTTATATATATATACATA
>OZ012693.1:14252774-14345274 GCA_963942565.1 Maea johnstoni | reverse complement strand
CAATGAATTTCATACTCATTTAGCTTCGGAGGTACAATAAACCTTACCTAAGTTACCTTATTTACAGAATAGAGCAATATGTTTTCCCTGTTGACATTTAAGAGAGTAAAAATCTTCAATATCATGAAAATACTAAGTGTATGTTTTATGTTGTTTTAACAAGGGCCTACCTACCCAAACAAGATAAATAAATCTACATATAAACTTAAGTCGTTGCTAATGGGAATCACCTACCGATGGAGACTGGCAATACTCCTATCAAAATCCATTTATGTTTCTCATCATCCTTTCAAAGACCACTTTCACTCATCCTGGCAACATTTTTAAGCACGTTTAACTGTACGCTATGAACACTATATAATTGAAAATAATACTAAAACAATCCTTTCATTTTATTCTAGGTGGAAAGATGGAAATATTGTTGAGAACCTTTTGAAAAGGATGGAACAATATGCCAACAATTTGGAACATATTGTGGAGGAGAGAACTGCTGAACTTGTCCACGAAAAAAAGAAATCGGAGGGGCTATTACATCAGATCTTACCAAGGTAATAAAAATAAGTGGTAATATAAAGGCATTGATATATTATCCCACGCGTTACCAAATACTAAAAACACATTTACACAAAAATCAAAGGATTTACCGTGTAGTGGTAAATATGTCACAAGGAAACTCTTGTGTATGTTGTATACACAAGCTAAGGTGTTATGAGTCGAAGCCGGGTATTTGCAAGTGTATCACATATGACATGGTTTACGAGGGCTTGTTCCACGGAGTAAAATTCCCTTCTCCTTACGAATAGGGGCCTTGAAACTGGAGAGGCAGCATAAACAGCCATCCACAAGGCCGCACACGTATACAGCGACCACACCAACCTGCCAAATACTATGGATCCTAGATAATATATATATATATATATATATATATATATATATATATATATATATATATATATATATATATATATATATATATATATATATATATATATATATATATATATATATATATATATATATATATATATATTTATGTATACAATACGATATATACAATATATATCTACTGTACACTGTATATATATATATGGACGGAGCATTACATAAAAATAAATTCAACGGCAATTGGAGTAAAACATATAATAATAAAAGCATTGTTTTCTTATTTATTTCTCCTGTGTATTCTATTCAGATCTATAGCGGAAAAGTTAAAGAATGGCGTCACGGTAGAACCAGAGGCTTTTGACAGCGTAACGATATGTTTCAGTGACATTGTGGGCTTCACCGCCCTGTCAGCAGAGAGCACTCCACTTGAGGTAATTCTGCATATAGCTATCACTCCTTTCCAAAATGCACTTGCCCTTTGGGAAAGCCTGCACATTCAGAACCAATTAATGAAAAGTCAGATCACACACAAACAAAGCTATTTCTGTTCAGTGGATTATTATCATTTTTTTCTGGAAAAGACTCCGTTTTGGCTGGCGACTAAAGTATGTGATGATTTGATTAAATGACTTTTGTGACATTTTTCCACTTGTCAGCGAATTAGTAAATGGTAAGTTAGTAAATAATAAATGCACTACAACACCAAAGCGACACGGTAATATCAAGACCCAATAAAAGTTCGTTAAAACATTTTAAAAAGTTATAATATGGTAAAACCAATTATTTTCATGCTTTCCAAAGTTTTGCCTTTCTAGCTTATGATCTCAATCTAGTTGTTTCTAAAAGTGGATTTCAGAATATGCAGGAAAATGAGTCGTACGTGGGTGTAAAACTGTATTAGGTCTGGTTTATACCCACTGACCCATCATACCAAACGTGATTCAACTTAATCATATACCACTATCCACTCTCTTTCCTCTTAAGTCACGCCAGCTAGGACTCCCGAAACCAATTTACATTGCACATATTCGAATTTGTAAATGTATCTTATGTATTACTTTCAATATGGACTGATGTGGATGGCCCGCGTATGAAGAGTGAAGCACGTCGGCTAATACATATTTATGGCCCGAAGCCATCTAACAATTCATACCCCCTCACTGCGAGATGTCTGAAAGAGCTTTCAAAATGTGTTTTATGTTCTCTGCTTTTCAGGTTGTGGAGCTTTTGAATGATTTATATTCATGTTTTGATGCCATTATAGAGGACTACGATGTTTATAAGGTACGTTCACAACTTAGGGTAAATATTTTACTTTAACATTAATGTGTGAATAGCGTTATATACCAAGTACGTCTCAATTTGCCTGGCGAGAAACCATACACCAAGGCCACTAAATCTTAAAGAACTAATGCACGCCCTATCTATATCTAGTTTTATTACTCTTTCATTATTTATTAACATATGTTTATAGTAGTTTAAAATGCTTAAGGAATGAAACTTCCCATTTCTATCATAGATCATATAGTTTATAGCATTTTTATTTCTTCCAAGAAAATGTTATAAATAAGAAAACGTTATACGAGAAAACACCATATTTCATAAAGTCAAGGTATTGGAATCTGATAACAATAATGTATTGTTACAATTTAGGATTTTTCTGTATCGTAATGGATCACTAATGAAGAATGCATCTTGTGTAATACAAACACAGTTCGAAACTCAGCTACTAGTGTAAACTTTGAAATCGAAAACTTTTTAAAGCACGAACAATAGTATTCACTCACGTTCATGTACCAGACATTTGGCTTGAACTTCCCTGCAAACTTCGAATAAATTTCTCCTAAACACCAAAGTAATCTTCACTTAGCGATGATTAAACACATCCAAGTAAGACAGCCTATAGAAACTGGTAAACATTAGTATTTTCTATCATACTTAGGTTGAAACCATTGGAGACGCATATATGGTGGTTTCTGGTCTACCCATAAGGAATGGTAATCTACACGCACGCGAAATTGCCCGGATGTCGCTGACCTTGATAAACGCCATGTTTACATTCGTTGTGCCGCACCAACCGGAACATCAACTGCAGCTGCGCATTGGCCTCCATACGGGTATGCAAAGTGAACCGATTCAGGTTGCTATATATGTGAGAAGGTTGCCCATGACTTGGGGTTGGGCGTTGGTTTTCACCGGGTAATCGGGTGTCCTCTCCGAGGTACAACTGGGTAGTCAAGTGACGTAAAACATAATTCCAAATTTCAAGTCGCTATTTAAGCGTGACAATTGGATTTGCAATACCTTTTAGTTTAAACCTTTGATCGCGATTTATATAGTCATAGTGATTTGCTCATTGCATTTTCCTGCAATAATAATAAACATCAAGTTCAAAATGAGCTGAGTAAGTATAAAACACCAACATGGGCTGTACAATGTCGTCAAAGGAATAATGTCCTATTGTTTGTTGAATTCAAATGTGAGATTACCGCAGGTTTCATACCATTTTAGAAAAAAAATCTTGTAAAAATTACATCCTTCTCAATGCATCTTTTGATTCCATATCTTTAGAGAACTATGAAGTTCCTTTCATCGTAGAATCGTAGGTAAAATTTGTTTTTGAAATACGAAAATCTGGTTATTTTCGCCTATTTCCATCTTTTTTATTCAGAGAGGGGTGAGGCCAACATTATGACTATATCAGATTTTCGTTACATTTGGACATTTATTCGAACAATCATTAACATATTCAACAAATTTCTGTTGTGACTCTTCGAAGGTGTCTTTATCTACAGACACAGAAAAAGGATGTGTGTTCAGAAAAAATGGAGATGTGCCCTTAAAGTAAACGTATTCGGTTTGTAGTCTTTAAAGTGGCTTGCTTTTGCCCATTTGCAACTGAATGGACACATGGCTTGAAAAAAAAAGGATAAGGAATGAACGTATAAAAAAAGGAAAACCAAAGAGGTCAAGTATTACTCAAAATAAAGCTCTACTATCAAAATATTACCCTATGTTTCCAGCTATGTGTACACTGTAATATAGTATTTACCTTCCCCATGACATCAGCTTTTGTCAATGACCGGTATGCAGCCGAGTACTACATGTGCTTTGTGGTTAACATGAACCAATTAAAAGGAAATGATGTTAATATTACTATCATTTATTATTATTATTATTGTTATTATTATTACTATTATTATTATTATTACTATTATTATTTTCATTTTTAATATTATTATTATTATTATTATCATTATTATTATCACTATTATCATCATAATTATCATTATTATAATTATTATTATTAATATTATTATCATTATCATTATTATTGTTAATATTATCATTATTTCCAAATGAATGTACACGTGGTTTAAAAAAATGTATCTCAACTAATAAAATGATGTATGAACATAATAATTGAGTATCCTTATCATTCTTTTCTTTATTATTAGTATTATTGTAATTATTATTATTATTATTATTATTATTATTATTATTATTATTATTATTATCATTATTTTTATCATTATCATTATTATTAACATTATTATTATTACTATTATTATTATCATTATTATTATCATTATCAGTATTACATTTCTTTGTATTCCAGGTGCATGTGTTGCAGGTGTGGTGGGAATTAAGATGCCTCGCTATTGTCTCTTTGGTGATACAGTCAACACTACCTCTCGTATGGAGTCAACCGGGACTCGTGAGTAACTATCATATCACCTATTGCAACCTAATCATGTGTAGTTTTGCTGCCATTTTATTCCGCCATAATGCTACATGTACAGTAAAGACAATTAATTCCTGCATCAGTTGACCGGACGTCTGGCAATGTCTGGTTGTACAAAAAAGCTACATTTAGTTGTGAAGTCATCCTTGCCCAGACACTGGCTGGCAATCGGGCATGCAGTCGTCTTGTATGCTCATGCTGCCTAGGCATTCGGTGTAGGAATTAAATGTCGGCACTGTGCATACTGTAAGGTGTTGAGTACCAGGTAAATGACCTACTTACCACAGGTCACTAGCCTCATTCCTCATTCCCTGCAGTGCCGACATTTAATTCCTGCATAATACACGACCGCATGCCCGATTGCCACCAAGTTTCTTGGGTGATAATCAAAAACAAAGATCAGTTGACCAAGTCTTCTTAGACTATTTGGCTATAAGGGCCCCCCCCCCCCCCCCCCCCCCATATTGAATATCGGATGGAACTTTCTCTATATTCTCAACTAATACGAGCCATATTATTTCATTGCAGCTCTCAAAATCCATGTAAGTTCGTCAACAAAGAGTGTTCTGGATACGTTTGGTACATTTCGACTGGAGGCACGTGGCGAGGTAGAAATGAAGGTAAGCGTTAAGGATAGGTGTACTACATACATGTACTTGTGATACAGTAAAAATTGTATATGTAAGTACAAACCGACAACCTTATGTTTTCTTTAAGGAGGAAGATGCATGACACAACAAGTATACTTACGTGCAATGTCAAGTTTATATAAATGCATACATACATAAATACATACATACATACATACATAGTTACATACTTTACATTTCTTTACCTTTGAATTATTTTCAATTGGTGATATTTAAGACAATGTGTGTTGATGTTTTTCAGGGCAAAGGTCTTCAAAAAACCTACTGGCTGATGGGGGAGTCGTGAGAAGGAGAGGCTAATGTTAGCAACCTTTCAAGCAGGAATACATTAGGTTATTACATGATGAGCAGCTCAAGGGAGAGTCTTAGGCGATTCACCAACTCAACCTCATGTTAGTGCATACATGATATTAGTATGTATGAATGAATGAATGAATGATTGCTTAAATGCACATAAGCACACATAGGCCATAGACACTCTGAGAGCAATGGATATTCCCAAGGATTGCTCTCGAACGACCTATATGAGACAATGACCAATATGGTGCTGAAGAAGGATTTCATACCTCATACATCTGCAAGATCTCTCCATGAAGAATATATCACTTATATGTCACAGAATGCATGATAAAATATATATTGTCGTTTGCATCGAAAGGTATGCCGGCCAATTGAAAGAGGAAAAAGCCATTAAGGTACTTTTTTTGTAAACATAAAGGTCAATATGTGAATATCATTGTATTTATACTAGTATTTCAGTGGAAATGATTGTTACTTTCGATTGTTCATCAATATCATTGTTCTTCGTACTATCGATTTGTGTATAAGGCAATGCCAAAAATTGTTTGAGATATTTCTCTTTCTATACACACTTAACACGACTCGAGGGAAATTCAACTATAGAGAGGGGATTGAATATTTCCTCCATACATATTAAATGAGGTTTCTCTGTATAATCGCAGTTTTTATACCACCAATATGAAAAATGATCAAAGATGAGGGATACAGAAGCCAGATTGCGAGAATCAAAATACAAAGCAGGGAGGTACTTCAGGCTCAATTAAGAGGTATAATTTTAACATATGCCTCAAGGAAAAAAAGACATCAGGACGGACAGGAAAGACATCTCACCACTGAAATAGAAAGAGATGGACAAAACTTACATGAACACATAGCTGACATAGACTGGTTAAATGCATTTTAAAAAAAACAGGACGACTTGGAGGAAATTAGGGAACATAAATTAAAAGGTGCCCTTATAAGAGCCAGATGGCAACAACTAACTGAAGGTGAGAAACCTTCCAAATATTTTCTAAATTTAGAAAACAGGAATTTTGTCTCGAAGCACATTAGGGAACTCAAGGGCGAAAATAACACAAAAATATTGGAACCAACTGAAATTCTTAAGGAAATGGGAAAATTCTATGAGCACTTATATACAAAGAAGGAAACAACCGACATTAATAATACTAATTATGCACATATAGAAAAAAAACTAACAAAAATAAATAAAGAAGATAGGACAAGTTTAGAGAAAGATATTAGTTTAGAAGATTTAAAATACATTGTTTTCAAAAGTAAAAATAACAAAAGCCCAGGGCCAGATGGCTACTCAAATGAATTTTACAAAACCTTTTGGGATCAAATTAAAATACTTTTATTAAAACTAATGAATTACTATAGAGATAACGGATACTTAAACAAGTCACAACTTAGTGGGGTAATAACATGTATTCCAAAAGGGGGAAAAGTGTGCAATGATCTGAAGAACTGGAGGCCAATAACTCTTCTAAATTCCATTTACAAATTTTATTCCGGAATCTTGGCGGAGAGAATTAAAAAACTTCTTCCAAAAATAATCCATCAAGATCAAAAGGGTTTCATTAACGGCAGATTCATAGGGGAAAACACTCGGTTGATTTATGATATTATAAATGAATGTGAAATTCAAAATTTAGATGGGCTAATTATTCTCATTGATTTCGAAAAAAGCCTTTGATTCCATTTCTTGGGATTTCATTCTTAAAAGTCTTGAAAAATTTAACTTTGGGGAAACAACAATAACATGGGTCAGATCATTACAAATAGGTTCAAACTCAAAAATACTGCAAAACGGGTACCTCTCGGAGGAAATTACATTGGGAAGGGGTTGCAGACAAGGCGATCCTATATCGCCTTATCTGTTCATTTTGGCAGCGGAATTTTTAGCAAAGGCCATTAGGAGTAACACTAACATAAAAGGCATAACAATTCACAATAAAGAGCATAAGCTGTCAACATATGCGGATGACACAACATTATTCACAAAGTATAATGAAAATAGCATCAGAAGTTGTATGAAAACTCTTACAGAATTTGAACTGGTATCAGGACTAAAGGTAAATAAGGAAAAAACCAAGGTTATTCTACTTGGGGCAAATAGGGACAACAGGATGAAACTATGCACAGATCTAAATCTGATGTGGAGTCATAAATTCACGGCTCTAGGAATAACATATGACATACACAATATGAAAACAATAACAGATCAAAATATCAATAATAAACTAGTTGAAATCAATAGAACAATAGCAATATGGAGAGGTAGAAATATCACTCCAGTCGGTAAAATAGTATTAATAAAGAGCACTCTTGTATCAAAATTTACACACATCCTGTTGTCCCTCCCTAGCCCAAAAAATGAAACTATGAAAACACTAGAGAATGTCCTCAGGAATTTTATATGGGATCAAAAACCTCCAAAATTTCGTAAAGAAATAGTAGAAAATCCACACAACTTGGGGGGATTAAAAATGATCAATTTAGTAGCCTTCAATAACTCGCTTAAAATATCATGGCTAAAGAGACTAAAAAAACAATATGATGGCTGGGAACAATTCCCGAGACACTTTGATATTCACAAAATTGTCCTCTTTGGGGATAAATTAACACAGTCGATAATTGGTAAGATCCAAAATCCATTCTGGAAAGATGTGGTGATAGCGTGCACCACCCTACAAAAAATGATCAAAAAGGATAACACTTCAGTATTTAATATTCCCTTATGGTTCAACTCAGACATAAATCTAAACTTCAACAAATGCTGGTTCCAGAAAGGTTATTCAAAACTGGGAGACATTTTAGATAAAGATGGAAATTTTTTTACAAATAAAGACATGACAGATAGGGGTCTTTTTCTGAACTTTTTAGACTATGAAAGATTGAGATTCGATGTTTTAAAAATTATCCCTATCAACACAAACAACAATATGTATGGTCCATACCTACCATATATTTTATTTAAAATAGGGTACAACATCAAGGGGTGTGCGATGACATATAACTGTCTAATGAATTACAACTATAACATAATCACAGAAGCTCGAAATAAATGGGAAGAGGTTTTAGACGATGATATACCCCATTATACAATTGAGAAATCTTTCAAAAACCTACAAAAAATTAAGGAAGGATCCTTCACGAAATATTTGCATTTTAAGATGCTACATAGAAGAATAGTTACAAATAAAAAATTACTAGATATGGGTATATCTGAATCTAGCAAATGTCCATACTGTGAAGAACCAGAAGAAACAATTGAACATGCCTTCTTGTACTGTGAAATCGTTAAAAAATTCTGGGGAGAAATAGAAAACTGGTTAAAAAGACACATTGATAATTCAATAAAAATCCCGGATTTAGATAAAATAATGGGTACAGGACAAATAGAAGGAATAGTAGACAAAACTATAACTGCGACAAAAAGAGTAATATACCGAAATAGACAAATAGGTAAACAGTACACCATTACTGAAGTAAAGTCCCTTTTAAGAAATCAAATGATAATAGAAGAATATCAAGCTAGTATAGAGGGTACATATTTAATCTTTCTGAAGACGTGGGAAGTTGTATATGGATTAATTTATTAATATACTTTAACGAAGATATATTTTCCTGTAAAGAAATGAAATGACAAAACTGATGTATTTGACAGCGGAACTATTTATTTGTATAACTTTTGTCTGTTTGTGACAAGTACCTTGGTACTTGTACGATTGTATGATATATATGCCTTGATTATGGTTTAAACAAAGAATACCTCGAATTTGTACATATTTGTACATGATTGTATTTGTGAAAATACTGATTATTGTTTTGAAAAAAAATGAATACTTTTTACATGTTTATGTGAAAACTGGAAAATAAAAACCAGCAGTTGCGAAATTAAAAAAAAAAAAATACAAAGCAGCAAAATGAAATTCAATGCAATCCTATACGAAGGTATTAGTTCTTGAAAGTAAATCTAACCCAATATCTTACTATTGATTGATATCAGTGAAACAGGATTAAGTGACTCAGGGGTCCACTGAAACCTAGCTACCATTGACTTCCCATTCATTTGTACCTAGGTGTACTTGTGCGGGTCCCTGTTAACTGTCCTAAACAGGTTACTCAAATTCGATATCAGCGACTCCCTGAGAAAATATGTCAGCTGTGCTATTACTTCATATAGTGACATGTAGATCGTCTATAATGTTTTAGACACTACAGGCAACTCTTCTTAATCCGGACGTGTGTAATCCAGTTTCGTCTAAACCAGACATGATTGGAAGGCACCGTCCCTTCTTATACACATAAGTCCTATATGCATAATCCGGATTTTGCATAATCCGGACAGAAATTTAAGGTCCACATCAGTCCGGATTAAGCAGAGTTGCCTGTATAGGAGTCACTGACAGCTAGGTCGGACTTTTATAACTACCTTAGCTAGTTAATCAGATCTCTCAGTCGATCTCATTTATCCTGTGAAAAGGATGCCTCATAGGACAATAGCTAGCTACGCGTGTAGCTAAAAGTTGCATATATACAGTGGTTCCACTATTATATTTTTGACACGAATCACGTAATCTCGGTTGGAAATTGGCCCTGGTTCCTGTGGGTGATTAAAGCCACGACGTGACTATGCCAGGTATACTTAGATTTAGATTTGGAAAGTCAATTTATTTAGCTATAAGGATCCCCAATTGCAATTTCTTTATAATCATATTATACTTATAGACAGAAGGGAGAACCTTTGATTGAATGACTTGTTAAATCATTCAATGAATAAAAACAGTTTTCCGTGAAATTGAAATAAATAAAAATATGACTGTGCCATTGTTGTGACCAGATGTGCAAAATATGATATGGTGAAATAATTGCAGTTTATTATGATATAGCTGAACTCCTATTGACCAATCAGTATTGAGAATCACGGCTGGGCCTGTGATAAGATACAATGCTACATGATCCAATACTGTAACAATCCATTGCAGCAGGCAAGAAACAACCCCACTTCAAGCGAAGATTCCGTCCACTATGATAAGCTTTTCTTGTACATCTGAAGTGAAACAATGGACATTGTTCTTATTTAGCCAGTGATTGGCTTTATTACACCACTCAATATCTTTACTAACGATGTGTGTCGTATGTGAAGTCCAATGTACAGTATTATGTCACTCACAAGTCGATTTACGATCCTAAATGCTTTAATTGACTTCTTTCTCTTACAAAACTGTTGTTTTACAAAGGAATGAATATATTTGTTTTGAATAATTTCCTTATTATGATTTGTTGTGACAGGTAATACAAAAGAGGTACCAATACATGCGATTGAAATTACGAGTTTCACCGAGTATGATTCTCATTTCCTTATGATCTTAATTTTCTAATCAGATATTGGTGTTGAGCGATGTATTGTCTCACACATTTACCTATATGGTTAATTTAAATAAATGAAACAATATGTTCGTATCCAGAAAGAAATACAATGTTTGAGCTGCACGCACAGCATTGCGAGATAAAACACTGTATGAATTGATTTGAATAAAACAAATGAAATATTCGAACTTCTCGTAGTTTTTTAATTCAAATTTTTAATGGTCGATTATTATGATTTGAGGATGTTATTCTACCACGTGAAAAAAATGTATAGCCACTTAAGTGAACGTTACTGTTACTTCCCACAATGCATATCTAAATGTATTGAACTCTCTCTCTCTCTCTCTCTCTCTCTCTCTCTCTCTCTCTCTCTCTCTCTCTCACACACACACACACAGTTGTAAATACATATATTGCGTTATATCTTAAAATCCCTACCTTAATCTCTCTTGCCTTATTGAATTATTGTATATAACGAAAAGAAATTGTCACAAGTGTACATTATTGCTTTTTAGATTAAGAAAACTACGTTCTCATGAATGAAAAATAAAAATGGCCAACAACTATAATGCTTTTCTACATCGACTATAAAAACGCTATTAATGTATACTCAGTTTTTATTGTACTCTTAATCTCTAAAAGGTTATAATGCCCTTTGTTTCCCACGGACATTTTATATGTGGCATCTTGATCTAGACAGAACTTCATAATGTGTTACCATGCATAAAAGTAAGCTAAAGTAATAGTTCGTGCTATCAACACATTTTCTTGGTAGAACAAAATGGAATGACAACTTTTTATGGGTTTGTTTGCACATGCAGAGAATGTCAAAAAGATGACATCGAATTACCAACGGACGTTTTGGAACTTTACTGTACTTGTTCTTGACTTTAGGTCTAAAATGTTATTGCATATATTGCAATTAGATTCAGACGTTTGCGCACTAGTTATCATATAACCATAAAAGGATATAATTCTCATGATATCCCTTGTATTTATTAAAATGCAAACGCTCACAGAGATATATTTACGAAGATATCTTATCTTTATTTTCGAGACATATTACTTACATTGCATTTATAGTACCCATTTAGTACATTTTGGGGGTGAATGCACTCACAACTGTAGCTGTTGATTGGGTTTTGATGAGTACTTCAGTGTAGGTGTCCTGATAATCGCTCGTTGTAGACACAATATATTCAAATAACAGTCCGTTTAGCAGACGGCATGATATTCCTAGGCGGTATAGGTGTATAAGTATCGAGATAAATATTTTCTATTATTTGGTTGATTGTTTCTATATCTATTTATGCTGAAGTTACTCACACACAAATGAGTTTGTCCTGGTGTGTGATAATTTTAGGGTGTGTATGCCCAAATGGCGCTTGGATACCCTTCTGGAGGTTAGGGATTTGGATTGACCTACCCCCAGACACCCTTCTGGAGGGTATGGTACTGGGTTGACCCACTTCCAGACCCCTTCTGGAGGGTATGGTATTGGGTTGACCTACTTCAGCACGTGTTTGGTATAGTATCCTCGCTAGATCTCCGCTTCAGTTCTCTTCGTCCATTCTTGTAGAGATGTAGATAACGAGACATAACGAGAATACATATCGCATCACGTTATCTAAGCATCTTAGCGTACATGTCTGATGGATGCTAAGGTGAAGGGAGTGACAGCAACTGCAATTGATTTTTTTCGGTGAGAGCATATTACCTGTCGCATCTTCCATTCGCCGAGACAGCATCGAACTGTCACCGTGGCAGGGGGCTGCCCGCATGGCCGAGTGGTATAAGGCATTGCGCATCTCCGCTGCAAGTATACCGGCTTTGTACCATAATAATGTATGACCCGTGAGAATATGTGACCCAAGGGTTTGAACTACTTTCGAGTTAGCGTCATACATACATACATACATACATACATACATACATACATACATACATACATACATACATACATACATACATACATACATACATACATACATACATACATACATACATACATACATATATATATATATATATATATATATATATATATATATATATATATATCATCAGCTCCACTTCGATACTAGCAGCTGATTGGTCAATAGCTGTGGTGTACTGGACTTTATTGGGATCCTAGCATTGCTTTAATCAATTCTCAATGTTAGTATTCCAATAAGTGTTTAATCCCCATTCTAAATTATATATATATATATAAATATGAAAATTAAAAAAAAAATTAAAAAAATTTATTTCTTTTTTTTTAAATTAAATAAATAAAAATTAAAAATTACATAAATAGATAAAAAGAAAATTTAAAAATAAATTGAATTTTATTTTAAATTAAAAGAAATATATATATATATTTTTTAAATTTTGAAAAAACTGATGATAAATTCGTTATCCTCCTTGTAAAAAAGGGATACGGCCTGGTATCTGCATTCAGCCAGCCGTATCGCACTCGGCCTCCGGCATTGTGCGATACGGCTGGCTTCTCGCAGAGAGAGAGAGAGAGAGAGAGAGAGAGAGAGAGAGAGAGAGAGAGAGAGAGTTTGTTATTCTATCTCTACTATACATTTTTTGTTTGGTATGATTTGGAAAATGTATCCTAGTTCATATACAGATGGTGTTGCACTACCCATATATACAGGCAAACACATACAGCGCATTTCTTCAGTGCGGCTAAATGATAAATACATGTGTTATGATTCGCGTCGAAACGCACTCAATCATAATAGAGTGTGTTGGAAACATTAAGTGCAATTATATATTTCATGCTTAATTAACTTCTGAAGGCGAGTCGTGCGCATTTATTGCCTAATGATTACCAGAGGGCATGTAGGTTATTTGTGCGTATAAGATCCGGACACGTTCTCGGGGAATTGTTTAACCAACTATTTTCGATACATCCTTACATATTACAGGATATGCTACAACTACTAGTGCACTCGTTGACCTGACATGTTATTTGAGTGCATTGTAAACCCATACAAGCCTAAATCGCCTCTAAAACGTCTGACTATTTTTGATGTCTCCTATAAGGCACTATTCCAATACGAGAAAGCTAGTTACCAAATAACCGTCGTCTACATGCACATGTATGCTTTCTTATTCGCAAATTATCAATTATCACAAGTATGAATTTAAGGTGTATTGACCACGACAGGGCAATGGACCGTTCAGGATTGAATTAATAGTTTGACTAGTAATTTATTATGCCGTGTGTGTTTGATGAAAGTGAACTGTTTCCTTTTTTTTGTTTTTTTGTTTTTTTCATTTTGTGAGTTTCAAGTGTGATCATTTGATTGTATTTGTACTTATTTTTGTATTATACTTTCGCGGTTTTAGTCGCACCAACAACAAAACATACATATATACATATATTAGATAGATAGATAGATAGATAGATAAATAAATAGATACACACATACATACACACTCACATGCGTGCATATATACATACATACATGTACGCATGCATACATGCATACATACATACATGTACATACATATATATTCATCCATCCATACATACATACATACATGTACATACATACATACATACATACATACATACATACATACATACATACATACATACATAAAAAGATACATACATACATACATACATATCTATGGGCATCATCAATAAAGAAAATTAAAAGATGGTAACGGTAGTTCTGCAGTTCAATGAGTTAATAACTGAAAATAGGTCAACATATGCACTTGACCTTGAAGATTTAATCATTGCGCGAGAAAGGGATAGGTTTGATTGCTTGTTGTTTTCACTTAATTATTGCACCTATTTTTACATACATTTCATATGGCTATGAGATAAGGTCACTTTGTTATGACATTGAGTTGCAAGATGGTGACCTAATTGCGTATTATTAAATAGCACAAGTAGGTGCAATAATTGAGTGAAAACAACAAGCAATCAAACCTATCCCTTTCTCGCACAACACAGTTGTTTGTTCATATATTTAATGATGTCAAACGTGAGTGCACTTAATTACGTTGCAGTATCGAACGTTTTAAGCTTCGTGCAGTTATTGATTATAGACAATATCATGGTAAATAACATGGGTGTTCGTGTTAATTACCTGTTGTTCCGTTCAATTAACAATTATTAAGTTTGCACTTTGGTCTAGAATACAAGTTCCTCGCGTTAAGGTTGAGAATAATGATCTGTAATTGATGTAAATAAAACGTTGAAATACTGAATGGCTAACCCTTTTTAATTTGTTTTTTAATTTCTTAACAACACACACACACACACACACACATACACACACATAACAAAAAAGAAAAGAAAAACAAACAAACGCATACTGGCACATAAAACCCACAACAAATACGTCTTTGTACAAAATTCGAGGATTATAGATTTAGAGACAAAAATCTTAAATGATATACCCTAGATATCTGATTGGCAACCTAGCTGACTAGTTACGTACGGGATATATCATATATCTACTTCTCTATACGATACCATCACTTGTCCAATCATATATCCAATATCGAATCAAACTTTTGATCAAATATATCAAAGTCGCTATTTCAAATATCAATTATTATTAATTATAATAGACTTAATATTAATTTCTATATAAAATGCTAAAAGATCCATTCTTTCATTGTTAAAATGCGTTCACCCCTTTTAATTTAGATGGCTAACAACATACGCTGAGTAGCTTAACACTTGATATATCTTCAGTACCTCTTATCAGTCTTATGTAATATGTCGAAACCTCTTTTTTCCATGGTCTATGTGGACGAATCATTGTCCTTTAGGCATAGGATGGTAACTTCCATATACTTTATGTTGTTCAAATGCGGTCAGTTGTTAGAACATGCAACGCTACATCGTAAAATCCTTTTTTGGCAAACATTGTCATTGTTGTTTTTGACATAATCCTTTTGTCGTTGTTATTGTTGTCGATGTTGGTGTTTATGATGTTGTTGACGTTTTTATTGTTGTTGTTTTGTTGGTAACCTTGTAGTGACCGGTATTTTTATGTTGTTGTTATTGTTGTCGATGTTGGGGTTTTGGTTGTTGCTGTTGTTATTGTCGTTGTTGTTGTTGTCGTTGTATTTTTCTAGCTGCTCCTGTTGTTGTTTTTCTTACTGCTATCATTCATCTTCTTCATTTTCTACCAACCCTTTTCTTTATTCCTCCTCTTCTCCATCGTGTTTCTCTTCATACAGGCACTCAGGCAAAAGGGTATATATTGGGATTATCGCATAAAAATCGTTTAGTATGGAGTATTCTAATGTAAACAGATAACTGAAATTGCACATAGATGACTGATAAATATGATGATATCACAGGTATGCCCCGACTTATTGTGGAGGGATATATCAATAGAAAAGATGGTGATAAAATGCATTTTTCGAAATTATTTTCTTAATTATACTCTCACAGCAACTTCATATTATAGAAAACATTTGTTCATGTTATTGGAAAAATTGTCTCAGGGTGGTTTAAGCAGTTGAAGTGTATTAGGCAAATATCCTTTAAAGGCATAGCCATTTTTCAGCCATTTTCGTTTCGGCAGGGGTGGGGGGAGTCATATGTAAGAGGGGGTATCCTGGCATAAGTTGTTCAACTTATCTTATGGTTTGATTAAGTTTCATATACATACATACTTTAATATTAGATAGCCGAAATGTGTGTATAAGGCTTTCATGTATTGTAAAATTCAACAATTGAAAGAGAAAATAGCCCAGTCTCTTTCTATGTTTGTTTACATGCCTATGGGAGGTTCTGTGATATATGGTGTTATATTCTGCTCAGTGGTGGCTTAGACAGTTTTAATGTTCTGATAATGAGGAAAAGACTCAAGGCTTTAACATATGCCATATGTCCTGACCATATTGCAAATCCCCATATTATCAAAAAAGCATAAGCCTCCTTAACTGCATTCTATAAACATATATCATGTGGACGAAGGATTTTGTCTCATGATAATGACAGATTAAGGTTGTCTCCAGTCCATTTAATGATATAATTAGGTATGTATCAATTAGGGGCTTTGCATTAGCCGAACAGATCAGGGTTGCTACGTCATGTCTTAAATAAGAGCATGTCATGGCAAGAAGCACTAAGCATACTGCACCTTGCAAACAGGTGGTAATTTGCCTCATAAATAATATCAGGGAGAGTGTTTCAGTAGTTATAAGGTATTTCTTAACTGTTATTTTCCCCTACCTACTTGTACCTTTCATGCTAAGATGTCAAGGTAAAATTACCAAATTTGCCTAATGAAATGGCATACATGTATAATGATATGATGTATGTAATACAATACCTGACATACTATGTACTACACTGTATATACTGACGCATAAAGATCTCAATATGTAGAGATGTGATTGATGCTTGTCAGTAAGGAAAATAAACAGGATTTGTTTAATAAAAAATGCGTAAACATGTAGATGTACTAGATAAAGTTTGGAAA
This sequence comes from Maea johnstoni, assembly GCA_963942565.1. NCBI lineage: Eukaryota > Metazoa > Annelida > Polychaeta > Spionida > Magelonidae > Maea > Maea johnstoni. The sequence goes on along the minus strand of OZ012693.1, from coordinate 14,327,860 downwards.
CATTTCATCAACATGAAATAGGCGATATGAGGGAAAATAGTCCTGAAATAATATTTAATGAAAAGTCTTGAAGAGACTTCTGTGCATCTACTGCGTAGGAAATTTGCTATAGGGTGCATACATGGAATTTATAAGGTTACAGTGCCGACATTTAATTTCTGCTCTGCAATAAATGCGTTGGCAGCCTAGGCATAGTACACGACCACACGCCATATTGCCACTCAGTTTACTGGGCATGGATGCATGGATGAACTCGAAGCTGGACGTTTGCAAGCAACTTGTGTCATGGATGTGCTTGGTACATCTTTGACATGTTATCTATGGGTGCTAATACAATCAGACACTTGCAGACGTCCGATCGACTGGTGCAGACACTAAATGTCCGTAAAGTATGTACCAAGTTAAATAACTCATATGTGTGAATAAATGTTTGAGAGCAAAATCCTCGCGAAAACAGTATTTTGGTCAATTACATTCAATGCACATTTATCCTTTTCATCTTGGGAAATTCATGAAGAGTGGTGCTGTGTGCAGCAAATGGGTGTAGTATTAGCACTGACAGGTATATTACAGACAAAGGATCATTTCATTCAATTCATAATTTACACATACATCCAGAAAAAAAGGAATCTTACTCTGTAGGTGAGTCCTCTTTGTTTAAACGATAAAAAGGCATTCTAATATAAATAAATTAACCTTTACAGCTAACATACGCAGTAGACAAACATTTGGTTTAATTGCATTCATGTGTTTGTAATCAGACATTTCTCTATATCATTTAAAGTATTAAATGTGGGTGAAATAACCCTTTAGATTTATGGCAGAGGCTATCAGTATCAGCGGCGAACTGGGTGATATATATATATATATATATATATATATATATATATATATATATATATATATATATATATATATATATATGTATGTATATATATATATATATATATGTATATATATATATATATATATATATATATATATATATATATATATATATATATATATATATATATATATATATATATATTGTTGATGCATTTCAAGACTGATTTTATCTTGATGACCGGAAGTGTGAAGTAATATACATAGTAAGCCCTGTCTACACCCCATTTCCGAGAGGGTCTGGTTACTGACCCACAGGTGTTGCAATTTCCTCGAAATGAGAAGCGCAACTTGATATCATAGAAGGCAGGACATAATGGTGACTACCCACCAAAAAATCCAATGTAAGAGCCAGGGGAATGACTGTTTTCATCAGCATATCTTTGTGCATTGCCCATTCCTGTCAGGTGTGTAATTGCGGTATGAGGAACAGTCAGTTTCTCTAACTGGCATCTAGTACATTGAAGTCAACGCGGCTGCCACAATTGTACATGTATCCTAATACAATACAGTACGTTTAGTTTCTTTATGTTTTTTTCAGCCTCAGCATATACTTGATTTGGAGTCAGTAAACTTGGTTTCAACAGTATTTCTTCTCCATTGAGATAAGAAACTACTGCATTGACTTATTCCCACTGCTATCCATTGACCAAGGGCGGACAGGTGCTCAGGTGATGCAACAGGTCAGCTCAATATGGATGCTTCTATGGGCACCTTCAGGCTTGGTTTTTACTCACTTTTGTAAGTCATAACCGAGGAGAGTTGAGGAGACCCTGTCCTTGTTAAATCGTGACATCTATAAGCTCATTTAGAACCAAAGTAGTAGTAGTAGTAGTAGTAGTAGTAGTAGTAGTAGTAATAGTGGTAGTAGTAGTAGTAGTGGTAGTGGTAGTAGTAGTAGTAGTAGTAGTAGTAACACCAGCAGCAGCAGCAGTAGTAGTAGCAGTAGTAGTAGTAGCAGTAGTAGTAAATAATTAGTAGTAGTAGTAGTAGTAGCAGTAGCAGCAGCAGCATCAGCAATAGTAGTATTATTAACAGCAGTAGTAGTAGTAGTAACACCAGCAGCAGTAGCATCAGCAGCAAAAGTAGTAGTAGTAGTAGTAGTAGTAGTAGTAGTAGTAGTAGTAGTAGTAGTAGTAGTAGTAGCAGCTGAGACTGGGGCATTGGTAGTAGTAGTAGTAATCTATAATCGTTTCTTCTCAGAGACTTTGCTCTCGGAAATTTCAAATGTAGACGATGTGATTCTCATTCAGAAATCATTACAAATATACACGTGTGGATGCACTAAGCTCGTTATAGTGCCGACGGAGGACATAGATTTAGTACAATTACTTCTCTAAGCATCACACAAGCTACGTTTCTACACGTGGCATAGATAAGTGGATAAGGTCCCGCTTAATAATGTACTACTAATGATGCCATTCTATCTGTAAGCTCTCACCTACCTTGTGACTTACTTCAGGGATATGGGAATTGCAGACAGCCTAATGCATAGTTTTCAGTGGTGGCGGGTTATAGAAGTGCTTCCTGAAAGAAGACATTTGTATTCATAGCACATTTACCCTCTGTTCTTGAGCTAGTGTAAGTGTCTAGGTTTCGAATAGTAAATATGTGTATGTATGTTCATAGGGTAATTCACTGAAATCTAGATTGTGGATCATTTTCTTTATCGTCACTGTTTCTCACATGGTAAGACTATTTTCTGTTGTTTGTTACATTTACATTTTAACAGATTTTAACAGCTAAACTATATTTTCCATTTTAATGTGTATGTTGCTTTATTTTTTGCAGAATCTTGTATTGTTGTATCTGTAACGTTTTGTCCCTGGCTATGTCAACTAAACAATACAATACGATACACTACAATACAATAATACATCACGGTTAATCAAAGAAATAATGATTATTGTCTGTAAGGATCAAGGAAGGAAGGAATGAAGGAAGGGAGGAGTTGTTTTTACATCGCTTTAAACAGCTTAGGTCATCTCGCGACGAGAAAGAAACCAAGCACAGAGAAAAAAACATTCTCTTTTCGAATAGTTCAAGAGGGTCTTTCAATTGAAAGATAATCAAATATAGCACTCCACAACGCCACACATATAGATAGCAACCAGACCAACACACTAGCGGAAATCAAGCCGGGACTTAAACCTCACGCATGAGAGCTAGGCATCGTGGCCACTAGGCAATGGCGGCGCAGACCAAACAACCCCCATAACCCCCCTCAAAAATATACGGGTCAACCTAACCGCTGCCATATTATGTAACTTATCCACACCGTGTGTAGCGATTTATCTGAAAACGTTTTTCTGCTGATGGGATGTACGATGGGAGCTCCTCCCTGACTCGTATACAAGGTAACTGATTGATATCACCTTGGAGAGAATGTAGCTAATTTTGCCGGAAGATGGTAATTTTCCAGACGTGCAGTGAGCGAGGCCAGAGACCTGAAGGCGGCATATTACTATAGGCCTAATATATCGCTCGAATTGAACACATATCTCGTTGTTTGCCGTAAAAGTGTTACACGAGTCACCTGTGCCTTGCCTTGGCACAACGCCCCTCAAGTGAAACCCAAGCTGATTTTGTGAAAAGTCTTAAAACCTGTGTGCTATCTCAGCAGGACAACTAAACATTTCTGGTATATATATATATATATATATATATATATATATATATATATATATATATATATATATATATATATATATATATATATGTATATATATATATATATATATATATATATATATATATATATATATATATATATATATATATATATATATGTATATATATATATATATACATATATGTATGTATATATATATATATATATATATATATATATATATATATATATATATATATATATATATATATATATATATATATATATATATATATATATATATATATATATATATATGCATGCATGCATGCATGCATACATACATATATACATACATATATACGTGCATACATACAAATTACACTCATGAACACACACTAGGTAATTATATGTATAGCTTCATTATATAATTCCTACACCTACGCTCTTTAGGTAGGTCGTTATTCAGAATCTATTTTGCACTATTATCAAGGTCCCTGCAATGAGACAGGCGAGTAAATATAGCGTTAGTTTCTCCATATCCCCATCAACGCAGCTTGTCATTGGGTAAGTGTTCATTACATACACACATACATACATACATATATATACATATATCCACCAAAACCCACACAAACGAGACGTAATATTATATTTACGGCCTGATTATATAATGCATAAACCTACGCTCTTTACATGCAGGTAGGTCGCTAATCAGAATCAATTAAGTACTATTATCAAGGTCCATGCAATGCAACAGGGGAGTAAATATAGCGTAGGTTTCTATAGGTGTCAATCAGTGTCGCTTGTCCTCGGGTTACTGTTTATTATCCAATATGAAATAATGTCAACATGTACGTATGTATCCAGAAGCTAGAGCACATGTACATAGTATGTGCTGATTTTGCACTCCATGGGGACATTATATTGCCGATTGTCGAGCAGGTTGAAGGGCTTCCTACATATAGTGATGCTAGCATTGCTTTGTGGGTTATTGATTAGGGGCCTGTGGTCGCATCCAAGCCAAGGATGCCAAGGGTGGAAGTTCAGCGTGTGGTCGCGTATTATGACTAGGGCTGGTATTAAATGCCGGCCGGGCACCAGCCATCTGGGGTTAGTCAATGGATTTTCTCGAGGTTTCCTCAATTGTTAAACAACTAGCATGTCTTCAGCATGGCAGAAAAATGGAGATAAAGGAAATTTCAAGAATGCGATGCAGTTTAACCCAATAATGCTTAAGAGCTATCTTAATGATCATCGTCTGGAGCTTTGATACTTTTGACAAAAAATGATAATTAAGAATAGTGAGAAGGTTATATGTTGGTAATGTTCTGATTGACATTTCTCCTTCAGATATTTTTTAAATTACGCTTTGGGATGAATGATATCATCAGGCTGCTTTCGACTGCAGTACACATTAATTGTCTACTATATCGAATTATTTTAATACTATATCGAATTCTTTTAATACTAAATCGAATTCTTTTAAAAATGCAAAAACCTTTTCACCTTCGGTTAATCAACACTTCATCCAATATAAATTATTGCATAGGAGAATTGTGCACAACAAACTACTTTTTCAAATGGGTATTTCCATAACTCCAAATTGCCTATTTTGTAATGAACTAGAGACCATTGAACACGTGTACTTAGAATGTCCAAATGTAATAGAGTTATGGAGAGAAACTGAGAACTGGGTAAAGAGTTTACAAAATCCACACTTCAAAATTGCAGACAATGAAAAATTGTTTGGTGATAAGTACAAAGATTACCTTAAACACATTATCATTATAAGCACTAAAGATGTGATTTATCAAAAACGTAAAAAAGGTTATAGGATGACATTATTTGATGTTAAAAGATCTGTACAGAAAAACCTGCATGTTTTGAAATCACAACAATCGTTAAAAAATAGACCGACAAGCTTTGATGAAGATTGGAAAACTATTATTGATAATTTAAAAACAGATCCATTGCTACAACGCTGTTGGTACACACTTTAAGAAAAAAATAGAGTACTTTTTATGTACATTCCAATATATATCCTCCTTATTTTCATATATTTTCACATACTTATTTTCATGAAGTTTTGAGTTTTTTTATCATGATCTTCTGTATATGATTATGATTCCATGATTACTTATCATTTACTATTTAGTATTTTGTTTTTGCCAATAAGATGAATGTCTATGGAGAATAAAAACCCTGTTGCACATGTGTGCAATTTGAAATTATAAAACAAATCCCTATTGTCTACAGCTGCGACCCGGCAGTTGATCATCCCCCTTAGCCGAGCGGTAGAGCACCTGACCTGTGCAGTTGTTCAGCTCTGCACATGTCGTTCTTCATCTCTAAGCGTAATCCATATATGAAAATACATTTAAACTTCTGATAAAGCCAAATACAAAAGAGGAAATACATTTTTCATTTCCTTCACTTTATATTATTTCTGTCAGATTATTACGATATGCGTTCACCATAATTACATGTTTATCAGCAATTTTATTGTATAAAGTTTTGCTATCCTATTTGTGCCAAGATCTTTCTTACTTTCGGTGTATTTAGCTACTTCTCTTTTCCCCGATATACCTTTCAGGTGTTTGATGCAAATCCACTCTCTCGGTCACTGAGAGAGATACCATTAAACAATTATTTTCTCGAACAGATTATCCATGAATCACGCAGTTTCATATAAGAAGTCTTTGATCGCTTTCTATATGACGAAATAAAACTAAGATCATAATGTCCAATGATCAAACGTCTTTATATTTCAAAAACCAGTCGCGGGTTGTTTTAATCTTATTATAGTCATGCATTTCGATTATTTTCATTAAATCATAATGTCCGTACAACTCAATTAATTTCCCAATAGTGACAACTCGGGACCAGGTAGTAAATGCTGAGTGATTTGAGAAACATTCGTTCGCATACACATGTTAAAGAGCCATTTTTCAGAAAACAATGTCTGTATCTGGAGGGAATCTTTTAAACTGTCATAAATTGCCAATTTGATCAAAACGAATACAGCCTTATTTTTATCTGGAACAGAGAGTTAGATAAAGCTGCCTCATTCAAACGGCATAGACTATTACCTTTATCAAATATCTTTTAAGATATTGCATAACTAATAAAGCGTTTTCATTTGCTTCCAATAATGCTTATTTTATATATGTACATAGCCATTTCTCCAAATAACAAGGAGTCCAGTTTAACATATCCTATGCATGTACAGCATGTAACTTATTTATAAGGTAATTACTTAACATTTTTACCTTGAACAAAAGATCTATGCACGAGATATGTATTTGAAATTAAGAAAACATATAATCTACCCCCCCCCCCCCCCCCTCAATAAAATTATCGGTGATCTTTTGAACCACGTGTGTTTTCTCAAATATGCATTGTAATTTCTCCATATATCTATTATCATATGACGTGTATGTTAAGTTAAGGTTGTGTACAAGGCAAAGGATGATTTTTGAATTTTAGATTGCCTTAAATAGCTGTTTATTGTCTCCATTTATTCAGGCCAATCCATTGCATCAGACTTTGAGTAATGTCATTGTAAATGATACATTGCATGACAACAAAGAGAGAGAATGAATAATAGGGGAGGTTTTTTGTGCCTCCAACATTACGTCATTAACCATATTTCATGTATGTTTCGCTGTATTCTATCATTGCCAGGATGGATGTAGCCCCTATTAATCGGAATTATTGCTTACTTCTAAACCTCATCATTCTTTATTCGGACACTGCTTAGCTGCGTTAACGCATACATAGAACATTTTTCATCCTCATAACCCTTCCAATGCTGAGGCCCCTTTCGTCCAAAGTTGCAATTATTTTTTTAAATCATCTAAACCTTGCCATGGTGGTATTCATTGGAAAGCCCCGCTGAATACTCTCAGATGAGTACCCATTTGCCAGGGTTTTAGTCATTTTACAGGTTTTATTATCATTCTGTATTGGCCAAATTAGCTACCAGCAGCATGATGGTTAATAGGCTCAGAGGGGGAGGGATGGTGTCTAGGTAATAGGGTGGCCATAGCATTGCTCTGCAACCGCAATGTGTCTCAAAACGTTGGCGAAGGTCCTGGGTTCAAAATCGGTTTGAAGTATGTGAAAAGGTTAGGAGGGACTTAATTGGTGCTAGTGCATGGTTTTCTGTACATACGATTGTGGAAATTATCATTCAAACATAGATGAGTAAGTATAATTGGATTGCATATAGGAGAGTTGCAGTTATGTAAATAACCTCTGAGGATTATGAAGTGACATGGATTTATTTTTCGTTGTTTTAAATTTCCAAAGAATATTATAGCTTTTATATATTTTTAGGTAGTCGATATGCAAACATAATTTCAGCAATCAAAAGATCTTGAAAGCTGCATTCATTCGAATTTCATTCATTTGATGATACAATAGGTAAAACTATGCTATTTAACAATAATGAATACAATGCAAATGTACGAAACGGGAAAACATTAATTTCATATTTATTTTATTTTATAGCGATGTTATCCGTCTAATTAGAGTGATCTTACATGTCTGCATCTTCCTTAGAAATATCTCGTACATTTTCTTTGAACATTCAGTGATGGCAGTCTGATAAAACCAGTTGATGAAATGTCCTGTGCCGTCTGCCATTATTACTGACTAGTATGTGTTTCCGCCATCGTCCATTTCTCCTGAGATGCAAAATTCAATGACAACGAAAATTGAAGGTTGCTAAAAACCAATGGCAACGGACTGGTATGAAGCTCGCGTAGGAATTTGTAACAATATAAAGTGGTTGAAAAAGGTTTTCCTCAGTTAAGTTTTGTATAATCTCCACCATGTACGCAATAATTTAGCAATGTTGCTTAGAATTTCATTTCTAAAAAGTGTCGGCTTTCACATATTTACGAAATAACCGTGCAAGGGTCGGTGCTTAACTTTGACGTTAAACGCAAGTGTAATTATACTATATTAACATAATTTTATAAACTAGAAAATAAATATGGATATGGAATAAATAAAATTATATGGAACGAATAAAATACAAAACTTGTAGGCCTTACCAGCCTGAAAGTCTTTGATGCATCTCTGAATTTTGCATCCCAGGAGAAATAGACAATGGTGGTCTCAGTCTCGTATTGTAGCTAATAAAACGTTATTTGATATGAGTTTATCAATGCCACGTGTACATATTGTAATGCTCCATTGGAAACTATAGTACATGCTTTCATTGAAAGCCCCGCAGTAATTAAATTATGGAACATTACAGGAAATGTTCCCATAGAGTACCGTCGCGGCCACTCATCTAGTGGAGTGTCGCCGGCGAAGGCACACTGTGCTTCCGCTATGCTTCCTCCCGTTCGCTCTCCCTAGAGAACGCTATCTATCTGGCAGGTACTGGCGGTGCTGGTCCTTAACTTTATGGGTCAGCTGTGGCAGAGTAGGAGGGGTGTTACCGCAAGAATAGACACTCTTTAAGATTTCCACTTGCAGTGGAAAATTGAGTATAAAAGCGGTTTTATTGGAAATAACTACAAAAAAGTGGTATATTTAGGTAAGGAAGTATATGATACACCGGCTTGCAGCTTAGTATAGGAGTTTAAGCGTGCTCTTGAGGGTGAAAGTTGTAACTAGTGACTTTAAAAAGTTCTATGTGACCATTTCCTGTCGTGAAAGAAATTGAAGATTGGCTGAAGGCCTTAAAAGGCAAATGCACCATCAGAATGATTTAGGTTCAAAATGAGCGTATACACGTCACCTTTCAAATAAGACCACCCATAAGTCTGTCCTCCTCTGCACTCCTCAGTTATGGCTTATGAAAGTGGGTAAAAACCATGCCTGAGGCTGGCCATGGAGGCTACCATTATCAGGACAGGGCGACACATTTTAAGCACCAACCTCTGATCGGTCAAGAGATAGCACTGGCAGGAAGTCACTACAGGGGTCGTTATCTCTGAGTAGAAGTGAGGTATATTGAAGACTTCTAAATGTTTCCATTGAATATTGGACAGATCTCTAAAACACCAAACTAAAGACATACTAAAACTGTCATGAAATGTACCCATACAGCCTGATTTTAGGGTAAATCTATCCAGAAATGACTGAAAAAGTAAAACTTAATGGAGCTGTAGCTAACAAAATAAATGCCTTTACTAAATGGATTTGACGAGGCAAATTTATGATTGGATTATCAACTGATAAGGGAAAGGGCTCTTACATTATATTTGTGTTGGTGGATAGAAACCATTATGTCTTAATTGCTATGAAATACACATGTGCTGATCACTTACAGGAAATGGTAACACCTGTGAGTCAGTAAGCCGGCCCTCTTAGGAATTGAGTCTAGGCAGGGCCGGATTACTCTGTATATTATTTTATTTCTCGTCACCAAGATGATGACTTAGAGTCTTCAAATGCATCTAAAGAAGGGTGGCCTGAATATATGACTGAAATTTACTAGTTTGTTGTTAATAAACCTTGTTAAGATGAACTGTTATGGCCAGGGAGAGCTTATACCAAACCCTTTAGAAAATGGTTTGATGTGGCTGTCATATACCCTAGGTTTGTCTACACCCCTATAATAATCCAATCCCACTATCAGGTACAATTTTTACAGTTTTAACTTTACAAAACATATTTATTTAGTAAACCAAATGCTCCAAAACAATGACAGGTCACTCAGTTCATAGCTGATAGTGATAGCCCCTGCAATTACTTAAAGAAGTTATTTCGATTGCATAAAATCTCTGATTGGTAGAAGATAGTGTAGTGTTTGATTAAAAACAAATGAGTGCATTTTTGATCATACATTGTTTGTCTGCGGCTTAAATCATTGTGTAGGTTTAATCATAGATATTGAAATGACTTCTTGTTGTTCAAACAAATATAATTCTGTGTGCGTTTTTCTGCTCTTTTGGCATGGCTGTCATCCACTAAATTCTGCTTGAATGCAAAAAGTGTTGGCACTGCATCTCTTTTCAACTTTCTTTCTTAATATCCCATTAGTCTTGCCTGCATATCATCCAAGAAGCAGGATGCCTCAAAGTGGTCCTCACATACTCTTTTAAATATGAAGCAACTTTGAAGTTCCTGACACTCTATCCAGTACCAATGTTGTGGAGCCATTGTGCTGCTAAATTCTTTTTTTCTGGATGTATGTTCGTATAAGGGATTGTATAAAATCTTTTTTTGTCAACAGGATTCCTGTAAGTCATATTTTTACATACATATGCTGCACACAGCACCATGATTCATGAATTTCCCAACACGAGTAGGAGAACTGCACTGACTGTAGCTCTCAGGCACCAGAGCAGAGCAGTGCCTGTGGTGCTTAAACCATGACATGATAAGTCATGTGACCTACACAAAATGGACGCCCTATGGTTTTGGCCAGGAAGCCCCTGGCTTCACAGAAAATTGCAATTTCGTCTTCAACAGGTACTAGGAATGGATTTGTGAGTTGGGCAATTAACACATACCATATGGCACTACACATTTAGCACAAGTTATCCCAATGGTGCATTTGCCCTTTAATAGACCCTTCCATCAAAATAGGCGATGTTGAAAATATATTTGGTTTTAAAACTCATAATTGCTTTATAAATTGAACGATCATCGCTATCATTCAGACAATATATAAAGATAGACAGAAAGGGGAAAGATACAACATAAATGAAGTTAAACGGCGTTTATCGTAACAGATGCAGTCAGAAGAGTTTATAGCTTAAGAGATAATAAGGAAATAAATATCTTTGAAGTTTGGAACAATATGTTTAATGAATTATGGAACATTTAAAATTGGCATGTAGGAATTTATGGAAAAGGTAAAAAGTTACAGTACGTTATATGACTATTTGTGAACCAGATTATAGTTTTTGTATATTGTCGTTCTATGTTTGTTTTGTGTTACTGTGAAAAATGAATAAAAATCAGCAACTTGTTTTGTGAAATTTAAAAAACAACATACTTTGCATAAGGGACGCTCGGTGAACAATTTTTCAGAATATCACACGCACAAGCACACACAATTAAAATCAATGACAGTATTGCTCTTATGTGAAATTGAAAGAGTTTTATTAATGGGTTCAATCGGTAAACCTGTCAGGAAGTTAAGATACGGAATTTACATAACAATGTCTTGCAATACAACCGTACCAGTACATTTCTCACAAAATAATCCTGCAAAATTAGTTGTACAAATTCTAGAGGCCTAATGTTAAATATCAAATTAAGTATTTCGGTACTTAGATGAGTAATGTAATCCATACACTTACAGTTATTTCCCACATATCTGGCGAGGGTGGAGGTCACATAAAATAGGGTATCAATTTTGCACCATGGTTAGACTCAACCAATGAACTGCTACTACATGTACTATTTCGATATCTTGAATTTGAATAAAGAAGGCTAGCCATAAGGCACAAACTAATATATATGTCCGAAAGAGCATTTTCCCATAATAATATTTATAGAAGTACTCATTTATAATGTTTGCTTATAAGATGAAATATAATTTATTTGATTAGTTACAGAAAAAATATTAGTCAAAATACTAGTATTTTGACCCATTCACCATATTTCCATGGATAAGTTGTTGATTTGTTAAAATGCACATATTCCTATAATGTTCTTGAATTAGAGGTCAAGTACATGCCACAATCGCTTAGCATTATTGATAGAAATAACATTGATTGTTCCATCATCAAACACAGAAGTACGTTAAGTGAAATACGTAAATAAATACGTTTAGATTATTGATAATTGTATGAAGCAAAATTCATGAAATAAAATTGAATTGAATTGATACCAATACCATTGGAATTCTCGAATGTCGGAGCTTGAGGTATGTTATAACTGCAAGTAACTTGAGGTAAGTTGGTAATTTTAACCCGGGTTATCTGGTTTCTTCCATCTCTTTAAGATATGAATGACGATAAACAAAATTCCAAATGTAGTGGCCTAGAAATGTCTGTGGTTATCATCACAATGTCCTTTTCAATAGTTAGTTATTGACTTTAAGCGACAGAATAGAAGTTTCATTCCATTTATACCATTCACTTTTCTATATCAATGGCTCATTATGCTATGTTTGAGTATGGTCGAATACAGCTTGAGCAGGTAAGGACCATACACATTTGTCAATGCCAATGGCGTGTTGTAAGGCGATGGTATTGCCCGGGTACTCAGATTTCTTCCGTATAGGTCAACTTCAGGATCGTCACGGTATGGTCTTACTATATTGCAGAAATTTGACACTAAAATAAAGTTTAAAATCACCTTTTTCTAATCGACTTCATGGGGAACCAAAATGCATGTCAGAATGATTTGTAAAATTGCAATCAGCTTTTGAGATATGAAAATATTCAGAATTTAAAGATAAATTAAAAATCAAATTAGCTGAATGTTTAAATGTATCTTGACGTATTGGAGAGACAGAATGTCAATTACTTTGTAGCTTTCATCCGCTTTCATCTTCATTTTCTTGATACAAAACGTTTCAAGAAGCACGTAAATGTGCAGACGACTAGTAAATCCATGCCAACTTCTTTAAAGAACAGGCATTTTTCGTTATGGTAGGAAAATGCGTATTGTTGAATAGGATATCAATTCGAGGAGCAAATTTGTGATTTTGGATTTTTCCGAGATTTTGTCTTCAGAAAAGCCAATATTAAAGGTTAATATTCTAATGACAGGAATAATACATCCGACTTTCATTATACCAAACTGAGCCCACTCGGAAAAGTTCAGCCTATCAAACCACTCGGATTATATTCCCATTCTACAGTTTTTAGGCCAAACGTTTGCAGTTCAGTACTGATAACATATCGCGGTTGTTGCTCACTCGTGTTATTTTCATGTTCAAAAGGAACGCGTAATTGATCCAGTCAGCTAAAGTGTCCGTGAAAATCGTCAACCATTCAAAAATGGATAAGTTGCACATGCGCGTATAAATCACGTGATTTGGACACCGGAAGTGACGTTGAGATGTGCCGTTGTCCAATGGAAACGCTAGATCACCTCCGTTTGAATAGAACGGCGTCCTCACAAAGCGAATAGACAAAATGGTTGCAAAGGCAACAAAATTCCATGTCTTTTCCGTACATGGCGCCACAGGAATCACACACATACTGGATGCCGGAAGAGACCCTTGTTCCCTGGACTGTACATTTCTTGCAACTGACTGCCCCTTTTTGTCCCAGTCTCTTGATGGGACTGCTGGTCACGTAGGAGAGGAGGATGAGGAGGATAAGGAGAAGGGTCACTCGTGTGCAAACTGGTTTTCGTGGCATCTGAAAAGAATAAAACCAGATGTAAAGATATATTCAGATAATGGGCAATTTAGTATGGTTTCGTGTCATCTGAAAACTTTAGGATAAAACCAGATATGAAATGATATTCAAAGGATGAAATGGGTGGCAAGTATACTAAAGGGAACCAGTGAGGAACCTTCATGAAGGTTCCACAGGGTCTTTCGTGGAACCTGTCAGACAGGTTCCACGGGCGTGTAACCTTAGTTTGCAGGTTCCATGAGATTGCTGGAACCTGTCTGACAGGATCCACAAGATTTGTGGAAGCTGTCTGACAGGTTCTAAGCATTCGTGGAACCTTAGATCATAGGTTCCACGTGCCTAGAGGGAACCAGTACCATTTAGTGGAACCTTCGTCACAAGGTTCCACCTATTTGGGACATTGATGATACCTTGGGTTAGAGGTTACAGCAGAATTTTCAACATATTTGAAGGTGTTTTAACAACAAAAAATCTCTCTCTCTCTCTCTCTCTCTCTCTCTCTCTCTCTCTCTCTCTCTCTCACACACACACACACACACACATATATATATATATATATATATATATATATATATATATATATATATATATATATATATATATATATATATATATATACATATATATATATGTATGTATATATATATATATATATATATATATATATATATATATATATATATATATATATATATATATATATATATATATATATATATATACAATATATATATACATATTGATAAGACAACTATCTTTGAGATGATTTATACTTGTTTTAGAGGATTTGTAGAAGAATATGTCTGGCAAATGGAGCTGAACTCACATGTCCCAATACGCAAACATACACCTGATTGAAAGGTGTGATTTTTTTCTGCATGCCAGCTATGACCATCGCTTAGTACATGTACATAGTATATTTTTAAAAGTATGTTATAGGAACCTGAGTGAAGGGTTGATAAAATCTGTTTGATTTATAGGAAGACGATTATTTCACAGAATGACATGCCTGCGAGGCAATATGTGCGATGCACCTGCAAACCCTATAACAAGTTAGAAACGGTGCTGTATTATATAGAATTCAGTGATATCAAAATATGTATCTTTGTAATGAGGATAACGTTAGATATTTCATTTCATATAAAAGTATTAACCAATACAAAAGAGCTACCAATCATAAATGGCTATCTCACGCCGATTCAGGAGCATCCAGAAACGCCATTTAGTTATATTCATGTAGTCAGTTCATAGCCGTCAGCATTCGACTATTGCCTATTATTCGCCGTAGGATGAAAGAAGGTTCAGCATTTGAGTATTGTCCATTATTCGCCGTAGGATGAAAGAAAGTGCAGCATTTGCCTAAACGCGCTTTTCCCAGTCACATATCCGTTGTAATTAGCTTGAAAGGCTGGGCGCGGTGTGAAATCTTGTTTGATAGTACCCTGTCTCTGCTGAACAAATGTTACGTTCAAAGGAGGCAGTGGATTGACGTATTTTTAATATCCTAATGGAATTACATTATACTTCGTAATGTCGTCTAGACCCTAAACCAAACTGCAGCGTACCTGCACAATATAGGGCTTATTATTCGTCACGCCCTGTTGGAAAGTGCAATGCGGCATAATATCCAACCAAGGTAATCCAGATCTGGATGACTGAGGGCGAATAGCCCTTTCCAAAAGGACGTAACGAATTCATCACCTGCTCTTTCATGCAAAGAAAAAATAATGATATAACTTTGAAGGTCAGAACGAGGCTGGTGGCCATGTAGTAATATTGAATTCTGCCGTTCGATATTGAATCTACAAAGTGTGAACGGCTCCAGATCTAACACATATTGACCAATCAGCATAGAGAATTATGGCAGGCAGGTGGTAAAAGTTGATACCATATCCATATCACTGAAACTATCAATTCATGTTCTTCTCGTGGCCAATTTATAAAGCTGCATACACATTAGGTTAGCCGATAACAATAAAAGTGGAATAACTTAGTGAATATATTTCCCATCTATGCGTGATTCGTACCCTTTGTAATTAGGAAAATATGTTTTACTCCTATATATCTTCAGAAATGCATACACAATGTGGAATAAAGACAAATCCCATTACGAAATTTAAAACAAAATATTTTGCTAATGTCTTGATGTCAGTATAGCAATTGAATAATCCTGTTGAGTATTATGTGTAACATTCCAAATGTAGCTTGATACGGTATTAGCTGGGCTTGGAACATGCCTGCTTGCAAACAGAGGGCTGCCTCAATAGCCGAGTGGACGAGGCCACTGCAATCCAGGCTTCGATCCAGTGTTAAAGGTACCTACTTCCACTACGGCTCGTTTAATGACAAAGACCTGCCAGGGACATCGGTAAATCTATGGTTTTACCGGCTATAGGGGTTAACCATATCACCAACAACTGGCTAGTCAAAATGTAGGCATAACAGCAAAGAAACGCGATTATTGCAGAAGCAAATCCACGCTAACTACACAGCATCCTGACTGGACCCATTGGAAATACATTACTGTATCAAAGTGAAGCATTAACAATTCACTATACAAATGCAGATAAAACTCACACATTGGTCGAATCTGAAAGAATCGGTGTAGCCAGCATAAGTGCGAAGTTCATAAAAAAGATTTTTGATAAAGTACGTTTTCGTATAGAAACACTTGTACGAGTTGTATCAGCTATGAATGTACTCGCCACTGACTAAAATATACATAAACGTCCTTTCATGTCCTGCTCGCTGGTTTGGGGGTAATGGTGCGAAGTCACTCATGCAAGCTAAAACATATATCTTCTCACAACGCCGTGAGAGTACAACATTTACCTCTATCACATTTTTCACTCCATACGTAAAGTAACATAAGCGTATTGACGCTGAGTACAATGTTACACTACTGACAGCAAAGCGCATCTTCATTCGCAATGTGAGACTATTCAGGTCAGGAGAAGAGAACACATTTTAAAATCGTAGACGATATGTGTAAACTCTCGAATTCAGGGTATGTGAGAATGTTACCAGTGACTTGGGGATAGGTGGTGTTTTTTGCAAGGTACTCCAGTTTCCTACACATATCACAAAAACCGAAATTCAAAATTCCATGTATGTTTAAACCTAGCAATCACATGACGTCTATGACAATCTTTGATGAAGGAGTCTACCCGACAATATTTGTATTTAACTACTAAGTGACGTGAAAACCTGAAATAATACGCAATATTGTGGCTATATTTAACTTATGTTACATGCGTAGTGAAGGCCATACATTCATAGCCAATATTCGTTCCTCTTTACCGCAATTATTATCGTCGTCGTCATCATCATCATCATCTTCTTCTTCTTCCTCTGCACTACTACTACTACTACTACTACTACTACTACTACTACTACTACTACTACTACTACTACTACTACTACTACTACTACTACTACTAGATGTAAAATCTATTAAGTATAGTATATATCAATAAAAAACAATAGTGCAAAGAAAATTCACACAGTCAGCAGGAAATGCCATACATAAGACACTCCCTTTGACAGCATCGGACATAACGATGATATAAGTGTACATGTAGCTTACAGTAGAGCTAAAATAAACGTAATTAAAATCATAACATTAACGTTAGAGCATAAACTTATCCATGTTCTAGATCTTTTTACAAATAGATGAAGTATATGTGTTCACTTAGAAGAATGGTTTATGTATGTACAACAAGCTTTCGTTATGCGAAGAACTAAAACCGCCTGCAACTAAATTGTACAATCGATAACATCTTCAAAGATTCATTATAATGAAATTAAGCATCAAAAACGATACATATTTGCTGATGCCGATGAATGATATAATTATTAACGAATGTGTTTTAATGCCATCCTTTTAAGAATTCTAAGAAAATTCAATTTACACCAAAATTGCGCAGTTGTGAAGCTGAATGAATGTGGACGTACATGTAGGCAGATTCCACTCATCCTCTATCTACATGCCTTTATAGCACTGAATATTCCATATGCTTTTGGAAAATGAGTTATAAAAAATACATGTAGGCATTTAATTTGTGTATGCATGTAGTTTATTGACTTAATAATGGCCCACACATGACATACGATTCATTACCCAATACATAATGAAAATAGAAATATCAAATGAGCATTATACAACTCATTTTTATTAAACACACAGGTTTTTGAAAACACAGTTCCAAGATATTAGCTTAAATATGTAGTTGTATTGATCTAAGAAGCAATAGTGTTTATTTATCTGACTGAGCATACATGTAGATCTTTGTCAATATAGAATTCAAGGTCAATGTCGCATTTATGTTCCTATGCTTAATGAGATCTTATCGATTTATATCCTCTCTTCAGCCTTTTCATTTGTTTATACATATGGGATTGATATGAATAAAGAATACCTTTCATATTACTAGCTTGTTTTCCTATGGCTTATCAACCGTTCTAGTTAATGGGGGGGGGCATAGGCTATCGTATTTCCGGTGCAGAAACAGGACTGAAATCATAGAATACGGCCCTATGCACACATACTCAGGATCTAAGCACCTTGAACAATCCTCTCTATTTTGAGTTAATTTTTTGTTACTGAATTATTTTTGGTTTAACCCAGCTCCGAGAAGGAGTAAGGAGTCTTTGTATGCTCGTTTCAATTATGTTCTTTGCCTTTGTATTATAACAATTAAACACTTCATATTGATTTATAGAGTAAAGCGACTCATTTATATTCTTAAACGTTATATGATCTTTAAGACCATTATTGGTGTTCGCACTTTTATGTCATGTGTGCATATTTTGTTTTCTTTGCATTAATCCTTTGTATGTGTACCCTTTTTTGTTTTCTGAACAAGTCAATAAAGTACAATACAACAATACAATGCCTTTAACGAACATCAGTACATGTAATTCTTTATTCTAGGCAAAAACATATATCAATATGTTAATATAATATCATATCAATTGTGTCAGTAACAATTGCTCATACACAATGCTGCGTGAAATGCGCGAACATAAAAACGCCAGCATATGAAATGGTTATTAGCGTGTTTCCTTGGTCGCTCTAAAATGTGCGATGTTTCGAAGATTTTTACATGGCACCTTTGCAATTAAAAGATTCCCTCGAAAAGAGAAGGAATTTTATTTATGTTTTTACCTTTTATCTTGTCGAGTAATGACGTAAGCTGGTGAAAGCAAACTGGGATTCTTTTATACAAACAAACATCCAACGTCCCGAAAGGGAGTCAAAATACAGTCATATCGTAATGTATCGTGACCATGGCGAAAAACGATATTTTGAATACCGTACCGAGGCAAGCCGATCTAATACGTACATCACCAGCCTTCCCATGAAGATATTACATAGAGACAAACTGATTTTTATTTCAGACCTATTGTGGAATATGAGTCATCAAGGGACACAGGTATCATCGCTTTTGACACACCTTAGAATTAAGTTCTCAGCACCTTATCAACATGCAAGGTTTGTCTTACTAAAGCAATTTGTAGGTGATAGACAATGATCATCACCTTCTGAGTACGAGGGGAGGATTTGCTTGTAAGTCATCCTGACCCATTTGTGTAGCTGTGTAGCTGACTCCCAAGGCTCCTAACTCAAAGTGCTTTTTCAAGACCGAAATTCCATGAAGGCTTTCTTTTCAAAGGCAAGTCATACACCTCAACAGGATGATTTGCTTTACATCAAAGTGATTTTTAGTCATCATTCTTAAAGAAAAGATAGCCAGAGAGAGGTAAGGTTATAGCATCTATAATTTGGATGTTGGACTTCGAAATTCGTTTGACGTTATATTTTCATTTTGCATGGTATTCTTTTCTCGAACAAGAAAAGACGCTATCTCTACTGCACATACTAAAACGTCAACAAGTGTTAACACTTTGCATATTGCAACTAGAAAAGAATTTAAATTTCATATGAACCACGCAAAAATTAAGTGCTTATGTCAATACATAATATTTACTTGATTATCCTATTTAGAGAGTTGGGAATGACCATCTTTTTTCAACTTCGGAAATTAATTCTCATATGAATCACGTAATATAAAAGATTTGTGCTCATGTCAATAAATAATATTTACGTGATTACTCTAGATAGAGAGTTGGGTATGACCACATTTGTTTCAACTCTGGAATGGTTACGGAAACTTTTGCCCGAGTATGCCAAATTGTGAAAAATCCTTTGCAGGTGTTTGAGAGCATCGAAACACCAGAGAGAAAGCATGTTACTGGTAATTTTCTCTCATGTCTCACGCAGGACAGATTTTACATGCGATAGCGGTTGAGAAGGACAGCGATCAGTGGATGAACGATGCCCCTTTACCACTCACACGTTGAGGCAGCCCGCCGCTGCGCTCGATGATCTTTGAAAGTAGACACTCTCTCAAGTTTCAAATTAAAATTTCAATAGTTAATCCTTACAAAAAATATTAATTATATTACAAATCTATCTTAATTACTGCTTGTCATTTTACCCTCGAGATATGTACCATGCTTGATTGATTATATTGCGCAAATAGTGTTAGAGCACATGGAAACAATTTCTAGCGGTGTTGCGACAAGCAGTGACTGCCATTTGGAAATCCCTCTGTTGCTATTGAATGACCCCCAATGGTGTCTAGGCACTGCCTGAAGTAGAATATACATATATATATATATATATATATATATATATATATATATATATATATATATATATATATATATATATATATATATATATATATATATATATACTGGGGTCCGAACAATGAACGTTGAGAAAAGCATTATTAGGATACCAATACAAAATTTAATATTAGATTCCTAACATTGACAATTTTTAAAAGCAATGTTAGAACCCCAGTTCATTCTAATACACCAAAGGTAGTTGACCAATCAGATGCTAGAATCAGAGAGGGTGCTGAAGATAAATGTATATGTAATCTCAATGTGGCCAATGGGTCCACCTTGTCCAGTGCCTAGCCTTGACTAATAGCTGGAATAGTTTCAACTTTATTCTGAACTACAACAACATCGTGACCAATCGAATCAATGGATGACTACCACCTGTAAGTACAATACAAGTGCGTGTCAAACACCTGAACGAAATGCCTTTTTCACCTGACACCATGTGAGTATAACACCTTTCAGTGACACAATGGAGTTTACTTGGCCTTGCAACTTACAGTTGATAGGAAAACAATGGGAATAAATGAGCTTGCTGCACACACTTCATTTAGATTGTGCAAGATGTCGCCGAGATCGGCAATGGCCATTACAGTTTTAGATGCCATCTCAAAAGTATATACCTTTAACCCCTTTGAAAGCAATAACTCATCAATAGCAATACTATTGAAGGATACGCATTAAATCGGATGTTGAATATTTCTCAAAAAAATCACCCTGTAGTCACCACATATGTATCAGCTTCAGGAGGCGATGTACTAGGGTAACTGTGGAGTGTTAACTTAATGCTGGGGACTAGTGCCAGTTTAGGTTGTAGTCAAGGCAAAGTAGGGTTTTACCCGACACTAATTGCAAGAGTAATGAAACCCACTGTAATACGAGCATTGGTGTATCGTATGCATGATAACATCGAAAATCCCACTTAATCAAAGTATTCTAACACTATGTATTTTTCAAACAAAATTGTAAAAAAATGCATATTAGCGAAATCATGATACAGAGTAAAACAAAGTAAAAATGCTGACATATTTTGAGAGATCACTAAATAAGTTGTGTTTCGTGATAAAGAAGTAGGTAAAAAATTAAACAATGTTTACTGCATTTGTTGTTTTTTGGCAAATACCTGTTTTAAACTCATTAATGCTCACAGCGGCCAACTACAGCCTGATAATTTGGGTGATATCTTAGAGGTAAAGGAGTGTTTAGGAAAAGATTTCAAGGAGAACTGTTACTCAGAAGACTTTTGCATTAATGGGTTAAATACAATTCATTATCTGCCATACTTGAATTTCTGGGTATTTTTATGCGCACTTTTGCAGCTTTTTTCATAATTTTGCATCATCTATGTTAGAATCAATCTTGCAAATATTTTCCTCGGCCCACAAAAGTCTTCATTTTAGACTTGATAGAACACCATTGATCTATTATCTCAATATTAGATGTAGAAAAGTTCTACCTGAAAAAATCAACTGCTTACTGAATTGCAAAGATTTATTCCAATTTTCCAATCTAAAAGCAATAATCTAGTAATATGAGAAAGCATTTATTCAGATTCAGCAGAACCCATTACACATCTATTTATCTATATATCGATCAACTTACCCATGTGCATATAAGCCTTATTCGCACAGGTAACAAGTCTGCAGAAGGAGGCATTAACTGCATAACGTATAATGTCTTAAAGACCAATTTCGTTGGGGTGGTCCGGATACGAATGCGGAAATGAAATCATTGAGATGCACATGCCAAATTGGATAGAATATCCACAAAGAAATACCTGTTACATGGAATAAGTATCGAAATGAATGAATGGTTGCCTAAAGGCACGACTACACATATGAACCCCTGAGTGTGATAACCTAATACAAGAATGAGCGAAGTACAATAAAAGCATTTACCTTATATTTGCTTCTAAAAGTGGCAGTCAAATAATATTTCTCATAGTGAGATATTTAGGCATTCATCATAAGCTCGACACAAAATATATGGCCAGGATAGCTGACTATAGTCGGTTTGACCACAGCTTGGCTGATCGTTTTTTTCTTTTTTGTTACAAAAAATATTCGAGTTTGCCACCCAAAATAAACCTATAAAAAGCACTAACTTCTGTATGTACTACTTACTTTCTGTCTTAACTATGTAGAATTTTGATTTTGCTCATAAGGTCTCATAAAATTTGCCCATGGCAAACAGTACATATGTGCGCGGTCTTGCGCGGAACTTTTAGTATAGGCAACTAATGAACAAAATCAACATTTTAAGGATTTGAAAAATAAAGTTTGAATTTATTACCACTCATGGTGAATATGACAATGATTTGATGATAGGAGTAGACCTTGTTTGGGTCGTACTTCATAAAAACATTAGAGACTTGGTAATTAATTATGCATCAAGGAAGAAAAGAAATGTCAATAGGGGGGGAACCATACTTAATAAGGAAATTGAGCTATTAGAGCTTGATATAAATCTAGATAAGGACTACACATTGTTGTTTTTTGCCTGATTAAGAGAAAAGGATGGGCTACTGGTTAACTTATTAGAACAAGGGCAGATTTCTTTAATCATATTGAGACGCCAACTTGGAAACATATCATCTTTCTGCCCAAAAATATAAAGTGCCTTAAATTGAAAATGACAGGCTAGTTCACCAACAGGATGAGATTGTAAAGGAAATGCATGCATTTTATCAGAATATTTATAAATGCAAAGATGTTTTAAATTGAAAAGGTGAAAGACAAAATTAATCAGGTTAATACAGAACAACTCAAAAGTATAGAACAAGACATCTCAATTAATGTTTTAGAAGATGTTGGCATACTTTCAAAAAGTCCAGGTCCTTATGGATTATGTAATGTATGTATGTCTCTTTATTGACGACAGCTTCTGCTGTAAAATGTCACTAATACAGCTTTAGATATTTTTGGCTTTTGAGGAGATGCCAAACACTTTGCACAGCGGCTCAGATACATATATATATATATATATATATATATATATATATATATATATATATATATATATATATATATATATATATATATATATATATATATATATATATTACATTATTGGTATAAGTCCGATCCTGTTAATACTGCAAGGGTGTGTAGATAGGCTGATTCCGCATCGCCCTGTCTCTTTGTCATTGCTGCTGAGATTTCACTGGAGATAATCAAAACATTAAATGACTGAACATTGTAGGGGTGGAATAGAAGATTTCACAGTACACAGCCGATACCACTCTATTCATTGCATCTCAGAGGAGAATTCGCTTTAAAGGTGTCTGCAGCTTTTTGATGAATTTCGTGAAATTTCTGGTCTACATATACATACAGAAAAAACAAGATTGTCAAAATTGGGGTATGGGGAGACAGCAGCTCGATGTTCTGACAGGACTTATATCTACTAAGGACAAACAGATTTACATCATTAGGAATCCAATAAATGGCTGGTATTCATAATGGGAGTATTAGAAGTGAAATTGAAGACATTAAAAATCTAATACGAATATGGACCCCTAGATTTTGAACTCCAATTGGGAAATTGACTATTATTAAGAGTCTGCGAGTATCAATAATAACCAATGTCCTGTTGTTTCTCTCAACCCCAAATAAATCATTAATGGAAATATATCAGATGTTCAAGGGATTCCTATGGGCCAAAAAAACATTCAGAATGTTGGCAAGAAATTCTAGAATCACCAAACATATCAGGAGGTTTGAGTTCCCAAATTGTACAGTAGTTGATAATGCCCCAAAGACAAGTTGGTCTGGAAGACTGTATCAAGAGCAAGAGGGGTGGGCTATCTTTCCAATACACTATGGTTTTCATTATGCAAACGAACCTAAAAGAACAACTAGATATATTCTGGCAAGAGTACATAACTGTTACAGTGAATGATGATTAAAGTGTAAAAAGGCAACATTTTAACTCTTCACAATCATGCGCTACATGTATGCCCATATGGCACAATTGCAAAATATGCCAAACAAAGGAAAAGCGGTTGATTTACAAGAAGGATAACATTCGTCAGTAATTTGTTGAACCCATTGGGACTAAAAGAACGCAGAGAAGAGATAATAAAGAAATGGGGAGTTATTTTTTTAGAATGTGAACACTTAATAATTATATTTTAGTTTTATGAGAAAAATCATAGAGATGGTACAATATTTATACAACTATATTTGCATTTGTAAATTCAAATCTCGAATCTTTCTTCAAAAGGCTATGCAATCTTCTATAAAATATAAAAAATGCTGATAATGCATAATATTTTAAATTAAGGCCAAATGGTAAAATAATTGAACGATACTGTGAATTTCAATTACATCAAAACATGTTTAGGTCACCGTAATAAGACAATAGAGTGTGCTTATTTGAGATATGTATAGCAACCAAGATTTTACATTATACAAATATGCCATGCCAGTGTGGGTAACATGACGGAATGTTTTCCCGAGGGAGGATGGTTTTCCCGAGGGCGGAGCCCGAGGGAAAACCATCCTCCCGAGGGGAGACATTCCGTCATGTTACCCACAGTGGCATGGCATATTTGTTTTATTATACCGAACAAACCCAGTTTGTAATTGTAAACAAAGCAAGGTCACAGATGACTGGTGATTCACACATTCCCCGCTAGGTGTCGCTAGTGGCAACGGGCAACATGAAGCCCTCACTGATGGCATCAGGCAACATGATGATTGTTCACTGTTAAGTCAGCCAATCACGGCTTACAATCTTAAAGTGAGGTATAATAAAATATGTTAGTGATCCACACCTTACTCTATAAAGTGGGCAAACCAGAAGATGAGTTCTGCCTCTATTGTAAAGAATAGGTACTCAATTACATGCACATGCATCGCATTATTGTCCTTTGACTATTCAACTCTGGAGTAGTGATACAAAGATATCCAGCCTTATTACAAAATGTGCGAAAATGTTCAAACTGTTCGGATAAAGCTTTAGGCAATCCCAAGTCATCCTTCATGATAAATGTTTTTATTCTTAACACAAAACGGTACTACATAACATTATGCAAAGACGAACTGGTAAGGAAATGCATGTTAACTCAGTTAAATACCATATATACCAAATGTTTAGGGCTGGTGAATATAGTGAAAACCCCATGCACTAATTTTCAGACAGATGGAATATAGTGTATGACCCTTTGAGGCACTGAAAATGGAGATTGAGATATTTTCCTATATTCTACGGTGCGATGATGAATATGTACTTATATATGTAAAAAAGATCATCAAGAATACAAAAGGTTGTATAGATGTATGCTTCACCTATCCGTTTCTTACATATCGTGTTCATTTCATAGTAACAAAATATCGACCTAAAGGGGTAACGAACTGATAATGCTAGTAGTGTATCAATGTCATGTCAACAAAATAGTACTGTCTCAATGTCATGGAGTGTCAGTGTATCAATGTCATGTCAGCATGTATTTACTTCGTGTTTTCCGCAACGTTATTGATTTTGTTGTAGATTTTCCCTATTACCGCTCACTTGAGTAATTGTCAACAGTACACTCTATTTGTTGCCCTTGATATTCAAGGTTCTGTCTTCCTTTCAATACAAGTGAGGTTATTTCCCAAGGTTCTTATTGCGACTGTGAATCACATGATATCGCTATTCAATGTTGCTTCTGTGGATTTAGTTGTATATATAGGTATGCATGTCTTCAATGCATACCCTATTCGCCATTATGATTATCTTGAAACATATATCTTTGTATTACACTCATTTGTTTCAATAATTTTATTTTTGGTTCTGTAGTGAATTTTGTTTCAATTTCAAAATAAATGATTTGAATTCTTATTTTGATTACATATTCATATTAAGCAAACGTAGGTGAACATTTTAGAGGGTATATTTGACCATCACAATGATATCAAGAGCAGTGTCTTTAAATTTAGTATTAAACCTATCAACTTTTAATGTTTCATCATTTACCTAAGGTTGGTAGTTTGGCTACTCTACGATTCTATATGGACGTACTAGTAACTTGATTAAACTTATTGGCTTCCATATTTGATGTAATAATTCCCTCCATTTCGTAACATTCTCCTAACATATTTTTGCATTAAACATTTGATTTTACACTGCTTTACTATTCACTAGTTCCACAAAGAACAACGACAATTTAATCTGCTTTGGTTACCAAAAAAGCTGGAAACAAATTGCCCCACTCCCACTAAGTAAAAAAACAGGAATGGCATTCAGGGTGAAACAGAATGATATCAATGTGTATACCTGTTGTGTAACGGATTTTCATACATGCAGTTCATCATACGGGGGCGTTCTAAAGGATAATAGTTTTCCAATTCAGGCTAGCCTAAGAAATGAAATACAAATAAGCTAACAAGGACAAGTTCTATTGTTGGATATCCAAACACACCTCTATAATAAACGCCGTCTTTTACAATAAGGAGTACGTGACTGTTCTCCTATAGATTGTAATAAAGGATGTATTTCTAGCTTGTAGTGAGTAAATAAGCTGAACATCGCCCACATGAAGATGATGGAGTGGGTTAAAGAGTTATACAATCAGCACACACCCATTTGTGGCATTAAAGGAGAGTGAATAAAAGACATACTGATAACAGCCATTTTTTAAAATGTAGAACCAGTATCAAAATGTATAATGTGATGTCCACATAATGTCCAAATTGGCCATGCCTAAACTGTAACTCCCTCATTATGGACTAGACGTTTATGTTTGCGCGAATCGTGGTGTTCAATGAATGAATGAATGAATGAGTGTGTGTTTAAACGCACATCGACAAACAAAGGTAATTTAGAGCCATAAGATATTTCCAAAAAGTGGCCCTTTGTCATTGTTGAGTAACAATGAAAAATGCTAATTATACTAGGTGAACGAAGACAAAGAGGGAGGGTAAGAGCAGAGGCTTCAGATCCACAGATGACAAAGGGATATTTTAGATGCCGGGTATCCATAAGTAGATCCACGCACCCCCCTTCTTTTATAAGGCGGGCAGGGTGCCACACCAGCTTAGGGTTCCCCCGGGAGTTGCCAACTGCTGTTGCATACCAACACGCATGCCCCTTGCAGTGGCGTCCAATTAACATTTGACATTTAACAGCATTACTATCATAAACTACATAGTAGATGTTATGTATTAGAAAAATGTAATGTCAGTGATTCTCATCCTACGCAGGTAATCTAAAGGCGGCTATCAAACACGACCAAAATGGGGCGTTATCATAAGCAGTTACAACACACATTTTGATGAATGGATGATCGTTTCCGCACGCTTCTTGCTCCCGATTAAATTACAATGGCGAATTAACTTTTATTTTAATTTCGCAACTAAGTGCTGTTTTTTATTTTTTATTTTTTTTCTTCATGATCATACAATATACAAGTGACAAAGATAGATGAGAGTGAGTAAATTGTCATTACGTAATGGATAATATTGTAAGTATAGTTGATTGTCTTCGTGATCATTTAATACATCTGATGTAGTTCTATTATTATATTCTAAATGTATCGTATAAATCTTCATAAACTGGTTCCCAAATATTTTGGAAGAGTCTCTCCTTTGAATTTTTAGTGGCTTGATACTCTTCTGTACGCATTTGTCCAAATAAATTGTCCTATTTTTGTATATCACTGTCTTTGCACATGTTATTATCTTGTATAATAAAATGGTTGTAGTTTTTCTTCCAAGAATTTTGTCAATATTTGTGAATTTCACTGTGCGTCTTAAAATCGTTTTCACCCAGCGTTCCAATTGATTCCATAATATTATCACTGAATTACAGTCGATAAACGCATGTTTCATAGTTTCTATTTCGTTACAACAGATTAAGCACAGGTTGGAATCGGAGATATTCATAGTACACCATTTTTCATTTCTAACTGCGAATTAACTTGATTGAATTTTCGCAGGTGGCAGCATGGACAATCACGGTTAAAAGATGCTTTATTCAAATCACCATACCAGATGACATTATTATTCCCAAACCCTCTTTGCAAGATTGCAAGCGTTCACGTTTAAAGTGGGAAATGCAAACTTATCCATGTTTGCAAATATTGTTCAAAAGCTCATACAAAACAACGTCATAGCATATATAACGAACCTTTACAATATTTAACAAATGTCTGACTATATACCATCGCTTATTTGAAGGTGGTACGAGCGATCCAAAAATCTCACTTAGATTGAGTATGAAGACAATCTAGGTACTGTATGTACAGTACAGATATTTAATTCCTGCACCAGTCGACCGGACATATGCCAGTGCCTAGTTGTAAAAACACCCTTGGGTAACATGTCAAAAAGATAAGCCAAGCACATCAACGACCTACGTAAATTGCAAATCAAAGCCATGTTCAATTGTGGGGTCATCCATGCACCGCTGCCCAGCATCTATGCCAAGGAAAGTGGATGGAAACCGGGCGTACGGTCGTGCACTACCCACACATTTATTGCATGAATTAAAGGTCGGCATTGTAGGCATAAAGCAGGCACAGTTACTATTCAGTTACGACATTTCTACGTAGCCAAGCGATAAAGCTAAAGTTACCCCGTTACAACATCCCACCGCTTTTCAATAGTAAATACCCTAGCTTAGTCTATTTGTTAACGGTTGGTTTGATAATGGACTGTGCGTTTCACATTGCTATGATTTTTCTAGTTGGAATGCCATACATCATAGCTTGCATATGACAATGTTATCAATGCCTGCCATTGATGCTCAGTTGCTGGCATGCAGTACGGACACGCGTTCAGTGAGTAGGATACATAACGAGTTATATGCTTCTTAATAATAATAACAATAAAAAAAATAATTAATTAACAAAGAAAACCTAAGAAAATAATGCTACCGATGCTAATGTTGTGAATGTTGATAATGATTTAATAATAATAATAATAATAATAATAATAATAATAATAATAATAATAATACTGATAATAATAATAATAATAATGATATCAATTATCTGCATGGCAATGATTCATTCATTGATTAATAATAATAATAATAATAATAATAATAATAATAATAATAATAATAATAATAATAATAATAATATAATAATAATAATAATAATAATAATAATAATAATAATAATAATAATAATGATAATAGTAATAATAGTAATAATAATAATGATAATTGGTATTTAATAAACGGCTCCTTCCACATAATTACTGTTCAGAAGCGCTTTATAAAGAATATTCAGTGGACAGATGAGTGTGGTACATACAGACATAGACATGGGCAATTGCCTACTACATATGCGTTTCTTTGATCTTGCAGACATCTTATAGTTATAATTAGTAGTGCATCTTTCCCAGGATAAATAGCAAGAACCTCATTTCATGCATGGGACCAGAGTTCCACAGTTTGGTGAAACCCCTGATGAGCAGGGAAGCCTCTTAAAGTCATTCTGCTTGTCAGGTGATATAGCATACGGTAATACGACACGGATGTTTCCCCGCAATAGGGGCTTTGTATCGTGTAACAATTTATGGCGGAAAACAACAACTTGGAGCCTATATATTTCAGATACCACCGAACTGATACCGGTACATATATTTTCTTTAGAATGAGCGTTTGGGAATTTTTTATTACAATTTATGGCGGAAAACAACAACTTGTAGCCTAAATATTTCTGATGCCACCGAACTGATACCGGTACATATATTTTCTTTATAATGAGCTTTTGGGAATTTGTTGTTCCGTCCTTTGATAAATGTGTTGTCTCATGTGACAATTTATAGTAAGAATAAACAGGTTCAAATTCTTCTGGAGCCGTGGTCTCAACTATCGGTACACACATTTTTTTTGTTTATTGACACTTATGAATTTCATGTTTCAGAGTCCTTAATAAGTTTGCGGTACCTGTATTATTTTACATTTTGTATTTGAGTTGTATAATGTCCTTTGCTTGAAGTTTTGTTTCTTTAAATTTTTTGTGGCGCAAAACATGATGTATTATGTTCAGGTAACATGAAATCGATACCGGCAGAAAGATTTTCTGTAGAACGATTTATAAAAAGTTAAATTTTCATAAAAACGATGTTTACAATAGATGTATGCTAATCGGCTCGGTTGGCTGCAGAAAGTAAACTAGCTTAATAAAGCATTACACAGTATTTTCAAGATCTTGACTATAATAGGAGAATATTAAGGAAAATAATTGAATAAACTTATCCACATTGGACTGCTAAAGAACAGCAGCGATCTGTTAGTAAAAGCAAGAATTTATCTCAGGTATTTGCCATGAAAATGTTTTTGTTTGAAATTGATTCCAACAATTTATATCGATACGATGTAATATGTTCATTTGGTGTCACACGGTGGCGTAAGGTTGGTTTTAACCAGTGCTGGAGATCCATACCTATCCTTACCCTAGCGTCTTAAGATATGACCAAAGTACTAGTCGTTTTAACTAGGTTTGAAATCATTCATACAAGCGTAATTAGAATTCTAAAGAAAGTACAAATTAAACATCGTTTAATAGATCTAAAATATTCCCATTTATATTTCTTAAATCCCTATGAGTGGAACTGTGTCACGACTCGATATTACTTATGTACTTCGACATGATGCTTACGTAATGACATGTGGAGCTAGGATTTCTAAGAATTCCTTATTATAATGAAAGGGGTACCTGTGAAGATCTGTCAATCAGTCTGAGAGCTGAATATTGTAGGTTTAGGTATATGTTATAGTGTACTAAATTATATGATCAGGCTATTAATACAATACAGATCTCGCAGAGCCAAGTTTCCTGGAGCAATTGATACGTTATAGGTCAATGAATTAGCTAAAGGGAAACCTGCACTCTCCCTGTCATTGATATTAGCCTGATTTCGTTATTTTCTGCTTTTCTTGTTTATTTCCATCTTGCAATATGTATTTACAATATAAGTATGCACCATATAGAATGGCAGCACGGAGGTTTCACACTCATGAAACTCTCAGTTTCACATACATCTCTCTCTCTCTCTCTCTCTCTCTCTCTCTCTCTCTCTCTCTCTCTCTCCATATGGATTTTAAATAGAAATTGAACCAACAGTCAGATGTTAGCAGCTCTTGCTATGACACTGTTAATATGCCTGTTAATATGTGAAGTATAACTAAATCGTGTTTAAACCCCCCCAACCCCCGTCGAAATATAAGCGGAATTCTTTTCAATAAACTCAAGTGCATTAGTAGGCCACGGGTGGTCTAGGGCATACACAATGCGCTACTTCATATATTTGAAATCCAGTGCAATAAACCGAAATACTGTACAATGCTGTATTGATCCAGTGCACGAGATATGAAGGTTTATTTTGTTCGTTTTAGAATGATGGATCAAAATAGTCACCTTGTATTAAAGTTTGTTCTCTCTCTCTCTCTCTCTCTCTCTCTCTCTCTCTCTCTCTCTCTCTCTCTCTCTCTCTCTCTCTCTCTCTCTCTCTCTCTCTCTCTCTCTCTCTCTCTCTCTCTCTCTCTCTCTCGAGTTAACCTTACTTATTTAACTTATTTATTCCATTTCGGGAAGTTGTCTAGACTACGAAGCATATGACTGTGTCTAATGCATCAAACGTTTGATATTCTGGGGTGGGGGGGGGTGAAGAATAAGATGTTATTTTCTCTCAAATTGTCAGAGACATATTGTTATTTCTTCAGATTTAAGAGTCATTACTTCTTTCAGGTTTTCAGAGACATAAATTTCTTTCAAAAATGTACAAGGCCCCCAGGATATCAAATGGTTGTTGCCTAACTAGCACTATGGTTTATATTTTTACCACACACATTTACTTATTTTCTCTCAAAACTACCATTTAAAGACTTATGGCATAGACACGCACTAGTTTTACCGTGTGGCTGGTCTACCCAACTCGTAGAAATTACCTAAACTCCCAGGGGAATGCTCTCTTTGAGCTGCCAACTTAGAATAATAGCAACTTGCCTTGCGACATGTAAGATACTACGGGGGGGACTAGCTCTGCTAATAAAAATGGCAGACCAAAAACACTACTGAGCAAATCATTCTAGGTCAAATCAGTTTTTCGTATGATATCCAGACCACTTCCGATGTACACGTGTTAAAGGTAAGTCTTGTATCAACCGAAGTGCTCACACGACCTTCCTCCCCTAGCAGGCACTGTACACACGGAAACCATTTCAATCCCCCGGGGGATATTCCAGAGCAGTTGGCAGCATATAGCGCACAAGCTTTAAGCACTGCCTTATTTATGCTAGGTACCCATTTTGCAGCAAGGAAAGACCAAAGTGCCCCGGCCGGGGAATTGAACCAGCGACCCTCTGATTACTAGTTCGACACCTAACCAACTGAGCTACTTTGTGTTAATAGGACATTCATGAACAAAGGGCTTGCCCCGAAAGCCGGATGGTTTAAAGCGTTGCCCCCTGACTTCTCCCTGCCTCTCACCACAGCCCGCGCGAGAAACTGTGGACAAGAGCGGAATTGAAAGTGACGTAAGATTAAGCGGAGGTTTTTGCCGGTTCTCCAGTTTCCACGATGACATGCAACAGGCCATCTCGATTCGGCCTGTATATGGCAGAAAAAAGTGTCGATAAACGGAAATATATAATTGAAAGATACTTTATTGCTATCGAACTCATACTCGTTTTCCCAAGCAGAACGTGGGACGACCATATATTAAATGAAATAAGGGCCAATTCAAACGTTACAATTTTGTTCCTGTAACATACATTGAATAAAAACACATCGAATTTGCGAAAGAAGATTTAAATGTATATATAAGTTAATGGAAAGTATATTCATTCATTAAACAATTCGATACTAGCATTAGCATATATATATATATATATATATATATATATATATATATATATATATATATATATATATATATATATATATATATATATATATATATATATATATATACCTTTTTAATGTGATGAAACCCTACACCCAAATTCTGCGAGACATCCCCTTATTTTTTTCTCAGGGCACTCACCTAAGACCACCTAAGACCTAAGACCATGGTTTTAGCAGATCTGGCTTTTACATAAGACGATAAACCTAACGATTTCCGATATTCAAGAGTAGTGGGTAACTCCCATATAAACGATCAATACAGACCTCTTTGGCACTATAAGCCTAAATAGACAGTAAGAGCTACTCTGCGCTTGTAGTTATGTACATTTAATCGATGGACCCCCTTGATGGCAATGTTATCCTGCTTATCTAAGGTCAATGGATGGAAATTTGAAAATTGGGTAAGCATAACTTATTATACCATACCACGGTTTAGTTTATAATTGCTACCCAGTTGATACATGGCGAAGTGATTACCCTGAAATAACCATCGACTAATCCAAGTCACTTGCTACTCTCTCACACGTCCCGAGTCGAATTTGATTTGAAGATAAGTCAAGGTTAAAAGCATTCATATCTGGATTTCATAAAGCACCATGTCGCCATCAGAAATCCTAGGATCTGAACCTAATGTCACTTGCAACGTTCTTATATGACTGCCTCAGGTATTGCATCACGCATAGTGTTAAAAGGCCAATACAATGACATAAAGGAGGAATGAATGAATAAGTGTTTAAAGGCCCATAGACACACAGAGGTCATTCAGTGCCATAATATATTACCAACGGTGGGACTTCGTTATTGTTGAAGAACAATTGACAAAGTATAATTATTCTAAATGAAAGAAATTAAGACGGAGAGTAGGAGCGGAGCCTTCAGATCCAAAGAGGAACAAGGGATATTTTAGATGCATGGTATCCATAGACAGATTCACACATCTCCCTTCTTTTATAAGGCAAGCAGGGTGCAACATCAGCTTAGGGCTACCCGGGAGATGACAGCTCCTATTGCACACCAAAGGTGTGCCCCTTGAGGGCTTCACAAAGGAGGACAAGGACCACTTTATATATCTGAATTAAGATCTTTTGATCATCATGACTAACCAAATGTACATGTAAGCGGCTGAGGAAACTAAAATACCCGGCGAATATAACCGCGGTACTTTAAGTCACTGGAACCATTTTCACATGTACCATGCAGCACTCAAATAGGGCAGTGGAGATTGTAGAGTAGACTGTGATCGAATGACCATCAGAGCAGGCCCTAGAGGTTCCTCAACATGATTGACAAACTATTATATATATATATACATATATATATATATATATATATATATATATATATATATATATATATATATATATATATATATATATATATATATATATATATATATATATATATATATATATATACATATATATATATATATATATATATATATATATATATATATATATATATATATATATATATATATATATAATATATATTCTTTATTGACTGTATACTGCACTACATCGTATTGATAAGTAACTATAGGACTGTAATTTCTCATCACTACAAAATTGTCGTTTTTATCATCATTGGTTCTTAACTCTAGACACATTGAACTGAATCGATGTATATACATTTGAGACAAACTAGTACAGGGCATACATTGCATTGTTTAAAAAACCTAGAGATGATGGAAAGAAATACTGTCATAGTGATACATTCTAATTCTAAGAAATAAAGTGAAAAACACATTTTGTGTTTGATAGAGTGAAGCCGAACGTGTAGGGAAGTATTGTCTCAGATAAACGTCACTATACTGATATATACCTATGAGCATCTTTTAAAATATGCCATGCATAAGAGTTTACCATTTATTGTTACCTATATATATATATATATATATATATATATATATATATATATATATATATATATATATATATATATATATATATATATATATATATATATATATATATCGCTATTCACATCCATACGAAGAACTGATGATTTATTTAACATTGGTTTGTACTTTCTCATTTTGAATATAGTCCAATAAAAAGTTGCGTAATTAGAGAGGTTTGATATTTAGAACGTTTTCTATGAGTAAAAGTCAAATGCCGTTATCATTCAGAGGAATCATACTTAACTGAGAACTTTATCATCAGTGATCAGTATCAGAAGTGATGATAATACTAATATGTATTGATCATACGTTCGGTATAAAATTAAATAGTTACAGTGAATAGGCAAACAAATAAACTAAATCCTATTAGTAGAAAACTAACATCTTATGAGCACGAACATGGGTAACTTGAGCACAGGGACAAAAATACAAATATGCTACTATTAAATGTTTCCCGGTGAAACATCATATGCATTTGTGGAAGGCAAGTGAACATTCTGCTACTCACTGTAGTTTTCTTCTACAGGTTTTTTTGTTGGTTGTTGTAAAACCTTAAGGGTAAAGAGAAATGTCTCCCAACTTATACTCTAATAGTGTGCACAATTGTCAATTGTATGCCAGAACTTCACAATACTACTATTTAGCCTATCTTATATTTTATTGTATAACTTTGTGTTTATTATATATTTTTTTTGTTTATATCATCCAACCATGTTGATGTATGATTTTTGTAAAATAACATTTTACAGTCAATAAATGTACATACATACATTTAGCTTACGGATTACACATAGAAAGCCCTAAACAAAATAATTCCGATGATATTCGAACTCAGTAGGAATTATATTGTCCAGGAAAAACGAAACACTAGGTGTAGTTTCAAGAAGTTGGTACTCACCTTTGGATGTGAATTATAAACGGAAAATCCTTGTAGAAATCGGCTATTCCTGTCACATACGTCCTATATCGGTTTGTGCAATTTCTTTCCAGAGGCAGGTTCTTGTCTCCCAAGGCAGCGGTACACAAGAGCAGTGGAAGCGTTATTCAGATAGAGTAGCTGTGTTGCCTCGCTCGACTTTTCGCTCTGGCACTGGCCGATGTTTTCCGTCAGGTGGCCACGTGTGCTACTAGCAGCAGCCTCGGTTTCACCCACCTAGAGTGAGATTACCTAGGCGTTTCCCTCCTCCGCGCGGAGGAAACTGGCCAATGAGGTGCTGCCAATATCGTTTGTGCGGATCCCACGCAATAACGTGTGTATTCTCAAAATCAATAATCTGAAGTGCGTAAGTACGGCATCGTATTTAATTGGTCAAAAGCAGCACTGTTCATTGCCAAAGTAGTTCCCTAATAAAGTAGAAGAATGGTAAATATAATATATAAGCTTTTATCATTAAAACGAGTACCATTTTAAGAAGAAAGCATACAATTCTTTCTCAGAATGTATACACGTATATTCCAAAGTCCAGTAATGACGTTGCGTACAATTCGACACCTACGCCAAATATGAATTATGTATGAAGCTTTTAAATAAAAAATGTTGGCGTTCAAATCCGAGCAAGGGTATCTCAGAGGGTAGCCAGAGACTTGGGCTTAGTAAGTAATTTTGCTTGGTACTATGGTTTCCAGCACACTCGTTTGAGCACGTTAAATTATCACGAATTATCCAATGGCCGTATATACTATAGCCAATATGAGATATATTTAGTGGCAACGTTGGATTAGTGTTTAGGTATTAATTGCTATTTACTATTGCTAATAAGGTGGACAGATCATTTGAATTATATATTCAACTAAAGTACACTTAAAGTCCCCTACTTTTGTTTGTTTCGTTACTACATTCAGAACATTTCTTAAACCAATCATTGGCTAAATTGATACCTTTCTCAAACCAATTCTTTGGAATGTACGTTCAACTTGATTGATTTCCGTAATAGTCTAACTACTATATATTTTCAAATATGCTGGGTTTAATATAGTAATTTAACACTTTGACCATCCCCTTACTATGTTTTTCCAAAAGGTCCTGAATTCGATATTTATCTGAGAAGCAAACCCAGTTTCCTCTCTGGCGAAGAAATCATTGGTGATATCAAGAATAATCTTATTTCAGACCGCCGAAAGATGTTTCAAGATGTTGTTCTTCTGCCTAATTATGTAGGGATTTATGAATTATTTGTTTTACCAATCGTATCATTGTGATGACAGTAAGTATTGCCACAAGCCAATAAAGATAACAAGTATGGAAGATGATCTTTATCGTTTTTGCTAAAAAGTATATCCATACACGGTGCTCCCAAATTATATGTGCAGTTATTAAAGGGTTGACATATGAACAAATATTAGTAATATGGAATGTAAAAAAAGAATATGTGAATGGTATTTAAACTATTATGATTAAAACCTGGTAATATATCGTGGACAATATGTAGTTTGTCCAAAGTATACATAATGACATAGTGGGATTTTTATAGCAGGAAAGGTAGACAGATTTTGAGTCAAACCAACCCTTTATATTAATGGGCAAAGGCACCATCAGGATGATTTAGATTCAAAATGAGCGTATACATGTCACCTTTCAAATAAGACCACCCACAAGTCTGTCCTCCTCTGCACTCCTCAGTTATGGCTTATGAAAGTGGGTAAAAACCATGCCTGAGGCTGGCCAGGCTACCATTATCAGGACAGGGCTACACATTTTAAGCACCAACCTCTGATCGGTCAAGATATAGCACTGGCAGGAAGTCACTGCAGGGGTTGTTATCTCAGAGTAGAAGTGAGGTATATTGAAGACTTCTAAATGTTTCCATTAAATATGGGACAGATCTCTAAGACTCCAAACTAAAGATATACTAAAACTGTCATGAAATGTACCCATAAAGCCTGACTTTAGGGTAAATCTATCCGGAAATGACTGAAGAAGTGACACCTAATGGAACTCTTGCTAACAAAACAAATGCCTTTACTTAATGGATTTGACGAGGCAAATTTATGTTTGGATTATCAGCTGATAAGGAAAAAGGCTCTTACATTTGATTTGTGTTGGTGGATAGAAACCATTATGACCTAATTGCTATTATATATATACATGTGCTGATCACCTAGAGGAAATGGTAATACCCGTGAGTCAGTAAGCCTGTCCTCTTGGGAATTGAGTCTAGACAGGGCCGGATTACTCTGTATATTATTTTACTTCCTGTCACCAAGATGATGGTTTAGAATCTTCAAATGCATCTTAGAAGGGTGGCCTGAATATATGACTGAAATTTACTAGTTTGTTGTTAATAAACCTTGTTAAAGAGAACTGTTATGGCCGGGGAGAGCTTATACCAAACCCTTTTAAAAATGCTTTGATTTGGCTGTCATATACCCTAGGTTTGTCTACACCCCTATACTAATCCAATCCCACTATCAGGTACAAGAGTCAATTTGAGTTTTAACTGTACAAAAACATATCTATTTAGTAAATTAAATGCTCCAAAACAATGACAGGTCACTCAGTTCATAGCTGATAGTGATAGCCCCTGCAATTATTTAAAGAAGGTATTTCGATTGCAATAAAAACGCTGATTGGTAGAAGATAGAGTAGTGGTCCTCACATACTCTTTTAAATATGAAGCAACTCTGAAGTTCCTGACACTCCATCCAGTACCAATGTTGTGGAGCCATTGTGCTGCTAAATTCCTTTTTTCTGAATATATGTTCGGATTAGGGATTGTATAAAATGTTCGTTTGTCACTAAGATTCCTGTCAGTCATATTATTACATCCATATGCTGCACACAGCACCATGATTCATGAATTTCCCAACATGAGTTGGAGAACTGCACTGACTGTAGCTCTCAAGCACTAGAGCAGAGCAGTGCCTGTGGTGCTTAAACTCTGACATGATAGGTCATGTGACCTACACAAAATGGAGTCCCTATGGTTTTGGCCAAGAAGCCCCTGGTTTCACAGAAAATTGCAATTTCCTCTTCAACAGGTACTAGGAATGGATTTGTGAGTTGGGCAATTAACACATACCATATGGCACTACACATTTAGCACAAGTTATCCCAATGGTGCATTTGCCCTTTAAGCATTACTTAAACTGTTACCATAGAGACTGTGGCTTGTGTCCAATGGTTAAAGACGTGGATCTGTCGCATTGATAACTAATAATTGGCATCACATTAGTGGGTGGGTGTTTAATCCGACATTACCAGGATTAAGCTTTATAATAGCATTAATGTATATCAAGGCAATTGCACCGAATGATCATCAACTATATTTAATTTTATAATACACGTACCTGTATTACCAGTATTATACAAAGGCATGACCACTTGACCATTTATGTTCTAATAAAACAATGTACAATCATATTCAGGGTCAGCATTCTACTTAGATTCTCCTTTCACTTAACAGTTTTCCCTTAAGCATTTAGATTTGGAGATTTGAGTTAAGAATGCTATAACAGTCTGAAATATCATATCTAGTTCATCTTTAGACAGTACTTACGAGTTTAGAAAATTAGAGCATCTGAGAACAGCCACCAAACCATTGGCACCTTTCTCACAAGCCTGTAGCCAGATTCAAAACTGGCGTCCTTGACAGTGACGAATGCAGTGAGCAATAAATGTGCAAAACTCCGCTCTAACGAGGTTGTCCCTACTATGTATATGCTGATGCAAATGCACATACTGTCAGTGCTTTTCTGGCAGTCTTCTCAATCTAAATTTATTTTAATAAAAGTGTTTAAAATCTAGCTTTAAATGATGTTAAAAGTTACAGTATTTAAAAATCACAGTCCAGGTTGACAGAAGCCAGAATACTGAGCTCTTAATCTAATGCTGCCAGAGTGAAGCAACCAGATGGACTTTCTAAATTTGGCATTTGTTTGTGTGTAAACAGGGCCACCGGAACAAAAGCTGAGCACCTATCCTTCTGGTTGCTATGTGCAACACTCACTCAGTATTCTGGCTTCTGTCAACCTGGACTGTGACTTTTAAATACTGTAACTTTTAACATCATTTAAAGCTAGATTTTAAACACCTTTATCAAAATGAATTTAGGCCAGAAAAACACACAAAAAAAGAATGGTTCAAGAAGGGCTACGTATGCTTTATGTTTGTACTAGTGGCGCTAGGGTTTCAGCAGGGCTACGTATCTTCTATTAGATTTACTAGTGTCGCTATCTAGCGGCCACCACTAAAACGAAAATTGACGTCAGCGCCACCAGTGGCTAAAGAAAAAGACAAAAGTACAGCGTTTTGATATAAAGCGAAGCGGCACCAGACGCTAAGTACGCTATATATCAACACACGCGGAAATTTCGTGTTCTTCAGTACTATAAAATTACACAGCAAAAACGATACATTTAAATGGCATTTCCTTAATTCATTTTTGATAACTTTAATTGCACCATAAGCATCTAAGCAGTGTATACAATGGTATAACAGGAATGTATAAAACAGTTGATATGGTTACCGGATTCTTCGTAACTTAATATTATTGTAGAGTAGAAGTACATAATTAGCTTGTCTATTTGCATTTTTGATAACTCGTCATAAAATGATCGTGAAGATCATTCACCTTTTCTTTTTTTATCTGTAGTTGTTACAATGGTTCAAATTTATACATTAAAGATCATGAGAGAATACACGTATGACCAATGTTATTTCTGTATTAGGTTTGTCCAATTGGAATTGTTTTTGCTTTTTCTATTGACCATATTTTCCTCAGTTATGATGCCCCCTTTTTGTCTTTTCTTGATCCGTTCTGTTTAACAAATTGTTTTGTAGTGTTGCGGGAGGGCTTTCCAGATTGCAATAAAGGGTGTAAACATTGTTTTTATACCTGTAATTCTCTCCATTTCTGATATCATAAAAGGTTGTTCCTCGCTATCATGCATGTCTTCTATCATGTTTATGCTTCTGGTATACCATTTTACGTTGGATGGAACGTTGGAAATTCATTTTATTTGTTAATTGCAAAGTTGTAATTGATTTAAGCTGATTTGGTATGACATTGTACGGTTCCTAAATGTCCTTTAAGTACCGACTCTGTATGTACATGTAACTGCACTAAAATGGTTTAGAGTGCCTAAACGCCTAAGCATATATGTATATAAACTCGAATGTCATTCTACATCGTGATGAAAATATGTAGAATTATTCATGTTATTGGCAGTGTTTTGATATTATATGAGTTAAGCGGGAAATTTTACACACTGTATTTGCTCTATGCCTTCTTTTGATTCAGAAATAATATTTATAATTAATTGTCAAATGGTTTTACTACTCCAGTTTCCTAAATCAGTGTCCGACTTACTTACCGTTATATTGTTTCTAACACAGTGTATCGAACAATGTAAACACTCCTAAATCAGAACCGCTATAGGTAATAAGCCCTAATAGAATTGGTCAACCAATATTACAACAGGTAATCTAGGAAAACTCATTATTCCCCACTGCATACTACTTATCCTGATTTAATGCTGAGTGCTCTTCCGCAGTGTTAGCCATTCCTGCAAAACAACTGTTCTCTTTGTTCCCGTTTTGGTGTATGGGATGTGATGGGATTTGATTGCTATCACTTGCTCTGCCATTTAAGTCTGAAGCATGACTTACAGGTATTTATTGGATTGGGAATTGGTATAGCCATTGTTTGGTATCATCGTCATATCTTTGAGGTAACATTGGTGAAAGGGAATTTGTGTTTGAGTTACCTTATTTCCAGTTACATGGCAGCCTAATAGAAAGAAAAATGATAAGATAGCTACACTGTTAGATTACATATCCTTCGTACACGTGAATTGTTTACACGAAAGCCTACCTGGTTAATATGGCTCTAGAAACAAAGTTTTTTTTTCAATATCTCTGCTTTTTAAATAAGGGTCTATAAATCTCTTTGGCCAATCTTCTAGGCTAGTCTAAGATTTAGATTTTATTTGTTTCACATAAGATTGCAAAATAAGACGCAGTTTTGCCATTTTTATCTAAAGTATGATGTGAGCGTCCATTGTTGTGTCTTTCCATGATGTTTTTCAATATCGTATCGTTATTACCACCATGTGATAGTATGATCACATTTTGTGATGATCATCCTATTTAAGTGTTATATTACAGCATTTCCAATTTCGTTCATCTTCGTTTCACATAACATTACTTGATTACTTAATAGTTGATTGTGCCCATGTTCCAAGAATCTTGCTGCAATCTATAGTACGCTGTTAACAATGAGTTGATCTAGATTGCCTAGCGCGAAGTGTTGTGTTTCATGAACTATAGCTTCGGTGTTCAGTGTGTACATTTGTAATTAGTTCTCTTATAGTATGTGAATATAAGACAGTAACGTGATACTGTAGGTGTCAGTACAATAGCTTTTTCTATAAAATTAACGTCCACATGAAACTCATTTCATTTTCATTTCATTATCATGAGATGTAATTAGTTTAGATTGAAGACCAGTAGAGTTCACATTTGGATTATTATGACATATGCACCATTGATTAGTACAGCAAATGATATCCTTTCCAATGTTGTGTGTATTTGAGATTGCAAAAAGTTACCTCCAAACGAGGATGTCAACACAAATTTGCAATTACTAAATATCATTAACCAGATCTTCGATTTTATTAAACCATTAAAGCAATTTCGAGGATTTCAAGTAACATCTAACCCTTTTGGATTCACACCCTTTTGGCTTTCCCAACTGCTGTACACAAGGAGTAGTCACCTCGCGGGAAACCCTAGGCGTGTGAGGCGCCATGCCATATTACTAAGGAGGGTACTATTCATTTTAACCCTTGGCCAATACAAAATGGTGCAGAAAACATGGGTTCTCATCTGAGACTACTCACCGAGAGCTTTCCAAAGAATACCAACATAACAGGGTTTAGAGGGTTTTTAAGAAATATTTTCGAACGTGTGTTTTGGACAAATTTAGCCTCAGCATTGGAAAGGTTATCTCTTCATTCTCTTTAGATACATACCCGTTGTTCTTACTCTCATTTCTTTTATTTTATTCCAGTGTTTTATTGCTTTGTCACTGTTCTCCAGCAAGAATGATAATTTGATAATGATGATAATTATAATGATAATAACAATAATAATAATAATAATAATAATAATAATAATAATAATAATAATAATAATAATAACAATAATAATGAAAATAATAATAACAATAACACTACTGATAATAATAAATCAAAGATAATAATGATGATAATACTGGTTGCATAATAATAAAATATGTATACTGCATTGTGCTATGAATTTGCCCTTCTTATTGAGGATCTGATTTCTAAATATAAAAATGTAAACGAACCTATTCAACACGTATCCACATAGCTGCAACCAAAGGTTTTTAGCAAGTCCGGATATGGGAAGCATATAACACACACTCATGTGTTGTATATTTGAGGCATCAACCCTTTTTTAGCAATATATGAATTTAGTTCAATTTAGATGTGTAGACGTTCAATGTTTCAAACACTAAAACAAAGGTATATTTGACCGTTTGAGAAAGTATTTCTCCACTCTCACTTAATAACACAATTATAATGATCAGTATTTTGCTTCATTATTTACCCAGTGGGGTTGTAAGTTTCATTCAAAAGTTTTGTAGTATTTTCCATGAATGTATGTTGACTTTGTTACGATAGTACTGATAAAATTACCCTCTAAATAGCAGTGTACATGTATATTCCAAATGCTGTCCTTCATATTTGAATAAACACTAAACTTTTGACATAATTGATTTGCCCATATATGTCAAGTGGATAATAGAGATTTTAATCAGGTTTTACTGATATAGGTATTTGTGATACCAAAAAATATCAGTACCTTTTTTAATTCTATGTTGCTTTTTAAATAGTGTGTGCTGAGATTAAGTACTATTAGTATACATTAGATTAAACTGGCAATCAAAATCAAATCAAAAATAACAAAATTATATAAAAGTTGTATACATGATTTGATAAGGCAGTATATTTGCTTGGTTGTCTTAGTGAATGCATGTTATGGACAAGTTTAATTGATAAGATATCACCATAATTTACATGAGGTTTTACCAATACAGCTACTACTACATAAACGTATAGGATTTTTGGATGTATTTGAAAAGGACATGTAGAAGAGAAATGGACTTGTAAGAGCTATGAGAACTATTGTAAGACCTATGGCCTATCATGTAATGCAATGTATACACACATGAAAATGACTTTTCTTTTAAAATCAATTAATAGATACTAAAAGGCATTATGGTGCTTTCTTCCTACCTAACAGGAACTTCATAAGTAGTGTCTAGTGCACAATGTTATAAAAGGAAGTGCATATTTATGAAATTCTCTTTTGAGAAGTGCTACACAATGCAGTGATAAACGTCTGTATTGTGGAACGCCTACTAAAAAATGCATAACACCAATTCCAGGTCGAAAGGAAACTCCTTATATTAGTTCTCAGTTTTACACTAAGAGCTGTTATAATAGCAGCTCCCAAATATTTGGCTAACCGTGATGACATTTGCACTACTTCCACATACTAATGTGGAATGTTTTTTGTGTTACTAAATCCATATTCACTACTAATAATCTAATAACGCTTTCCCACCTTGATCGTAAGCATTGATAACTTGCGACGAAGCACTTTGTTGA
The DNA here is from genome assembly GCA_963942565.1 of Maea johnstoni. Classification (NCBI taxonomy): domain Eukaryota; kingdom Metazoa; phylum Annelida; class Polychaeta; order Spionida; family Magelonidae; genus Maea; species Maea johnstoni. The sequence continues at coordinate 14,282,999 of OZ012693.1, read as the reverse complement.
AAATGTTTGACCAAACGCAGTTATTCATGTTACCCTTTCTATTGATGCCTTTTTACAACCATTCCTTTTCCTGAGGGGGAAGAGAATTTCTCAGTTTGTGTTTCTTTCAGAAAGCAGAACAATTATGAATCCTATGCCATTTTGTGTAGCAATAAAGTAAATGTGAATGCATGCTCATTCGTTTTACCTTTGACGTTAGATGACAGAATATTGATCAATTGAAGTAAAATCCTTAAATAAAATGCAGAATTCATTAACCTATGTATGTGCTGGCTAATATGCGTGGATAATCTATGTTTTAAGTCAGACTATATGAGTATTCCAGATGTAAATAAAGGTGTAAGTGAAAATGGATCATCTATCTGATCTCTTTCCTAGCAAAATAGATATCTAGATAAGCATTTTTTGAACTAGTTTATGTGTATGTGTTATCGTGTTTGACATATTTTGGGAATTTTATATAAATCCCATTGGTATTCTGCTGTTGACAAGTTCAGGGATTAATTATAGTCAAGCTTATGTGCGAATTCTCCAAAGGATTGCCGCCTGCCATTAAATCACTGTCTGCTAGTAGGAAGATCGTCAAAGCGATGGCTCATAGAACTTTTGCTATGTTGATGAAGTTTTGTGATGTGTTTGTTTTGTTCTTACGTCGAGGAAGTCTGAGACTATTTTCATGTACCTTGTATAAATTCGAAACTTATATGTCATCAGTCCCCCCGCAGGCTCAAAAACAAATAAGTGTATGGGGATATTTGCAATGTTTGAAGTGGAATAAACATGTAACTAGATTTGTTGTACTATAAACTCTAAAAAGCAATAATTAACCAACTTGAACATACACAGGACTGCTTCTAACCTTGAGGTGATCCAAAAATGTAGGTAGATCCATCAAACGTCCCTTTATCTCAAAATAGCTTTTAGCAATATTCAGACCGGTTGAATTTTCATTGAGTTTATAGCATCCAATATTTTACTTCAAATTTATCAGGATATAGTGTTGTTATATTCTTTTCATACACTTCATATGCTGTTGATTCAGACCTAATCTGATCCATTTCAAGAGTAAAACGTAAAATTGCAGATCATTTTTGCAGGAATTCTTTATTAACAAAAATGTTTACATATAGCTGAGACACACTTCATGTTAACGAATCCATTGTGGCGAATTCATCAAATAGCAATTCTCAAAAGTATCTGCCCAAGTAAAATAAAAATAAAAAAAGAATCTTTGTTTTAATGTTGATCAGTACTGGCCTTTTGCTCATATATTCGCGATTCTAATTTGTATGAATACATGACAGCTACGTTTACTACTTGACTTCTATCTAAACTAATATTCGAATTATCGGTTATCAGGTTAACAAACAAAAAGCTATATTTGTTGAGTTATAAGTTTCATGATATACTGATCTACACCGATATCAGTAAGAGAAGAAAGGTGAAAACAGAAATGATATGCAATATACGTTTGTATTGTTGTTGTTGTTTTTATCTAAAACAACCAAGAAAGCACCTCATTCTCTGCAGTCCTCTTGTCCTCTACTGAAGCAACGTCGCCGGAGCCCTCTGTCTCCTTATCTTCTTCCTTTGAATGATGATCTTCTTCATGCTTCTCGTGATGATCTTTATGGGAGTGATCTTCAATCTCGGCTTCTTTGTGGTGATCTTCATGGGAATGGTGCTCTGCCTCGGGTTCCTCATGATGGTCTTCATGGGAATGGTGCTCTGCCTCGGGTTCCTCGTGATGTTCTTCATGGGAATGGTGCTCTGCCTCGGGTTCCTCATGATGATCTTCATTGGAATGGTGCTCTGCCTCGGGTTGCTCTTCGCTGGAGTGATGCTCTTCGCTGGAGTGATTCTCTTCGCTGGCGTGATGCTCATCCTGATGGGAACGTCTCACGATATACAGTAATGCTCGGGCTGCTGGGTACTCTACATCACCAATATGAACGGCCTCGTTAACTAGGTCTGCCTTTTCAATTGCCCAGTCTGGATTTGGCACGAAATGCTCATGCAATCCCCCTTTTCTTGTATAGTCAATGGCCAATTCCTTAGTGGAGTATACAACCGATCCAAGTCTCTGCTCACACACATAATGGTCATTATCATCACCTGAATGAAACAATAAAAAAGGGACCATGTACATGCTTGCATGGATGATTGCATTCATACATACGTATATATATATATATATATATATATATATATATATATATATATATATATATATATATATATATATATATATATATATATATATATATATATGAATATATATATATATATATATATATATATATATATATATATATATATATATATATATATATATATATATATATATGTGTGTGTGTGTATATATATATATATATATATATATATATATATATATATATATATATATATATATATATATACATATATATATATATATATATATATATATATATATATATATATATATATATATATATATATATATATATATATATATATATATATATATATATATATGTGGACAGAGAGAGAGAGAGAAGAGAGAGAGAGAGAATGATAGATAGATAGATAGATAGATAGATAGATAGATAGATAGATAGATAGATAGATAGATAGATAGATAGATAGATAGATAACTGAATAGATTGATAGATGGATAGACAGATAGAAAGATAGATAGTTCTTTTGACTTCTGATTCAATTGAATGCAGGCCTGAGTATGATGCCAGATTATAACTGTTGAGACATTGCTATCTCGTAATATTCCTTAACTATCCTAGTTTAGTAATCATTGATTTTCCTTACCTGCATTGCAGAGCAGTGTCTGTCTAAGGTAAGGCACAGATTGGACTAACCCCTCATGGTTAACAGTCACTTGACTATTGTACAACTCCTGTGTGGGCTTATTGCTGAAATAGATATCAGCACATGCATCAGTGTTAATGTAAGACCCTCTATTCGAAATCCCCAATAAAGGAATGCTATGGTTGGAGGCATGAAGAGTTCACATACTGTAACCGATGGTAATTTCATAGTAATAGTATAACTCATATTACTCATACTATTCGTAATGATGCCCACAAGGGATTAACCTTTACTGCCCGGACAGTCCTGTGTAGAAATGACAACGACTGATCAATAAAATATGAACTGAATGTATTGTATTTCCATGTTGCTTACATTTTACTACCAATAGCCGAATGTGAAAAGAGTCCTCTTGTGTTCAAAATTAGAAGTGCCCCCTGCTGTCAATTATAGAAATTAAAAGCACCCCCTTCGTTTGTCTGCGAAAACTAAAATGCTACAAGGAATTGAAATTTGGCTACAGGTAATTTGGACTTGGACAGGCCTGGACACTCCTTAGAAGGTAAATAAATTGCCTTGTCAACATTCGATATTTTGGTATGCTTTTATTTATGGACTTATCTAAACTATAACAGAAAGTGTCTCTAATTCAGCTAGGGCACTTATGGATTATTCGACTTTTTTAAATGGTTGAAAGTGGGTGAATATGCTATTAAAAGCCAGGGTTATTTATATAGCGAGGGGGGTCTCTGGCTATTTGTATAGGGAGTGTGTGGTAATTCTAGTATGACTGTAATACATCTCAATAATGTTCTTTTCAGAAGAAAAAGCTAAAGCATAATTGGCTACATGAGCCCAATCAGTGCACCAAATATTACAAGCCAAGCCGAATTTATCACATGGTCATATATGGAAGCCAATCTAGCACCATATAGTTGTGGCCATATTAAATTTGAGGGTCAATTTACCATAACCAAATAAAGAGGCACTTCATTTTAAATCTAGAGATGAGGAGTTGCAATCTGGTGTTACTATGTTTGCGAGGTATTGAATATGTTCTTTAGAGTAGTAAAACCTTCATCCTGATATCTGTTATGTAACTAGGTTACTAATTCATGACACTTTGCATTCTAGAAATGTATGGTTTAAGGTTTAGGAATTTCCAAATGAGACCTCCTTTCATTTTGATTGCAATTGATTTACCTATTTAGAGCAAGCGCGGCTGTTAAATTGAAATAGTTTTAAAGCACATTTGAAAATTAAAAGAGCGCCACATTTTGGCAAACTCTTAAGTCAAAGGAGCACATTTTTGGAAATCATCTTAAAACCTCAGTAACCATAAGTCTGCCTTCAGTCAGCTTATGATCAGTAATTAGTTAGTGACAATCGTTAATGAAATACCCTACACAATTGTTTGTAGTAAAAAGAACTGAAATTGCTAGATCATCAGGAAACAAAAAGGAGATTGCATTGGTGATGGAAATCTTTGAGTGTTTTCTTATCATGAATGGAGATATGTTAATGACAATATGTTATTGGCAGTTACATGTGAGTAAAAGGAACAATTTTACGTTCATGTACTTATTACAAATCAAATCACAAAGCAAAGTTATCTCATGATTGTTACTAATTCTTCAAACTTCAGTAGATTTCAGAAACGATTCATACATGTACTTCTTAGCTTGTTTAATTCAAATCTCATGAGCATTGCGATTGAAGTGAATAGAGGTCATCTTTGTGACATTCTGACTAACATTAGAGATATATAAATGTAACAGCTACTATTTATTTTGGGAATTACAAATAGTTTGGTAAGGGAAACGAGGGTTAGCTGATACTCTCAAAACATAAAGCTTAATAAGGGCTAATTCTAAATTGCTGAGTGTCCTGGAAGCTACTGGCCTATTATAAAGGCATTTCTTGCCAGGGTAAGAAAGGTGTTTCTCTGCCTTGTCTTCGAAGACTTCGAAGACTAAGCATTTTAAAAAGGTTGAGAGTTTTAAATTGTCAAAATGTGAGATTTCGGTGAAAAAGGGGTAATTCTCCTTGTAAAAGCAAATGCATTTTGTTTACTCTTGATATGTGAGGACAAAGGTTCAATGAGTACTTGTTTACAACTATCTAAAAGCGTGTACGTAATCTGCAGCGTAACATATACAACAGTCCACTTACATATTGAGTGGATGGATTTCAGGGTTCCATACTTTGTCCTGTGGTATATGAATTGATTCCAATCCTCCAAACTCTTTAGGGTCCCATTTGAGCTGCACATCAGTCCATTGCTATATAATATAAAACAATCTCGTTATTTCTATATTTCTATATATTCCTATGTAGATATATATATATATATATATATATATATATATATATATATATATATATATATATATATATATATATATATATATATATATATATATTTACATACACTCATCTGCCAACTAAAGATTATATTCCGTTACTTGAATCTTGTTTTCATCCTTCTATTGGGTTGATTTATACAATCCTACATTTTGTGGTGCAAGTCATGCACTCAATGTAGTAAGGCGAAGCCGGGCAACCCCGAAGCATATCACACAACACATATCTTCTAGGGGGTCTTTGTAACTTATACGACGGCTTACTTCCTTTTACCAAATATGAATGACGAGTCATAAATGCTTGTCTATGCAATCTCTCACGTTGACAGGCAGCCATTATTGAAACAAAACACATCAAATTTTCATGGCTGGTTCTAAAAGGTCAATCGCGTAAATTGCCTTATTAGATTGGCCAACGTTTTATACGCAGAGTGCCGTTAAAAGTTTAAAAAAACATAAGTTATGGATGATTCAAATGTGCGCATACTCACATTGATGGAAAGAAATACGATTGTCATTTCTTTTGTCTCGGGATTAAAATTGGCAAAGTTTTTAAGGAAGGAAGTGGTTGACACGGTGAGACGATCTTTTGAGTCGTACACGGGACGTCCATACTTGACGTATCTGCGCATAAGGTGACTGTACAGCCTCTGCTCATCATTCTTGTAGAAGCTAAAAAACAAGAAACCGAATGTATGTATATATATATATATATATATATATATATATATATATATATATATATATATATATATATATATATATATATATATATATTATATATACACACATCTCAGAGAGATGGATGGATGGATAAATCGATCAATTTGTCGAACGATAAATAAATAAATAGGTAGACAGGTAGATAGATAGCCAGCAAGATTGATAGATAGATAGATTTAAAACCTTCACCTAAGATACAGAGATTAAATAGCCTTGCTTTCTTGAAAATTTAAAAGTTATTCATGTGTTCATTTAGCATGTCCACAATTTTAACTCATGTATGTATTGCATACTGTAAACCAGACAGCATAGTAATCTAAGTATGTTCATGGTATACTTTTTTTCAGGTTATAGGTTAAGGCCCTGGGTACTCTGGTTACCCCCATCGTTTACAACATGCGTGTCACGTTTTCATTCTTCATCTCTCAGGAAATATGACGTAAACAAAATTCCTAATTCTAAACATATAGGACGGATACATGTTACAGTTAAAACGTTGGATTTTAAAACACTTACCTTCTGGCCAAAACTGACACTGAGAAGGTCAGCAAAAGGAAGAGTGCAACCTCTGTCCTCATCTGAAAGAAGCAGTTCAATAGAAATCAATGACTGCATGGATAATGTTTAGCTTTATATCGTACCTGTCTCCACTGATTTACAGAAATCATAAGTTTAATGGCAACATATGAAATAACGATAAAAACGAAAAATCTATGATTTGCCTTTTTTGCTTTTTAATTTGATACCAAAAGGAGAATTGGGTAGTAAATATCTAACACATTTATGAAATATCCACAACCACTCGTCACTACTGATATAGTCCAAGATTAAAAAAAACTATGAACATTTTATCGTTGCAACAAAATTCACAATCAAATTTAGGGTCTTCCTATTTGTGTTATTGCTCACTCTTACATTTATCCATATGTGCATGTTTCTGCAATACTTGGATATAGCACATATTTCGCCAACATTTTCTTTTGGAAAGTACAGGCTAGATATATCAAAATTCGATCGAACGACTTGTTTTAATGTTCATAAGAATATGACCATCGTAGTGCCTGAGTTTAAACAAAAGTAGGATAGAATGATTCTACACTTAGGCCAATTTGCCTGCTGTCCTTTTCATATATTTCCAATCATATATGCGGCATTAATTTAAGGTAAAAGTGCCTGTCGTGAGTTTGGCATAGCTTTCCCTATTCATTTTCAATTAACAGGAAGACCGACAATGCCAAATTTAAGTTTGAATCATAATAATCCAACTTTCATATACTTCACAAAAATAAACGTAAATCTGTCTCAGGTTACACTACTTATCATACTTATAAGTACAAGTGATGGTGAAAGAGGATACGTACATCTTTCAAAATTCACTTTCTCTACAGCTCTAGATGCTGAACATTTAAAAGGTACGATCTCTCTCTCTCTCTCTCTCTCTCTCTCTCTCTCTCTCTCTCTCTCTCTCTCTCTCTCTCTCTCTCTCTGTATATATATATATATATATATATATATATATATATATATATACATATATATATATATATATATATATATATATATATATATATATATATATATATATATATATATATATATATATATATATATATATATATATATATATATATATACATGAATAGTAAAATAAAAAAGTAGAGATGCTCACCGTTGTAGGTAGGTGTGTAACTGTCCAGTGATGTGTTGTAAAATGAGCAGAATTGGTCAGTTTTTGCCGATGACCACTCGCTATCTCTCCAATCTACGTCAAGTACAGATCATCAGTGACCAGGGAAAAAGCGTGGGAGGAACTCCCTCTTAAATACGAAACGTGGGAATCATTTCCTGGGAAAACTGTCTGGTTTTAGGTTTTAATCAATTTTGATGATTGTCACTTTTTTGTCACATGCCGGTAGGACATTGCTAGCCAGTTTTGAGAAAATATGATTGCCAGAGTTAAAACTACCATCTATCCCCGAGGCTCTTACAACAAATGTACGTTCAATTTATATAATTGTAGGTATGCTTTTAGATGTTGCTACTGATGTGAGTATCGTTATCAGAAAAAAAAACATGTGTAATATTTCCGGATCCTTTCCTGTTTACGGCAACAAACACGAATAAAAATAAATTCCAATATCAACATCTGTATTATATGTCACATGTAGTATATATTAAAAAATGCTGCAACTGAATTTACATTTGCACGTAGTGATTCTTTAAAAGGTTCCACAAAGCAGATATTTTTTATTGTTCAAATGATTCATATAATCCATAGTTAGCATTGTATTGGCTCTTGGGCTACCATTGAAATTGTACAAATATTTTGTCAATTTCTTATAATTATTTTAGATATTTTGATTTAAGCAAGCCATTAACCAGCATTCGATATTTCTCCACAAGGTGTCAGCTTTTTCACACTCTAAAAATGCATGTACAAGTGAATCCTCTTCTCCAGAAAATAAGGTTGAATTAGCGGATGGTTACAATATTAGAATATCATTAAAGGCGAATCATGATATAGGCCAACCATCCTCGCCAAAACTTTCGTCAGTGCCCCCACCCTGGGGTACTGTCAACTTTGACACATAGATAACCATACTTGACCAATGGTTTTGTCTAATCTATGAAGATGTGATATCGAAAGATGCTCCACAAATATACAAAGGTCTAGTAACAAATTAGCGACTCCTGTTGATACAGCAGCAGTGTATTGATTTAATGAGATAAAAAAAAAATACCGGTTTCATCAAAAATGGACTTCAAATAGTTTGTGATCGACTTCTGGGTTAAACTATGGTTAGACCCCAAAAAGAAAACAAATCGCCTCAAATAATTCGTATTATCAGGCCCCAATATTGATTTGGTAACATCGGTTTAAGAGTAATTTTGCAATTTTAAAGAGACCGGATAGAGCTGGTTAACTAGATAAGTTGGGTACCTCCCATTACACACAGGCTTCGGCATGAGTGTGTTGTGTGATATACCAAATAGTTCCTGGTGCGTTTGTACTGTAGATGCACTATATCCCAACGGTGTCATGCATAGGAAATGAGCATCGTGGAATCTGCGATTTTGAAATTTGATATGGTCAATTTTTTATCTTACAAGGTGTTGGACATAGCAATACATATTTCAAGAAACTACAGCAGATTGCTGCTAAATAAATACCATATATCTCCTTGAAAATCATTGTTGCCTTAGTTTTAGCAATTGGAAAAAAAGTTTCTTTTTTATTCAATCATGTCGATACATGGCTATCAAGGCGAAATTATGTTTTGAATGTACTTCTCTCTGGTTTGGTGAAGGTAAAAATGCATGTTTTAAATTATCGAAGACAAAAAATGCTTGGCCTTTCCCTATATAATTTTATAATCAATACACATGATGATAGTAGATTTATCTTTCTGTTGGACAAAGATGTCTATCTTTGTTTTTAAGTTTGAAATGCATGGCAAGTGTCACAATACTAGAGTCATCCTATAACTATTAAATGTATCTGTATAAATGTTATATAAATATTAGGTAATACAATACGGGTATTTCATCGATGTTGCAAGGCATACCGAAATGATGAGTTTTCAAGTAAAGTATGTCACAAGATAACCAAATTCCATGTGATGACACGTGTCAGATAGATACCCTAGGAGACAATTAGTTTGGTCTAGACAATGGAAATGTGTAATTTGTTAGGCGACTGGTTTGTTAGCTCTTTTCTGACCTGGGTCACTTTGGATCCTTGCAAGTGTCCAAGTGAAGATGAAAATTTCAAAGGTTAAAACCTCTTGACTATCATTGCTTCCTTATGTCATCCAACGGGCTTTAATTAGATTACGAGATTTAGATAAGTGTTGTTGATGATACTGATAAATCGGAAGCTCTGACTTTGACCCTATTGAACCTTGGGCACAAAGTTATCATCGATCACCGGCTACTATACACATTCTTGGCATTGTGTATACACGGGGACGAAAGGACGCATACAGATTGGCCTTTTATCGACACATGCACTTAACCCATAGCAAATTGATCAGATAAACAGAGGCATGTCACCAAACGGAGGTGATAGGTCATGGATAGAAATATCATCAGTAGAATTCTACAAGAATATAGCCGCTGTGATCCGAAAAAGTGTCTCAGGTGTGTCAGACTGCTATTCAAATAACATGTATTTTCTAGAATTAAATATATTTTAATTTGTAATGAAATATATGTTTTCTATCTTTAGTCTTTTGAATCATTTCATTTATACAACATTCGGGATTTATGTACATCTGGTAATGAGCTATGGTCCCATTGCCTTTAGGCCGATAGTTTTCTCTATGGAAACTGGAACACAGGTATTAAAAAGCTGTGTACCAAATACGTATGCCTTGAACTTATTCAAGGATTTGACAATACCTTGTTTTAAGGTAAACAACATGGGCATTGCTATGTTTTGATGGAATCGTTTTCATTTCCCTATTATGTAAAATGTATCAAATTTAGATAATGTATGCGTATTGTTCTTCATTTATCAGCAGTTTACGTGTATTACATAATACCACATACGAATGAGCATATTCAAGACCATGGGTACCTTTACATAAGGAAGTACTTATAACAGTTTTAGACCAATCATCGGTGGGCATTTGAAGAACCCGTAAAGAACAATGTCAAGTATATGCTTATCAATGATCCTTTTTAAAGTCCACGCCAAAGGTTCACAAAAAGGTCTATGACACACAGAGGTGGCTTGCACCATATCAAAGGGTCAAGGCTACTCTATACATTTCAAGTATTTGTCCGTAGGTTTCAATTTGATTTGCGTTCTGCAGTTGACAAAGCACTAAACACCAAAAGACAACCATACATCATCTACTCTATTTCACATTAAACGGTTTTTTTGCATTGACAGTTTTCTGTAAACAATGAAAAGTTGTATGGCTATTTGGAATATGTTTTCAACAAAGAGAATTAATCTAGAAATTTTATTTTAAGATCTCAGCATTAGACATGTTTTCACAGTTCTTGAAACGTTTTCAATGACGATATATTTGTCATCCCTTTTGTCGGAAATATAGTTTGGAAATATAGAAATATTGATAAATTGAAACCGTATAGGAAGCATTGAAAATATTCAGCATTTCTTGTTAATGGCACGTACGTCAATGTTGCTTTACATATACATTAACGGTATTTACTTCCTGCACTAACTGAATGGACACCCCGGGCATAATACACAACCTCACGCCTGATTTTCACCTAGTTTCCTGGGCATGGATGTGACCGCAAGTCCCTGACCGCACAACTAAATTTAGCGTTGATTCGTCAGCTCTTTGGGTCATTGATTTGCTTGGCTTATTTCTTTATCTATGTTTTTTGTACAACCAGGCACTGGCAGACGTCCGGTCGACTGGTGCAGGAATTAAATGTCTGTACTGTAAGTTACAATTGCATAAAGGGCTTTGTTATTTGGTCAATGATTTGTTTTTAATTTAAAAGTACACACATGTGTAATCTGTTTTTCATATCATGTAATCACATATCATGTACCGAAGAATACACATACCTCATCATTGAAAAAAAGATAGAAGCAGACTCATACTCATATCTTTTCTGTTTTTACTAACGTAGCAAATATTCATTTACTTCTTCAACTATATAATTCGGGAAGGATGCAACTGGATCATTTTATAACAATCCTACCATCAAGGGAGCAGTTTCAACTGAGGCAATTCCATTATGGTATAATCATACATTTTTTAAAGGAAGACGAAATGAATGGTGTGATAAAGAAATAAACACAAAATGTGACATACAGTATGATAAAGGTAAAAATATCCCATAAGAGAAAGTACAGACGCAAAAACACAATGTAAATGTAATGTTTTATCATTCTGCGAGAATCAAAAAGAATGTACAAGAGATTTAAGATAATAGCAAAACGAATATTTTTTTTCAAAGGAATACCATCAATTGCTATATAAGCCATGGGATAACAAGGTAGCAAAACGCATACTTAAGTATGATAGACACAGATAATGGCAATATAAGGGATATTCATTGGAAATGATCAAAATACAAATTCAAATGTTTGCATAGACGAGCAGTCAACAATAATGTATAATTTAGAATGGGCTTATCAATTACAACAAACTGTTTACTTTGCAAATATTACATAGAAATAATAAAGCATACTAGTATATACACTGAATGGGACAATGTCTGGAAACTATGTAGAGAAACAGAGGGATGGGTCAGACCTATCCATGACTGTCATTTCAAACTATCAGATTATTAAAAAATACTTTTGGTAACAATGAAAATGACCCTATCACCCATGTCTATAAGTTCCTGTCACTCTTAATACTGACCCATGGGTGAAGTACTTATAACAGTTTTAGACCAATCATTGGTGGGCATTTGAAGAACCCGTAAAGAACCATGTCAAGTATATGCTTATCTATGATCCTTTTTAAAGTCTACACCCAAAGTTCACAAAAAGTTCCATGACACAGAGAGGTGGCTTGCACCATATCAAAGGGTCAAGGCTACTCTATACATTTCAAGTATTTGTCCCGTAGGTTTCAATTTGATTTGTGCTCTGCAGTTGAAAAGCACTACATGTACAAGACATAAATCAAACACCATCTACTCTACTTTACATTGATTATTTCTTTTGCATTGACATTTTCCTCTAAAGAATGAAAGGTTGCATAATGTTTTGAAATATGTTTTAAACAGATGAATCTAGAAATTTGATTTAAGGTCTGAGCATTAGACATGCCTTACAGTTCTTGAAACGTTTTAAATGACTAAATATTTTTCATCCATTTTGTCGATAGTTTTGAAACATAGAAATATTGAAATATTGAAACCTTATATGAAGCAATGAAAATATTCAGCATTTCTTGTCAATGACACGTCAATGTTGCTTTATATATACAGTACCGGTATTTATTTCCTGCACTAAATGAATTGACACCTCGGACATAATACGCGACCGCACGCCTGACTTTCACCTAGTTTCCTGGGCATGGATGTGACCGCAGGTCCCTGACCTCACAACTAAATGTAGCTTTGATTCGTCAGCTCTTTGGGTCATTGATTTTCTTGGGTTATTTTTTGATATGTTATCTATGTTTTTTGTACGACCAGGCACTGGCAGACGTCCGATTGACTGGTGCAGGAATTAAATGTCTGTATTGTAAGTTACGATTGTATAAAGGGCTTTGTTATTTGTTCAATAATTTAATTCAAAATTACACACGTGTAATTAATTGTTTACATCATTTAATTACATATGATTATAACACATAAATAAACTTGTACCGAAGAATACACATACTTAATCATTGAAAAGAGATACAGACTAATACTCATATCTCTTCTGTTCTTACTCACATAGCAAATATTCATATACTAATTCAATTATTTAAATTCAGGAAGGATGCAACTAGATCTTTTTTATTACAATCCTACCTTAAAGGGAGCAGTTTCAACTTTAGCAATTCCATTATGGTATAATCATAAACAGTCTAAATAAGGCCAAATTGAATGGTGTTATAGAGGAATAAATATGAAATGTGACATACTATATGATGAAGGTAAAATTATCCCATAAGAGAAGGTACAGAAGCAAAAAAACAATGTAAATGTAACGTTGTATTATTCTGCGAGAATAAAAAAGAATGTACAAGAGATTTTAGATAATAGCAAAATCAATATTCTTTTCAAAAGAATACCATCAATTGCAATATAAGCCATAAGTTCTAGACATATGATAAAAAGGTAGCAAAACACATACTTAAGTATGATAGACACAGGTAATGGCAAAATAAGGTATATTCATTAGAAATGATCAAAATACGGCGAAGGGTTTCAAAGGTTTGAAAAGTGCTGATCTTTAGTAACACTTTAACCAATTCAAATGTTTGCATAGACGAGCAGTCAATAATTATTTATAATTCAAAATGGGTTTATCAATTACAACAAACTGTTTATTTTGCAAATATTACATAGAAACAATAGGACACTATTAGTAGTTACACCCTGTTGGAAAGTGCACTCCGGCCTGATATCCAACCGATGTCATCCAGATCCCACTCAGCTCCGCCTCGTGGGATCTGGATGTCTGAGGGTGAATAGCAGGCCGGATTGCACTTTCCGACAGGGTGTAACAAATCTATCACCTGCTGGTACATATTATGATCATATAATTACCATTTGATACCTCATACCACTTTTAATTTCATACTTAATAATGAGGTTGTTCATATAATAAGGCTGTGATTATTTACCATGATTATGTGTATTATGTTGATTTTGTTATATATCCTTGGAACCTAACACGATTAGATTCATTTGACATATGTATAGATATATAAGAATCATGTTGCACATATTTGAAATTTGAAATTGAAAAACACTATATAAATCCATACGTAAGAAATCTTCCACAGTTATACCATCTCTCATTTGATTGTTCCCTATTTCTAATTATTTTAGCATCAAAATCATCTACAATGTACTTTATATTCCTTGTACATCAAATATAAAACTCCTCTAAAATACAAATATTCACGCCTTCGGCTTCGTTTATGAATTAGTAGCATTGTACATACAATCAGAATTTCTGTTAATAACGAAATGCTTGGTATATAATCATAGACTCCAATTTTATTTTTGCTATCTACTAGTCTGATACATACACCTGTAATATTACAAAGCCATTCCTCAGCTTAGTTCCATAGTAAGCCAGATATTGAGCATTCTAACAATGCATGACATACTGTGTCAGCGATTGTATTACAATAGAAACATTCATCTGAGTCTTTCATCTTCATATTGGACAGTAATGTATTGATGACGTCCTTATACTGTAGTATTTTGTATATATGTGTTACATTTATATATGTTTACAATTGGACATTTGCTGAGTAAATCTGAAAGAATTTGTGACATCTGAAAACCCTATGTCATCATCTAATTTGTTTTTCCATATTAATCTTACTTCTTCAGTAACATCATTAGAGCATAGATGAAACGTTTTGTTGCAATCCTCGCTTTTTTTGTCTATTTTCTCTAGATAAATGATGGGAATGGACATGGAATCTGCTATCATATAGCCAGTCACAATCTCAAAGCATTTCTTCCTCAAAGTTTCATATGTTAAAGCATTACATTTCACCTTGTTTATTCCTAAAATATTGTTATGTGAGTATCTAACCGTTTATGAAGAAGTCTCGAATGTACCTGAGGCCTTTATGAAACCAATATTTCTTGAATTTGTGAGTTACACCTGATTGGTAAAGACTATAAATTAGTTGCATATGTATTTTTTTAGTTGTTGAAAAAGGTTTTATAAGCCACTATTGTATCTCTTTACACTATTACGAGAAAACATCAATGCTTTATTTCGATGCTTGGTTGAAAATGCCAACATGTATTGATATTGTGGTTCATTATAACGCTTACTTTATGGTAAATTGAATATAGAAATCACATGTGCAGTCACCTAAGAATGCTGTACTACACATCTATCGTGGCCGGTGACAGTAATAGTGAACATTAATCAAAGAGTAAACAAACTTCATTGATAACACGTAGAGTCCTTGTCATTCTGTTTATATAGGAGATTACACGCGGTTATGTGTAGCCTACATTTCTAGGCTGTCATATGTATTTCTCTGTTATGTTTTTTCTTTTACCCAGCATCAAATATTCTAGGTGGCCGTATTCAGTTTACACTTATCTCACCAGGACATAAAACCTCTAGAGATCAGAGGATCGGGTGGTGCTACCTATCTACCATACCTGGTACTACACCACACTGCTTGTTCAGCACAGAGGGGGGTGTCCGTTTTTAGGGACGAGGAACCTAATCTAGGTTATGTGTTGAGGAATCTTTCGGGGAACTTTGTTTGGTTGTAATCCGGGCCACCAGGGGTCAGATTAGTAGTTTTACTTCGAAGTGGGCCATTATGTTGATTACCATACAAAACTGTTAATGAAATAACTGTTATCTTAAGTAGCAGATTACAATTTCAGCATGATAATATATTCACAGAAAAAGATAGCTTCCGCACTGAAAATATCATAATTATCAACACTTGCTTTATGAGATCTTTCAAGATAAACTACTTCCAAGTTCAGCATATTACATAGGCACAGTTTATTTTTGACGACTGAACAATATTTTCTGGGATTTGGCCACTCTTTTAACATTGAAATTTATCAGGTTTTACAATAATCTAAATATTAGATTAGTAGTAATGTATTCTATGTTAGATTGATAAATGTATATTCCCTAATATCCTATTGCTTCTCAGTCAAGTACGTATAATGCTGTATAAATATATATATATATATATATATATATATATATATATATATATATATATATATATATATATATATATATATATATATATATATATATATATATATATATATATATATATATATATATATATATACATACATACATACATACATACATATATATATATATATATATATATATATATATATATATATATATATATATATATATATATATATATATATATATATATATATATATATATATATATATATATATGTGTGTGTGTGTGTGTATACCGTTGTAATGCCGAATGCCCTATAAACGTTAACAAATGTTATTGATTTTAATACACTAATAATGGGTAAGAATGGTAGTAGGAACGGATAAATTAACACAGCAATTACAAGGAACAAATATCACGTATTTCACAAACCCCATCATTTTGTTCAGCAATCTACAAAGAAATCCCCAGGCAAGTTGAATACAATTAATGCAGGTACACTTTATTTAGCTTATACTGTGTAACACGTGGTAATAGAGCACATGTTATCACTTTTAATACAATATTTATGGGCAAAATGGTGATAGGAACGGATAGATGAACAAAACGAGTATAGTTAACGAGCGAATATCACTTATTTCACCTTAGATGAATAAACACAAGTGGATTTGAAACCAGCCGGTCAACCTGAACAGGCTGACTGAGGCGATTAGCCCAAAAATAGCGTTATGCGCATGCTATCTCGCAAGTTTCTCTATATAATAATGTAAACGATACGAGAGCCCTCATTTGTCTTTCCCTCCTAGTGACGTCACGCTTAGGTAAGATTCAAACCCCTGGCGTATTCAGGGCTTCACTACAGCGCATATAGTAATTGGTCTTTCGCAACATATCCATTCTTTTAATTATCTAATGTTTCACGAACCCCATCTTACTGGGTCGCTTGGCTGAAATGGTGCAGTTCCGTCAAATTTATTTTTGCATTCAAGATTTAATGTATAGGTGACATCAGAAAACTTCCCTGTAGGGTTGCCAAACTTCATAGTATGGCGCTCTACAGATGTAGATTTCAAGCCCCACACATGGTTTGGAAGATAATAGGTGAGATCCACCGAGTCTTTGGCAGGTTGGAGGTCTATTTCGTTATTGCCGTGCGTCCACGAACCGAATATCAAGTCGCAGCTCTGTGCGCATTCGTCGTCCTTTGTGTCACAGATGGCGCGGAGGATTCTGGGTAAAAGGAGGGTGACTCTTCCGTCGTGTGTTATTGTTACGAGAGTTTCTGACAACAGCTCCGGTTTTTCATAACTGAAACGGTAATAAAGAATGTTTATAGGGATGGTAGAATAAACCTTTGATTTCTTTCTTAGCCCTGTCCTGGAGAATACCGAATTCTAAATTAAACCAACCATCGGCTACGTCAGGCTGTTCAACTAGATGTATCTCGTGTAACATCAGTGTACATGTATATCATACACATTAGGTACTAATCTCGAAATGCCAAAACTAGAGGGTGTGAACATCACTAGCACCTTAGATGACCAAACACAGGTGGATTCAAAACCAGCCGGTCAACCTGAACATGGTAGCCTCAACCAGTGTCAACTAATAGCCGCTAATAGGCCAAACATTGGTGCTCTGGGCACCCCCAGCTGGTGGTGGAGATAAGGCTTTCTCAGTGATGTAATCGATGCAAAAGCCCTGATTGCTCCTTGTTCCCAGGTGACCTCGCGCTGATGCCTTATCTGGTACTCTTGGTTGGCATGAGTCCAGCACTTAACTATAGGGCATACTAGTATAGTAAGTGGTCTCTTGCTACATATCCATTCTTTTCTTCATCCAAGCTAGCGCCGCCCCCCCCCCCCCCACCCACACACACACACCTGCAATGATGTTTGAGGCAGGGGCGGCTCCAGGATTTCGGGTAAGGGGGGCGCTTTAAATTTAGATGGGCGAAGTCTGCGAGTGCCAGAGCAGAACGCCACATCTTAGGAGGCCTGGATATGGATTTTGTAGGTGTTCTCTGTTGGCCTGAAAGGTAAAGCGGCTATCAATTCACTTATAGTACTCTTAGTTAGGGTCTGGGAGCTTTAGGGGGGGGGGGGGGGGGGTGCGCCGGGTGCGCCTCTTGCCCGCTTCCCCAACCCCTTGTTATGTACATGTGACTATTGTTTGAATGAACAAGATTTGAATGTGCCTTCGATGTGCCTTAGAAGAAAATATTTTTAAAAGGTTGGGGATTACGGCAATGAGTATTAGAAAAACTATTACATCACCAGAATTGAGGCGCCATCATGCATTAGCAGATTTACAACGGTGATATAAAGTTTTCTCTACAGAGTTGCTTCAGTTCATATATCAGTTACTTACGCCATGAGTAATGTGATATCTGGCACCCAGAGGTAGTGCTGCGGAACATAGATCTCCTTCAGTCCACTGTGCTGCAGGGGGTCCCACGCCAGACGAGAATCTTCCCAGTTCTGTAAAGATCGTAGATGAAGAAAAGAACGGATATGTAGCAAGAGAACAATTACTGTATGTGCTATTTTAGTAAAGGGTTGGACACGATAGGTGTTTATGATATGGCATCAGGGTGAGGTCACGAGGGAACAAGGACCAATCAGGGCTCTCGTCTCATTTACATTACAGAGAAACCCGTGCGCCACCATCATCCGAGCATGCGCAGAGCGCAACTTTTGGGCTATTGGTTGAGGCTAGTCTGTTCAGGTTGACCGGCTGGTTTCATATCCACTTGTTTTTATTTATCAAAGGTAAAGATCAACAGCATAGAAGATAACTCACTATATAGTATATTCTCAGTCACGCTACTGTCATCCAAATACCTTACTGATGATTAAGTTTATACATTAATGGAATGCTATGTGATCGATTTGAGGGTAATCGTGCAACGCAGGGCAAAATTCGACCGGAAATATAATTTGACCGTCATATTGGAGATTTGATGAAAAGGTGTTTTCGTTCGTATCGACATACATGTATACGTGCTACAATCAGAATATATGTAATAACCTACTGGTTCCTTCTTTTGTATTAAAAGTATATAGCAGACTATAATTGCTCGCAAAGCCATACATTACATCTTATGTGCAACACAACAGCCAAAGCATCGTTGAAGGTGGAAATTGACAATTTCGATAAAATCTACTTTCAGAATTTGTCAATAGAGGGCGGTAGGAGCTTTGCTTAAAGTGTGCATGATATGTTCGATGTTGTTGTTTTTTTCTCTGTGTATACTATTCCAATGAATCAGGATCGGGTGTGTCACGTATGCAACTGCAAATCATGATTATGATCTACCTCATGAAAACAGCTATGCGTTTCTTTTACACACAACGGCTACATTTGTTTGTTTTTTAAATGCCATCTGCTTTGAGTTAATCCAATGTATGATTATCCTCCCAAGACCAATCAACATGTTAAAGTTGATCGCGCGTTTTTATGTTTTTAGTATTAATAAATAATGTATTAATGCCATACAATTGCCAGACTTGTCTCATTTTTCAGGTTTTTTGAAATATACACGGCAGTGTCAAGGTCATTTTACTGGAAACATCTACGAACACTTCACTTATGGTTGACCTTTAGCCAAACACACTGGGTCAGAGAGCCTCAAAAAGTGACACTTATTAATATGTGTAAGATGCCATGATGATTCCTTATGATACTTGGGATATGCAGTCTCTGAGAGAAAATAATTATTTTGATAAGAGAAATTGATCTTCAAATGACCTTACACTAATAAAAAGACACAAAATAATATTTTGGCCTACATGTACTTTTTCAGGCATTTCGGAACAGAAAATTAATGCTGTGCCATTTGCCTGGTGAGAAGGACCCATTTGCAGGTCAATAATTAGTCATATTGCCCGAGGGCTTATATAGCGACTTACTAGTATCAGCAATTAATATTGTACAAATGATATCAGTCTATTAGTTAAAACCAGATAAGCGATATTGTCCCTTTTACCAATTCATCAGAGAGAACAGAGTGAATAACTATTTTGCTTACCAATGTTTTTTTATCTTAATCCTAAAGGCGACACACATAGTGAGTGTTACTCACCCAGACTTTTCTTTTAATTTCTGTAAGACGCATGTTTTTATTTCATAATAACACACACAAAAACGAACACATACTGGTACATATAATACCAAACAAATGCATATTTCTGTAAAAGATTGGAGGATATATTGTATATTATGAGATAACAGTCTTAAATGTTATACCTACATTTTTTCAACATCGGATAAGATTTCCACTATTACATTATAATGTGAATTAGATCTGACCATTCTTGTTCAAATATTGGAGGTTTCCCCTCAGTTACTCACCCAGACTTCGTAGGCTAGTACAGATAGCTTCTGGTCTTCTATATCCAGTTCCTTCAGCTTATAGACGGCGAGTGTGTGGTCGATGACCACTGGACGCATGTAGGCTGGCCGGTCATGTTTACTGTAATCCTGCAATAGGTGGCGCATCAGTGTCCCCACCCTGTGGGGGTCATCCTCCTGACCGCCCACCCCCAGAACACAGCCAACAACAAGGGCCACCCATAAGCTAGACATCTAGAGTGTATAGATGAAGATCTCAGTCTGGGATGTCAGCCTCTATCACACATCAACTCGTATTTGTCTGAAACAGGCTATACGTTTACTTGCGGAATTTACTGTCTCCTTTCCTTTCCTTACTAAATAAACCAGATTACTAATCTAAAATGGTCTCGACGTTTACGTTCGAGATTTGCCTGTAATTTCTTTTTCACTTGCTATCATACGGCACTTCACGACACTAGGCGTCATACTGAACGAAACCAGGAATAAGCCCGACGCTTCTATTTAAAGATGACCTGCGTTGTTCCTGTCAGAGTGAAAGTAATTGCAAAACATAGGTGAGCGCTAAATTTACCACAAAGTTAATGTACTGAAGCAACTGCCTCTAGTTATGTGCCTTGACACGATATGAAATAGAAATCATATGTATATATATATATATATATATATATATATATATATATATATATATATATATATATATATATATATATATATATATATATATATATATATATATATATATATATATATATATATATATATATATATATATATATATATATATATATATATATATATATATATATACGGATATATATATATATATACGGACGGACGGACGGAAGGGAGGATAGATACTTGGGTAAACTCGGGCAGGATATTTGATTGCAAATTAAAGTCTTTTCTCAGATGCATGTTTATGATGTTTGTGTTCGCCAATAGATGTCTCTGATCGCCACTGGGTCTGTGATGGCATAGGTGTAGGATACAGGTCGTCAGTCGATCTCCTGAAACCAATCTCGCGTCCTGCCTCATGCTTCATCAGATGCCTCGTCCATCAGGGCTAACATTATGGATTTCTCTCCGGAAATACCGAAGAGCTGCTCTGCAGGCCCCGGGAAAAACATGTCATCTGAAGAGCACTTATTGGCTGCTATGTTGTTAAAATCATGATGGCTTAATCACTATTTCTGTGAGGCATTCACTCGCTACCTATTGAGACACAGCATATGTTAAGGATTATTTGTTTAAGACTTTTAAATGCGTAAAAGCAAAGGCAATTCTTTATATCCAAATGAATGTCTAACCATATATAAACATGATACCAGGCCCTGCTAAAACGGTTTTGGCGGTGCCCTTCGTTGATATGTACCCCGAGATCTTCAGAGCTGGTGACAGTGTACACCAAATTGAACCCATGTCTAAATTGTTTCATATTTATGATGATTTTTTGTCAAACAACCGTTTTGAGGCATATTGTGAAAATGTAAAGACATCAAATTAGTGTTAATAATACATGTTTTGTTACAAATATTATTATTATTATTATTATTATTATTATTATTATTATTATTATTATTATTATTATTATTATTATTATTATTATTATTATTATTATTTTTATTATTATTATTATTATTATTATTATCATTATTATTATTATTATTATTATTATTATTATTATTATTATTATTATTAGTATTATTATTATTAGTATTATCATCATTAGTAGTAGTAGTAGTAGTAGTAGTAGTAGTAGTAGTAGTAGTAGTAGTAGTAGTAGTAGTAGTAGTAGTAGTAGTAGTAGTAGTAGTAATAGTAGTAGTAGTAGTAGTTGTAGCATCAGTATTTTTCTAAATATTATTATCATTATTATTATTATTATTATTATTATTATTATTATTATTATTATTATTATTATTATTATTATTATTATTATCCATATTGATATTATTCAATAATGATACTATTATACATATGTTTTCCATGGAGACTTTGCAAATCCTATGAACTTGAACTTCATATCTGTAATGTAAATTATTTGCATATATAGTTGTTCCTAACAAGTTAATATAAAAAAGTCGGAAAAGTGATTTTCAAAGGTCTTCTCAATTAGTTAGTTAGTTGCATGATCCCTCGTTAGACGGCGCCAGACGCGTCGAAATAAGTTCCATTATCCCTCGATAGATGGCGCCAGGATGCAGCAAGATGCAGTTCTCTCTCCTCGCTTATTCTAAATGTTCACGGGCATCTTTCTTATTGTTATTAAGTCATGCAAAAATATATTGGTGGGTAACTTCAAATATTGAAACAATCAATAAACGATACATTAAGATTGTCATAGTCCGTTTTCTGTTATTATATCGCTTATTCTTTCTATTCATGTATACTTCTTACAATATCTTAATAAAGACAATAGATAAGCATGCACGTACATCCGTGCTGTGCATTAATTGGATAATGTGCGACTATGTCTGTATAACCTCTATTTGCGTAGCATAATCAATATTCCTATTCAAGAGCCAACTTACAGCAGGTCTGTACCAGTAGAGGGATTGTGGTCAATGGAAACTACATGTATGTCTACATGAATGGTACATGCATAACTGACACCATGGGGCCAAATAGCCCACATTGTACACTGGAGTGCATATATGGGCATATCTTAGTGATTCATTTTTGTATTCCCACAATTCTTTGCCACAAGATAATCGCTGTGTATTATTATCGTGATCAATATTTGGCCACAACTTTACCCATTGACTATTGGAGGCTAAAAATGGTATATCACATAATTATACAGATGTTCTTGGGTCAATCAATATTTTGACCAAAAAATACTACTGCGTAGTATTATTGTGGTCAATATTTGACCTCGAGTTTAACCCATTGACTATTGGAGGGTAAAAATGGTGTCTCATATACAGATATTCGTCAAGCAATTTTTTGACCAAAAGATACTGCTGTGTATTATTATCAATATTTGACCTCGATCTTAACTCATTGTCTACAGGAGGCGAAAAATGGTATGTCACATGTATATACAGATATTCTTAATACAAAGCAATAGTTGACCATAAAGTACTTCTTCCGTGGGTCGTAACAGTCCATTATGAAGTACCTGTCAAATGTTATGCCAACCAATCAGTTATTCTAAGAAATTTCATTGCATACATGTACACGTATTATATATAGCTTACTAATGTTGCAAAAGGGCTAACGACTGCCCTGTGATCAGGGACTGGGTCATTATTAGTGGTAATACCAACACGGCACACGCAGTCATCCATTGATGCCTTTGACATTAGGGTTTGAGTTCGAGACCTAACTTAATCTCCCTGTCGCCATTGAAGCAAGTCTATTATATAAGGGATTGGTTAAAGGGTTACTCAACATTGCATAACTTTACCAGTGGCATATATCACACTCAGGGGAAGCCGTCTGTCCAATACTAGTATATTGGGAATACCGTTGACTTAAGAGAATGCCTTTGAGAGAACAATATGATGAAGTACTTCAATGACTTGTATTCAAATGAGGCAGATATTACAGTAGATGGAGAAAACAACGTCCTAGCAAGAGTATATACACACATATATATATATATATATATATATATATATATATATATATATATATATATATATATATATATATATATATATATATATATATACATATATATATATATAGGTGTGTGTGTGACCACAGCTGTAATATTATATTTACAAGCTTCAAACTTAATGAGTAATGAAAGAGCAATGCATTTGGAAGCCTTTAGTTTTTGCCCGTTCTTCTATCTTCACCGCCATTTTATAGGCACCATTTAGCAGGAAATGTGACGAATAACAAATTTCCAATTTCCACTAATACATCCAAATTCCACTCATTACTCTGCTGTCTTAGAGTGGGATCAATAATGATTCGCCACGATTCCTAGCCGGCTATCAGTCCATCTTGACTTTAAGGTATTGATTTCTTTCCGCTGTGAAGGTTAAAGGTCTGGAGGGGAACTCACGACAGTCACCGCTGTGGCGGGGTGGGGGCATTGGATTTGTATTGAAATGTTTGTTTTGTAAGACACAAACGTTTTGTGCTCGTTTTTTATCTAACGAGATCATGAAATTTCGACGAAAACGCACTATATAGATTTGCAAATAAGAAATAGAAGTGTATATTACACATATAGGGAAAATTTATCCTATCCAAAATCTTAGATTTTCACGTAAATTCAAGACGGTGACGTCCCCTGGTTGCCAGTGTGTCTTAAAATCAACGATGATCACAGGACAAGCATACTAATTCATTATGGTTGTCACAATGGCCGGATATTGAGTTTCCTGGAAAAACGTTCCATGTTCCGAGAACAGCTCGATAGATGTTAATTTCCAGTCACATGATGTTAGCCAGTGTTCATTTTATCTAGGATGCGTTGGTTCCCACAATAATGATGAACGGCCATGTCATGATCTAGCCTCAAATATGGCAGTATAAATGACGATTAACGAATTCCCAAAATCATATATTCCCAAGCTTTATACGACGCTGTTTGAACCATTGTGCGAATCATTGCAACGTTGCACAACTACACTTGATTACACATGATTTATGTTTCGAATGCTAAAAAAATACAAATTCAAGCCTTTCTGATCAACCCAACTAAGTGTGTATGAACCGGAAAGTAAAATGCAATAACGGTCTTACACCATTATGTCCATTCATGAATATTCACTTTTAATTGGAGGAAAGTGTGCCTCTGGTGGGTAAATTCCAGCTGTTCTCACAAGACATAAACTTTGAAATTAAAGTGTAAACCATAATCGATATGTAACTCAACAATCCCCTTTTGCTGTGGAATACCATTACCAGATTTCTCTTATTAAGGGGTGATCGACTGTACATGTACATATGATAGGTGATTGATACGAAGGATTGGAATTTGAAATTCGTTTTTCGTCACCTTTTCTGCCATATTGCGGGAACTAGTAGTGACTAGCCAGTTGTATCTGGTGGAGGAAACCGGAGTACCAGGTGAAAACCACTGCCTAATACCAAGTCACTGGCAACTTTCTCACATGCCCCGGATGTGCATCGCGCCCCGGGAGTGGTAAGAGACTGCTAGCAGTCAGTGGCAATGCCTTAGACCACACGGCCATCAAGGCAGGCCCTTGATACGAGGATATTTCATGACTACCTAAAGTGTACTCTACATTGTAGGCTATCATACTTGCATTCTACGTGTTTATACTGATTTAGTGTGATAGTGCACATGGAAACCATATGGTGAGGTTCGTTGATATTTCTCTCGCTTGGCGGAGCCACCATAGCTTGGTGATCCCGTCTAACAATGAGATAAAATATAATGGTACCATCTAAAGGTTGTTGACGGGCAACACAAATAGGTCAACCCATAGAGGGTATTTCTGAAACCAGCTAATGTCGTCTACCTCACTCGGACCTGCATAACCTTGGTATTAGCGGACTATAATCCGATTTACGTTCTAGAAGTGCCCAAGTCACTAAGTGGCGGATTAGCGACTGCTATTGACCCTTTCAATCCCGTCTCACCCAAGAAGTACTGATGTAATTGGGAATATTGTTGAGACCAGTTTTTTTTGGGAAATATATTCATATATCCATATCGATGGGGACCCGAACCACCGATACAAATAACAGGGATATTCACCATTTATGAATTCGCTCTACATGTATATCCTAGAAGTAACTTAGCCATATAAACAGGTGGGGGAATTATGGTTACCAACTCATTCAATGTTAGATGTTCCTTTTCACCATTTATAAATACGCTCTATGTCCTAGCTGAGTACCCGGTAATTCAGAGGGACTTATGGTCTGAGTTATCAACATATTCATGCTTAAATTTACCTTTTGAAATTGTCGACTGTGGTCACTAATACTTTTCACAATACAGTCTGAATTTCTTTGCAAACTATTTTAAGGAGAGTTGTTGGTATTATCCTGATTAGTATATTTTTTCATCAGATATGATTTAAACTATGCTTTCAACTGCATGATTTCACCAAAGTTGCCAGGATATTTCTCCCTGCTGCTAGCATCAACGGGTTAAACTTTCTCGCCATTTACTCGGTAGTAGCAGACTTTCCCCTGTTTACTTCATACCCAAATGTATCTCCCTTTGGGTTTGAAGTCTTCGTGACACTTGCCAAGTGTAATTCCAATTGGCACCTTAACTAATACCCTAACCAGTACGTACTTCAACACATTCGACACTGAAATCCTGCACCATTATGTAATGTCCATCTCTGAGTGGTGCCAGCGCCAGCAATTGGTCTAGTAACGGGATACTGGAACTCTGTGCTGTTTATTTACATGAACCCAGCACGCTGTGAGACATGTACATTAGAGGTTCAAGTCGCCAGTTCTGTAGGGAGAAACACAGCTTTACTAGATAATTACAATTATGTATACGTACCCGTATTCGCCAGTTCTGTAGGAAGAAACACAGCTTTACTAGATAATTACAATTATTTATACTTACCCGTATTCGCCAGTTCTGTAGGGAGAAACACAGCTTTACTAGATAATTACAATTATTTATACGTACCCGTATTCGCCAGTTCTGTAGGAAGAAACACAGCTTTACTAGATAATTACAATTATTTATACTTACCCGTATTCGCCAGTTCTGTAGGGAGAAACACAGCTTTACTAGATAATTACAATTATTTATACATGTACGTACCCGTATTCGCCAGTTCTGTAGGAAGAAACACAGCTTTACTAGATAATTACAATTATTTATACATGTACGTACCCGTATTCGCCAGTTCTGTAGGGAGAAACACAGCTTTACTAGATAATTACAATTATTTATACGTACCCGTACAGAGACGCCCATTATGTATTTATGATATATAATGACATGGATTAGATGGATTGTTGGTATTGTTGGTTTTAAATCATTTAAACTTCATTACAAATAGTTACCATATTTCCTGAGTGTTTCATCTATATTACAAGGGAACCTGCACAGTTGCTTTAGCATTGTGTTCTAATCGCAAACTCTATCAGCAACTTCTATGACATCCTGAAAATATCTTATTCTTTATTGTTTATGGTACAGTCAATAGATTTCCCAAAAATGTATTTGTAATTACTACTACTACTACTACTACTACTACTACTACTACTACTACTACTACTACTACTACTACTACTACTACTACTGCTGCTGATGCTGCTTCTGCTTCTGCTGCTGCTACTACTACTACTACTACTACTGCTACTACTACTACTACTACTACTACTACTACTACTACTACTACTACTACTACTACTACTACTACTACTACTACTACTACTGCTGCTGATGCTGCTTCTGCTTCTGCTGCTGCTACTACTACTACTACTACTACTGCTACTACTACTACTACTACTACTACTACTGCTGCTGCTGATGCAGCTTCTGCTTCTGCTGCTGCTGCTACTACTACTACTACTACTACTACTGCTACTACTACTACTACTACTACTACTACTGCTGCTGCTGATGCAGCTTCTGCTTCTGCTGCTGCTGCTACTACTACTACTACTACTACTACTACTGCTGCTGATGCTGCTTCTGCTTCTGCTGCTGCTACTACTACTACTACTACTACTGCTACTACTACTACTACTACTACTACTACTGCTGCTGCTGATGCAGCTTCTGCTTCTGCTGCTGCTGCTACTACTACTACTACTACTACTACTACTACTACTACTACTACTACTACTACTACTACTACTACTACTACCGCTACCACTACTACTACTACTACTACTACTACTACTACTACTACTACTACTACTACTACTACTACGTCTGGATCAAAGAATTGCTATATCCGTGCTAACAGGCTATTCCTTTGCAAATGATGCTCGTTTAATTGAGCAGGCTCTCGATCTCATTAGCAAGAATCAAAATGGCACAAATCCAATGCCCATTGGCATTAACAATTCAACGCTACGCTTAAGCATTACTGGCAATCAGGGAAGTGTCAATGCACTTCAACAAGAAAGTGCAAGGACCTTTTATCCGTATATGCCTGTAGCAAACCAAAACGGTTTGAGTGTTTTTGCAATATTTTTATTAAAAAAAAATCGTTTGTAAATTTTTTGAATATATCGACCGAATCAAATCCGAATTATTTTATTAATTCAATAACTTTATCCTGAATTGAATACTAATGGTGGGCCATACATACAGAAGACACTGTTAAAGGGGGCTTTACCTAAGAACGGGTATTGAAATTAGAACACATACGGAACTGGAATCGATGTATCGCATCACTTAAATAGAAATGAATGGAATTACGCACTAACATCTAGAATGTGGAAGTGATATGGTTTAAGGAAATATTGTGATAAAAAGGCAATTATTTTGATGAATATTTTACTTAATGTTTATGTTATCGTAGACATTTAACAGGTACATCTTTTAATTTTTTCTTCAAATATTAGTCTTACTTATGTTTAAGTTTTTCAGACTAAATATGAATTCCTTGTGCAAAGGAGATAAGCAGAAGTAGCTTGTATGTTAGATATACTGTGTCGGAAATGGCGAAAATATTTAAATAAACTCGCCAATGTTTTTGAAAATATATACGTGTAGGATAATTGAGAAAAATCACGACATTCTCAATATAGGTTGAGAACCGTGTCACAAAAAGCTTCCCACTCATATATGATATCCTAGGAATGCCTTTATTGGGTAGATATTTATGCATGGATGAGTTAGAGAACTAATGCAAGTAGAGTGTTCACAAAACATTGACCTATCGTGTTCCATCACATTTTACCCCTTAGGATATCACACAGTGTAACACGTGATAAAAGCTAATATTACCCCCAGCCATGAAACAAGCAGAAGCAAAAGCAAATGGAATAACTATTAGCATTCGCTGTGTGTTCTATGCTGAGCTACATTCAATGTGTACGTATTGCCCTTGTGGTCAATCAATGCAAGGTCGACTCTGGAGGCTCTTGGAACCAGCATCACTGCATAAGCCAACCAGATACAACGTGAATCAGCTTGGTGAAGGGTTGTGGGGAGGGGGGGGGGGGGTTGAACCAAAAGTAAGAGGGGTGCACCCTATCCACGTTTATTTGAATACGAAATGGACCATACATACATGTCCACTGACTATTCTTTATTAAGTGCTTTTAAACATTATCGGTGGAAAGGGCGCTTTATCAAGTATCAGTTAATGTATTATTGCTATCCACGCTAGAGTTTAAGAAATGATATTTGTTTCACAGTCTTTAGAATAATTCCTCTTGTTCTTTCGTTCATGCAGTGTTTGTAAATTGAGTATTCTTTATTTTAAAATACCCAAATTTGTTTCCCGAAATATATGTTGTACCAACCTACAGTCTTTAAACAGTATGCACACATTGTTGTCACTTTCTCTGATATTGAAGGCTTTTTCGAGGTGGGTCAGTTGATGATCCTGTAGGAATATGGAGCATCTAGAGATCCACTTCATGTCTTCAACCAAACACATCAATAGGCAAATTTCACATAAGGAAGATGCCCTATATATGTTATCAACTTTTGATATATCTATATCTATATCTATATCTATATCTATCTATCTATATCTCTCTCTCTCTCTCTCTCTCTCTCTCTCTCTCTCTCTCTCTCT
>OZ012693.1:14176359-14252574 GCA_963942565.1 Maea johnstoni | reverse complement strand
AGAAAAAAGATGATTACGATATAGTGCATAGACTTCAGGAATCCCAATTTCCCAACCAGGATTAAAAGAACCATATGCGTTTGACCTATACAAGGCTATCGTTAACCCTTCCAATGCTTAGGCCACTTTCGTCCAAAGCACAATGACGCAACAATTTCTTAACCCTGTCATGTTGGTATTCATCAGATAGTTCTCAGTGAGTACCCTCAGATGAGTACCCATGTGCCAGGGTTTTAATTATTTTTCGGGTCTTTTGCATAATTTTGTATTGGCCAAATTAGCCAACAGCAGCACTATAAGGGTTAAAGCATGGCCATTGGTACTCCCCATTCTCCATTACCGAGTGGGACCCCCGGTAAACTGCTACCACTCTCCTTGCATCAGAGCCAGAACTATTTATAGCGGATCGATATCTGGGCTGTTTCACTGCGTAGCAACAGCAATCATTCCTCTGAGTGCTGCCGAGAAGAAATGGCGCAGTCTACCCTTCTCCTCCTAGTTCTGCTCGCCACCAGCCTGGCGCTGGTGTTTGGAGCAAGTGCATCATCTCAAGATGTTGAAACTCAAGACAATGCTGTGCCTAGCAACACCAAGGCTGGGGATCTGCTGACCAGGCTCCTAAGGCACTACAGCAAGGCTGACCATCCCGGGGGTGATGGACCAGTGACCATCAGCCATGGCCTCAGCATCATCAAGCTCAAGGAACTGGACGTCGAGGATCAAAGCCTGTCCCTGGTCGGCTTTGAAACATGGGTAAACATCTATTACTGCTATTGGCTATTGCAATCGTGTTTAGAATGTTTGAAAATAATCAAGTAGTAAGTTAATCTAATCTGGATGGCAAAGGTGATATAGTTCACTTTAATTGTATACGCACACCACTCAGAAAGGCTTATGAAACGAGTAAACATAATTACTGATATTGGCTCATTTGTGTTTAGAATTGGTACAATACATACTGCATAGGTAATTTGTAAGAATCCTCTACTGATATTGGCCCATTGGATTTTAGAATTGGCTTAGTATGTACCAAATAGGTAATTTGGCACGTTGAACTACTCAAAAGAAGCCAGATCGCAATGATATTTTGGTGACAACTTGTTACTTATACATGTAGATTGGTTAATATTTGTTGTTCAACTATTTTCAAAATATTTAGAAATGTTTGAAAATAATGAAGTATTAAGGCTGTGATGATGGTGAGTATTGGTGACACACTCAAAATAAGACAACTCCTAGTTTTGCACTCCTGTCCCCTCTCTAACAATAGTTATCTAATCCCTGAGGTCTTGGTGTTTCAAATATAAGTTTTCTTTAACTCAGCTGCTTGAGCTGACCTCGATATAATCACAGTTTCTATTTTACAGTGTTTTACCTCAAATGAGGTTTTCTTGATCAGTAAAGGTGCATACGATTTATAAATACCATACATGTCTGCTATATATACTAGGCTAGGGCAACTGGAAGGCGAATTTGGAGTTCTTCCAAGATAATGCCTCACAGCACTCGAGTTAGGTAGAAATGTTTACCTAAGAAGGTAGGCCACAATGGTTTCCTTGTTGACCTACTTTCGTAAGTAAAGTATTCACACAAATCGCTCAGAATTGGCTTAGTACGTAATGCATAGGTAATTTGGAACATGACAATACTCATGACAACAAGCCAGATCACATTGATATTTTGGTGAAAATGTGTTTCTTATACATGTAGATTGATTGCAATTTGCTGCTCTACAATTTTCCAGATATTTACAAAATATTTGAAAATAGTATTAGTTCAACCTAATCAGGATTGCAAAGGTGATTTGCATTCACTATAACTGCATACGTATGCACATCCTATGAGAAAAGCTTTAACTCAAAATAGGTGATAAAATATACTTGGGGTATTGTAAATAGTGCTATCATTGTGACGCACGCTTCTGCAGTCACGTTAGTATCCAACCACCAGAAAAACAAATGTTTAGCTACACTATACTAGTGATTGCCGTAGAGTCAATTTACAAAGTAACAAGGTGAACTTCAATAATTTGCTTCCAAAATGAATAAGAAATGCCACATAAACTATGAGTGAATATATTATATCATGTAAGAGCTAACCATTTGGTCATCTGCATTTATCTATACAACGATTTTGGTTTCGCCTCCACGCACAAGCTATGGCTTACTGATCCGCAAATAGTTACAAGGCACACGTTATCAATCATAAGAGCATCATGTACCTAAAACCAACGATTATACTACAACATAATACTGAATAAAGATATACGTTTATCGAGAAACAGTTTACAGTGCTTTCACGACGAAATAGTCTGCTAGTTTTATGAATACTTGGAAAAAAACGTAACCTCTTCCTCTTTCCCCCCTCATTGAAACACCGTTTATTTTATTGATTATTCGTGTTGGAGAATTGATACATCAATCACTTATATCAATATATTTGCGAACAACAATTGAAAACGAATCAAAATTAACCCTCGGATGCTGCTGGTTCGAACATTCAGGAAACGTCGATACCATCGCATCGAATGCCCCTGAATATGGTCACCTTCGAGTTAGCCCTTCCAATGCTGAGGCTCCTTTCATCCAAAGCACAAGGGCGCAATGATTCTTTAAAACAATCAAAACCTTGTCATGTTTGTATTTAATGGATAGCTCTAACTAAGTACTCGCAGATGAGTGCCAATATAGCCCTGATGGCCGTGTTGTCTAAGGCGTTACCACTGGCTGCTAGCTATGTCTCACGAATCGTACATAAACACATACATACATGTATGTACGACTCTAGCAAATTAATCGGTTTCCTTTGCGAGAAAAAAGGGACCAAGGACCAGTCATTGCTTCAAAGTATGTTTGCCTTCCCTCTGTAGAGGGAGGATAAATACAATTGTATTTACCTTCCCTTTAGAGAGGTCGAGTAAATATATAGTTGTATTTACTCTCCCTATATAGACAGGGGGCTTGCAATGGCATCATGCTATGGTTATGAGTAAACGTATTGACTAAGTATGAACATGTTTAAAATCAAGATGAAATATCTTTTTCACAAAGAAAGAAGTGTCGAGATTCATCTGCAAAATGACATTTGCCATAAAGAGAAAATAAAACATTAACACAACAAAACTGAGTATGATATTTGTTCTAACGGGTTCAACTTAGCTGACGGGTCAAGTTATTTATTGACACAGCACCCAATACCAGCCTAGACTTCCACGGGAGCTGCCAACTCCTATTGCACACCATAACCATAAGGTGTGCCACTTGCGGGCTGTATTATACAATAAGCAATCAGATTTTATATAACATTTTACCGATCATTAAATGCCCATAAGTTTTTGCCTCATAATACCGCGTCCATGTCATGATGTATGATTAAAAGAGAAGTCTTCGATACATAGTTCTTGGTTTGACCACCAGATTTCTTTCTTTGTCCATACGGGCCCGTAACAGAGATTCATGGCATTGTTAAAAGATAAAAGGACGTGCCCGTAACATGTAACATTTTCGAATCAAATAAGTATATGTTTGAACTTGGAAGTCCCAGACGATTGTCGATACAGGAAACAAGGGACAACGTATATATGCACAGTACTTTTTTTATGAGATGCTACACATCATATCGGACTTACGCTTATAAGGAATATTGTTCAAATATGTGCAATATTTTTCTTTTTACTAATTTACTTAAGTTAAGTGTTTTTTTTATGATATTTCAGAGCTGGCAGGATCCCCGCCTTGCTTGGACTATCCAGGGTGAGAATGGAGTTGCCACTCTACACGTGAATCTGAACCGCCTCTGGGCCCCAGACATCTACCTGTTTAACTCGTAAGTACACACACACACACACACACACACACACAAACACACACACACACACACACACACACACACACAGAGAGAGAGAGAGAGAGAGAGAGAGAGAGAGAGAGAGAGAGAGAGAGAGAGAGAGAGAGAGAGAGAGAGAGAGAGAGAGAGAGAGATCGGGATCACTAACCCGAGAAAATTGCTCTTTTGAAGAAATACTTAATATATTTGATAAATAATTTGATAAAAATTGTTATCTAAACAAATATGCTATGGGATTTTACATGCGGCTGAACACCCTGAAGCAATGAATAATCTCAGAAGGTATCAGCTGGAGGTTTGACCGGGTCTTGAACCGGGCACTGTTTGGCGTTTTGTGTAGTCATACTGTGAGATGACCTACAGCCCTCTAGCTTTACATGTACATGTATAAATTAACACACATACAGTCATATGCACGCACGCACACATACACTTAAATACATGCATGCATACATAAGTACATACATAGATACATACATACATACATATACATACATAAACACATAATGCATGCATATATGCATACATTCATGCAAACATACAATCATATATATATACATATATATATATATATATATATATATATATATATATATATATATATATATATATATATATATATATATATATATTTATACATACATACATACACACAAACATACATGCATACATATAATTATGCATACTTGCATACACAAATACATGTGGTAGATTATTATTCCTTGTTAAAGATTGCACCTAGTTGGCAGCAGATGATCTGACACTCAGAAAGCTGTTTTGCCAATTTGGACTTCTTGAAAAAAGTCCATCCAGGGAATGTTCATGGTAGGACCGAAATGATTTTGACTGACTATAAAGTTATATGTATTCATAAGTTTTGCGAAACTGGGTTTATTATTTTTCCCGTGATATGTTCATGGAAAAATGGAAAATTAATTGTTTCAGGGTTGTGCATTAGTCCATGCCTGAAATAATCATCCATAAGAAATGGCCAAAAGTTCAGTTCAAAATTTTCATGAATGCAAAATATTTTTAATTTCTATACATGAAATTATGATCATGTCATTTTCATGAATAAAATAATTAATGAGGGAAATAA
Source organism: Maea johnstoni (assembly GCA_963942565.1). NCBI lineage: Eukaryota > Metazoa > Annelida > Polychaeta > Spionida > Magelonidae > Maea > Maea johnstoni. The sequence goes on along the minus strand of OZ012693.1, from coordinate 14,247,629 downwards.
CATTTCTAGATTTGTCTGATAAAAAGCCTAAAAGGGTAATCTTTATTTCCATTATTGGTTTTTTCTTTCAGCAATGGCAAGGCAGAAGAGATGCTTGATACCAAAGCAGTAATTGGAAGTACCGGTTACGTAACATTTGTCATGCCAAGAGTCGTGAACGCCATTTGCAATACCACGCAGCAGTCATGCGCACAGACATGTGACCTCAAGTACGGCTCCTGGACCCATAACGGAAATGACATCAACATCGTCCCCATGGAAACCACGGCGGACGTGAGTCACTACTTTCCCAACCCTAAGTGGACCTTGCTGGGCACTGCCGCCACCCGACACGTCAAGAAGTACCCATGCTGCCCCGAGGACTACATTGACGTCACCTACTCACTCCGTTTCAAGTGCGCACGCAAGAACCGTAAAGTTCAGCGCAATAGGAACCGTCACGAAGGACGCGAGTAATAACAATAATAATAATAATTATGAATGATATTTGATATAGCGCCCTTTCCACCCATAATGTTCAAAGGTGATTTAAAGAATAGTCAGTGGACAAATGTTTATGGTCCATATAGTCAATTAAACTCCTTTCAAAATAGCAATGTTTTCAGCTATGTCTGAGTAGACAGATACTCTCTATCCTTGAAACCATTAGCGTTACAATTCGGGGTTAATCATATATTATGGATGTAATCCGTGTTTTCTCCTCTCTCATGATATACTATCGTATTTAAAAAGTACAACACTAATTGTTATCTCTATATGGATACTCTTCTTGGGAAATTTCCTAATTAGAAGTAAGCCTATGAATACAATGAGTATTACACAATGCGATAGCAAGATAGAAAAAACTTAGCAAAACTGTATACATTTGAGGCTGCATTGCACCTTATACAATAAGGAGGACTGAGGCATGTCTCGGTTTCAAAGATTCCAGAATTAATGTTATCTGATTAAAGTATATCATATCGGTCCAGAAGAAGATCGAAAATGAATATTACCATTCACAGTATTGAATAATATTTTATTATGTTCTAGATATTATCATATTACATGATTTGCAAATATGTATACTGTATCCTATATCAAGAATAAGTAACGTCATATTGCATGTAGATAAACTGCACATAAACACCTGTAATTCCAGGGCTGCAATGCATGAAAACTTTGGAATATATGCATTTAACCATCTCTCTGACATATTGGCAATATCAAAGGAATCGATATCTGTTGAAAACAAAGTTCTTCACCAATACTACTACATGTAGCATTTTCCTAACTTATCTTAACCATTATGCTGTCGGTGGCTAATTTTTCTAACACAAAATCATGCAAAAATCTGAAAAAAGACTGAACCCCAGGCATATTGGTACTCATGCTAGACTACCCAGTGAAAGCTATCGAATGAATTCCAACATGACAGGGTTTTGGTGGTTTTCAAAAACCTTGCATCGTTGTGCTTTGAACAAAAGTACCCTTAGCATTGGAAGGGTTAAGTGGAATTTGGACCAAGGTAGTGGTGCGAGAGAGCGGGCAGAGAGTAGCAACGCCTTAGGCCACTTGACTAAGGGGGCATGCCCCTGTAAAATCGCATGCAGTGGTATCATTAAAGATTAAGTGCTGGCAGAGGGTGGCTTACACTACTTATTGTTATTTGAGGTTGAGCACAAAAACGCACAAATTCTCACATCTATGACAGGGGACCAACATTATTGATGGATGTCTGATATCTTATTCCGTGTTAGAATATTCACGTATGAAATAGTGTTATGATTAATTAAAAGGAATATACAATCACGTTGCTATCATAAAGCAGTTTGAGATTGCAGGGTACAAAAACTTAAAGGATAATAACTAACAGAAATCCATACCGTATGTACTTCGTGACACACTGGGTTATTTAGGAACAATAAAACATTGCCTTTTGCCGTATTGATGTCCACTAGATGATCGGCAAAATAACGTTACGTTATATATGGAAATTTGAAGGTATTGTTACTAACCCAAACGATGACACATAAGAATATAGGACCACTAGGTTTATACATCTAAAACCAATGCATCAATAAGCATTGTGTATTCTACTTGTAGAGCAATATATACGTCCAGAATGAATAAACAACGAACTTTCATGATATTGTCTTGTGTTTTTATTTTTCGAGATCAAAACGTTCTCCCTCCTTGTAATATCATCACTTGCACTGGTATTGTCATATATTAAAGAAAATATGGCAATGGTTTTGAAATATTGCATCTTTCACTAGGTGAACACTAGGTGAACTCACAATTACTTACATGTACTAGTATCTGGTTTCACATACCGATATTACTAAAGATTTTGTTTATATTCAATCTCTGTAAATATTCCATTGATTTCATCTTGAGAGGAAACGTATCCACTAGTTACATACTTGGCCGTTCGTGGCAGCACCGTGTTACCAATCATTCCTGTCTTATTTAACGTATGTAAAAAAACTCAACGAACATGGGCCGAAGAACTTTCGGGAAATTGATTGAAAAGAAATGTTATTGTGTGTTTTCTCTTTGGCTGTTGCACAGAGTAGCGAATCTACGTTTCAAACCACTCCTCTCCAGAAAGTAGCAGCAGCAGCAGCAGCAGCAGCAGCAGCAGTAGCAGTAGTAGTAGTAGTAGTAGTAGTAGTAGTAGTAGTAGTAGGAGTAGTAATAGTAGTATATCTTGTAGTAGTAGTAGTAGTAGTAGTAGTAGTAGTAGTAGTAGTAGTAGTAGTAGATCTAGTAGTGGTAGATCTAGTAGTAGTAGTAGTAGTAGTAGAAGTAGTAGTAGTAGTAGTAGTAGTAGTAGTAGTAGTAGTAGTAGTAGTAGCTGTTGTACTGGTATTTATGTTGTTGTTGGTGTGTAGAATAATGTTTCTTTGTAATATGTTAATGGTTTTATTGATGGTATCAACAATATTTAAAGAAATGACTCCAGCAGTTTATTATTGTTGGAGCCTAAGTGTGCGACACAGGTTGGCTTCACGGCGTGGCGCGAGTTTTATTTAGCCTACTTTATCAGCGGTTGACGTATGGTAGCTATATATATAAATGTCAGCGCCTGTCTTCCCCGTGCCAAGGTAAGCATTAAGGCAATACGAGAAGGGTGTATTTCGAGAAACGACGCAAAACGTGTATATTTTGGTGTTTAACCCGTTCACATCTGGAACGACCACACTCTGATTAACAAGAAAAACGTTTTATTTCAAAGGTAAAATTGACATCAATATTTGACTGCAAGTTGGTCTTCTTGCAGTTTCAACAATCCCTCTTCAGACATTTTCCAAGTATAAATTCATTGAGTATTTGTATTCTAAGTTGCCATATTATTTGTGTATTGAATATATAAAAGTGTTAATGTTAAACTTAACACAGCTCTGCAGTATTCACACCACTCCTTTAAGCCTTGTGTTCGTCATGGCGGCTCGTTCAGCATGTCTCCTGGTGGCAGTATTTTGTTTGTTTGGATTGACCGCTGGTCAAGAGGGGAGCTCGCAGGCGGTGGGTATCCTGGTCAGAGAGCTGCTCAAGTCCTACAGCAGACTGGACAAGCCTTTACGTCACTATCCTGCACTGGTCACCCATGACCTCACCATCGGGAAACTCAAGGATCTAGACGTGGAGGATCAGTCAATGTCACTGCTGGTATGGGAGTCTATGGTAAGGAGAAACTAACAGCAAAAATGGAATTCCGTATCCAAAATAATCGCCATTTTACCGGTTATCCTAAAAGTAACTTTGAAATAGAGCGTACGTTGCGGGAAAGGCTAATTAAAAGAATATTTGCTCAGAAAAGCATTACCAGATCATTAGTTCCGAATTTTGAAGTAAATGATTTGATGCCGAAATGATAAAAATAGAACTAATTATCCACGGGATGCGGTTTGTCTTTTTCAAAACATGAGGTACATTTAAAAGGTACACACAAATTAAAAATAAACCAACACTTTATTCTGAATGGGTTTGCCTAACCCGAATATAATATACGATTTTTGATATTAAATGGAAAATTAATATAATATGATATAATATAACTTCAATACACCAGATTGTTTCAAAAGAAACTATAAATTCTTAAAAAGGTTTTACAATCGGTAAAACAGACTCAATGGATCCCAGTAAATCTTCATCTACGCATGTCTGGCAACTTAACCTCATCTGATTATACTTCTCTGTTGTTTCATTTTGCTCTAGTAAAATAATTATTTGATTAAGGAAAAATTACATGTATCATATTTGTCATATGCAAATATGGCCGTATTATTTCCCTAGAAGCAGTCGTATTATTAAGAAAAACAAAACATGTGCTGCATTGCATTTACATTTATATCTAGCAGTCATTTGACACTATCTTTTATGTATTTACAGGGTTGGGTAGACACACGCTTGTCCTGGTTTCCTGAGAGTCACAATGATGTTCAAGAAATCGTCATTCCACCAGAACTCATATGGACACCTGATATCACTCTCTACAACGCGTGAGTCAGACGTTTCTATTCAAATCCCTTGCCAGCCGTCTTCATCTTAACCCGGGATTTTAACTGATCAGGCCTTTATGCTGTGCAAGTTCTTGATTAACCCTAATTGAAGATACTACAGTATTGTGGTTTTATTGGATTCTCTATAATAAAAACATATATAATCCAATTGCTTTTTTGAGGCAAGACGTAAATGTAGAAAATGTCCCTGTTATTGAACATGTAAAATACATGATGAGTGGGATTTTTTTTTTATTTGTTCTATCAAGATTTTTTAAGGATAGACCTCTGATGGGTTATGGGAAATCGTTCCACTAAACCGTGTGTTCAATGTATTTCAGTATTCAATTTATCCATTTGTTTAACTAATTTAGATGTTCATGTTCACCGAAGATCTCCAATCTATCTTTGTTATGTGGCTGTTTTTTTGGTATAAGTTTGATAAATGCCATAAGACTCATTCTGGCAAATTTACTTGTCCCGGGCTAAACACACTTGTTTTCTCATCATCAATTGTATTTGTTATCTGTAATCGTTCAGCACCCAGTGTTTCATGATATACTTCTTGTATTGAACCGGTTCAATTCATCAATTTGCTCAATGATTAGTGAAAAATGAAATAATGAATGAAAGGGTCCTTAAAGGCTAATCGACAAACAAAGGCCATTTCATGCCAACGAATATTTGTATAAAATAATGGTCCTTTGTTGAGTAGTGAATGAAGTTTAGTGTTATCTGTGAATACCTAAATGTCGTTGGATTCATTATTATCATCATCTGTTGTTTCAGGTACGATAGACCTAAAAAGCTGCAGGATGTCTTTGCGTACATCTCAAGCGGCGGTTCGGTGACACTGATCGTACCAAAGATGATTCAGACTCTCTGCAACACTACCCAGAACTCTGACGTGCAGACCTGCAAGATCAACTATGGCTCGTGGACGCTCAATACTAACAGCATCGATCTCAAGGCCAAGGGTACTACACCCGACATGTCATACTACATGCCGCATCCGATTTGGAACCTAGAAGAGGCGACGGTTGCTCGCGATTCAATAGACTATGGCACATTTGGCAAATATGCCTACATCACCTATTCACTAGTGTTCAGGCGTGAGAATGATGATTCCTGAGGGAAATGATCTTGTAAATAGAAGGCATTTCATAGCACATAACGCTTCTAGGGAATTGCATTTCCAGTAATGTAAGCTTATCTCATTCTTAGACATTATGTTAAATGTATAACAGCTCTGCAGAAAGTGTTCATCCCCGTTAAATCTACCTTTCCCTTAATGGATGTGCTACATATCATAAGGGCAAAAAGCTAGCCTTATTGTTCAAATGTTATGTTTTTTGCTGAATAAACAGCTGCAATATATATATATATATACTAGCAGCTCCTTGGATTCTCAGTCATACTCAATCATGCGCAGTGAGTAAAAAGGCAGAGAATAAAACAAAACACAATCAAACTACCTTCACCACCCAAACATTAGAACCCTTACTGAACCATTGGCATCGCTCAGGGTTAAATGAGTGATCGTAAGGTTCGCTGGCTATGAATGGATTAGTAAACCATTTTCTGATGAAAATAATATGTACTTACCTTCATGCCCTACATAATACATTCATATAATAGCAATGATCAACTTGAAGAAGAACCAAACACGTGTGTGTGTGCATCTTGACTTTATTTCAACAATTCATTGATATTCATTTTAATAAATCATGTTTATAACATTTTCCAATGGAACACATACATTTGATTAATAATAAAATAAAATAATTCTTAAATGACAGTGGGTTAAATGGATTCTGAGGTGCCCTGGCCATGAATGGGTTAAAAATAACCCTTAACTAATTCAGCGTGGCAATTAAAGGGTTACATGAATAAATTAAGGTGCTTTGGCCATGAATGGGTTAATTTAACAACTTTTAAGTCATACTCAATCATGCGTGGCAGAGGCAAAGTAACTTTTGATATATTCTTGGTGGGTTGAGGAGTAAATTAATGGTCATCATGTTCTCTGGCCATGAATTGGTTTATTCAATATACCTTAACATTTCCTGGGTTGCAAAAGATTAAACGATTGATATTTAGGTGCATTTGTTATGAATGGGTTAACTTAATAACCTTTGATATATTCTTGGTGGGTAAAGGGACAAATGAATAGTCATCCGGTGCTCTGGCCATAGATGGGTTAATAAAATAACGCTTAATTAATTGTGGGTGGCGAAAGTTTGCATGAATTGTGATCAGGTCTTCTGGCCATAAATAGGTTAATTAAATAACCTTTAACATATCCTGGATTGCAAAAGGTTAAATGAAATATACCAAGGTGCATTGGCCATGAATGGGCTAATGAAATAACCCTTAACTAATTATGGTTGATAAAGGGTTAAACGGATATCATTATGATGCTCTGGCCATGAATGAGTTAACAACCGTTAATATGTTTTTTTGTGGGTAAAGGATTAAATGAATGGTCATCAGGTGCGCTGGCCATGAATGGGTAAATCAAATAACCCTTAGCATATTCTGGTTTTCAAAAGGTTAACTGTTTTGTTCGAAGGCGCATTGGTCATGAATGAGTTTACTTAAGAACCTTTAATATATTATCGGTGGGTAAAGGGTTTACTGAATTGTTTTTGGATGCTCTGACCATAAATATGTTAATAAGATAGCCCTTCACTAATTCTGGGTGGCAAAGTGTTAAATGAATAATCTTAAGGTGAATTGGCCAAACATGGGTTAACTTAACCTTTGATATATTCTGAATTGGTAAAGGGTTAAATGATTTACCCTAGGATATTACATACATTCATGTTTTACATAATAAAACATACATGTAAATAGCAATGATGAACTTGAGCAACAAAGAGTGTGTCTGTGCATGTGTGTATGTTAAATACAATACCAAATATATTGCATTCACTCATTCCACCAAAAGAGCGTAAAAATACTGCCTCACTTAAAGGAAATATGAGGAACACAGAACTATGATATAATAAACTTAAATTGTTACTATGAAAAGGATTAATTATTTCAAGTCGGTAGTTATTTTTATAATGGTTAATGTGAGCGTTTTTTAGGTGAGTGGATCTATGGCATGAATACCATCCGAACCATAGGAAAACAGCAGTGAATAAAAAAAAAATCTACTGCTCTACAATTCAGTATGCCAACCTGCCTTACCATTACCCTGACCAGCTGTTCAATGTTTGTTCAGTCAAAATCAATTAAGAATAGATGGCGCTGTAAGTCAAAGATGTCGGCCAAGACATACTCTCTACTACAAATTCTTTCCCCATTAAATTCGAGTCTTACGGGAGCAGGAACGTAATTAACGTAACCCTTTCATGCCGACTGACGAAAACGGCCATGCGGGAACATATTGCAGGGGTCAAACCCTTGCCAAATGGCACATGCTCCTCTAAAAAGGTAGCCAACCGAACACGAAACTCCGTATTAATATATAAGATTATATATATATATATACATATATATATATATATATATATATATATATATATATATATATATATATATATATATATATATATATATATATATATATATATATATATATATATATATATATGTGTTTATATATATATACATACTAGTATATGAATATATATATATATATATAAATATAATAGAGAGTTCAGAGGGCCATGTGCATCACAAGGAATACTTCACTTCATCGTTGATTCATTAAGACGTAGCACCTAACTCATATGCATAATGCTAGATTGTTCAAATCCAACAACCACATTCAGTCATTATGCTGCTTTTGCTATTAGTTCAAAGGATTAAACGTCCTGCATTGCTAAAAAAGAATATGCGTTTGTCTAGATTAACATAAATAATTGTGATATTGTTACGAGTCTTGCTTTGTTGGGGGACTAAATTGTTCCAACGGGATGCAACAACATTGGGAGAAAGTACAGTTCAGCAGTATTGGTAAAACCTACTCTTCTACTATCAAATTAAGGTTAAGTCTGGAATGGAAAATTAGGAATGAAACATATCCAGCAAAGCCCTTTACATACCACGCTTAATTCAGTCCAAACAGGCAGCAGCAGACAAGATGAGGGAACGAACGAGTGAATGATTGCTTGAAGGCACATCGGCAAAGAAAGGCCATTTAATGCCATAAAATATGTGTAAAAAATGGTCCTTTTATATAGTAGAATCATAACAAAGCAATACATTTAAATTGAGATCACTGCACATAGAATATTGAGTTCCCTTGTGTTCATAGATGAAGAAAAGAATGGATATGTAGCAGGAGACTAATTACATGTGCTATAGTGAAGGGCTGGACATGCCAGTAGTCTCCGATCTAGCAGCAGCGTGACGTCACGAGGGAACAAGGACCATTTTATCAGGTCTCTTGTATTGTTGACCTGTGCTTCAACATGCACGGAGCATGACGTTGCGGCTATTCGCTGAGGCTTACCTGTTCATGTTGACCGGCTGGTTTCATATCCACTTGTTTGAATATTTGTCTAAGCTTGTGTTAAAGTATCTCTGAAGTTACATGATGAAATAATGCCATGTAAGGCAGGAACACTGATTTTTACCTGCCATACAGCCATTTTGAAAAATATGTCATACCCGAGGCAGTAGGGCAACCCTTAATGTCTAGCCCTGTAAGTTATGATTATGATAAATCTCCATAAATACAATAATAGGACAGGTTTTAACCACAAATACTATATTTCTCTTTTGAACTGTAATACAGGACAACTGATGTGTCAAACGGTGCTCTTAAACATTATATTTTTGATTTTCCCCTGAGCACGATTCTAAAATTTTATTTTCTTATTTCTAGCCGGGCTACTCAAAGGCAAATATTATAAATTAGCCCAACGTAATTATCTGAAGACATTGGCTATGGGGCTAATGGTTAGCTGGACCCCTGGTATTTGACAAACTAAAGAAATGTATTGCAATTTACCTGACCACTGCCTTTTTGTAAAGAAATGTTTACAAAAACAGATTTTTATCAAATATGTACCGTTATACCTACCTATTATAAATAGTATCCTAAGAGACTGAATGTTTTTGGCTATAGTGATTTTCTTATTTATTGATTTTGATGTCTTGAGACTTTTTCAGGAAATAAGTATGATGATTCATGTATATTAATTGGGGTTCACTTCCACAATAATATCTCATATAAGAATGGGGATATCTGGTACCAATTGGGCAACTCTTTTCTAGCATTTTTCTGAAAATCTGTCTAAAAAATCCCATTTCACAAACTTTAACCATCTGTTCTAAAACTACTAAGAGGACCTGTCATCTTTATGTGATCTTTCTCAGAGCATTGTGTGGATAGTTATGACAAATTTGGTTGAAAATTAAATTTTGTCAATTCTGACTCATACCAATTTTGGGTAGAAACTTGTTTCTTGAATTCCTTTATCTAACCCCATTATTCCTTTTTAACAGCAAAAAGAATCAACAAGGCAGAAACGTATTTCAGGTAGTGACAGCTAGTATCTCTGAAAAGTTAAATTTAGCAAAGAAAAAAACTGATATAGGAGAATGAGATGTTCATGACATAAATTGCATTATTTGTTCAAATAACTCTAAATGTTACTGGCCCAATAGGACCTACAAATCCTCCTTAAGATGACAAGAAAACACGTTGCATAATTCATATTATTTATTTCATCTTGCATCATTTCAAAAACATTTTGGGACATTCCCTAGGGGAAACTTGTTAACAAGAATATCTCCAAATGTTTACTGGCCCTGTAGGACAAATTGGGGTGTTTTACTGCTGGCCAGAAGCCATTTTGGGGAATTTTTACTGGCCTAAGGTCAGCGGCTAACTGATAGCATCGAGCCCTAGTGAGTTACATTGCGAGGTCTCTGCCCAAAAAACTACTTGCCAAGGGCAAGTTAGGGTCTTGTTCCCTACTGCCATCTTTTGCCAAATTCACTTGCTACTAGCAACGGGACAAGCGGTTATAGGCAGCACATAGGGCCGGTATAACATCAGGGGAACAATGATAAAACATGAGCTCTGTCTTCTGCTAATATCTAGGAAGTATTAAGAGCAGTACAATAATAATAATAATAATAATAATAATAATAATAATAGTAATCTTTATTTCACGAGGATAACATAGTCAAATCCAGGATTTGATATTCGCTGTGGCCCTCAGATTTAAGGATTATACCTTCGATTCTTCAGGCCATATAGTTGAAAATTGTTCTTCAAGATAGTTTCTTGAATGATGAGAGAGCTGGTGCCATTTTTATATTTAAAGATAAGAAATTGCTTATTACTATGCCTTGGTAAGTGAATGAGTGTTTAAATAGCTGGATTTTGATCGGTGGAGGAACCTAATTAAGTGATGTATTTGATCTTGTAAGTAGGGCTGTCATTGACATCCATTTCTTTTTGATTCGATCATTGACATTTTGTTTTTTGATTCCGATTATTTCGTTTTGATTTTGAAGAACTGCACTAATAGAATATTCTCCCATGTTCCACACTATTTTTGTGGCTAGGATCTTACGATTCTCACAGTGCAAAGACAATGAAGGTTTTCTCAACATTTTTTGATTGAATGCTTGAGTTTCTCTTCAGAATTCTTATTAGTGTTGGCTAAAAACGGCGTAAAAGCTTGAAAAAATGTCATTCAATTAATTGACATAACAATTGACATAATGTTTTATTCGATTAATTGCAAAAGTCATTTCAATCGATAAATACTTGTCATATCATTGACGGTCCTACTTGTAAGGTGACCATGTTGATCTGAACAGAACTGAAACCTATTTTCCAAGTATATTGGACTATATCCATTGACAGATTTATACATTAGAATAGCAGTATTGAATTGACCTCTGTTAAAGAAAGGTAGCCATTTTAGTGTTTTGAAGAGACCTCTGCTTGGATAAGAGTAATCCATATCAGGTACATATCTTGCATCCTTTTTCTGGAGCTTAAGCATTCTTGTTTGAATATCAGAGCTAGAATGGCCCCAAAGGGTATTACAGTAATCAAACTGAGAAAGTATGTACCCGTTGAAGAAAAGATTTCATGTTTTAAGGTCCATGTAATGAATGAATGAATGAATGATTGCTTAAAGCCACATCAGCACACAAAGGCAATTTAGTGCCATGAAAACTGTAAAACAATGGTCCTTTGATATTACCAAAAACAATAACAAAGCAATAAATAAGTAAAAATATTCACAAAACAATGAACAGTTATAGACTCTAAGTGGTGTATACAAAGGTGATTCAAAAGGAACTAAATTCTTAAAATATTTTATAATCTGTAAAACAGACCAATTGCATGTAAATAAGATAGAATGCTATCTGGAGGAATCTTTTCGAAGAGTTCCTAAAGGTATCTACATTAAAATGTCTATTTCTGGACACAATAAAATTGACACAATCAAATATAATATGTTTGACAGTCATTTGACAATCACAGCCTATACATTGTGGAGGATCTTCCCCTTTCAAAATTAAGCAATGAGTCAAATGAGTGTGACCAATTCAAATTCTTGTTAAAACACTCTCCTCACGCCTAATGATTCGAGAACCTCCAGGCCAAAGACCCAACTGAGGGTGAATCTCATGTAGTTTGTTGTTTACAGCCTCATCCCACTGAGACTGAAATTTGCGTTTTAAAAGGACATTGATGTGTTTTTTAAAATCACTATAAGGAATGGAAACATCTGTGACTCTTCTCAAAAGACCAGATTAGGCAGCAGTGTCTGCCTTTTCATTACCCATGATGCCAACATGACTGGGAATCCAGGAAAATAATATTCTTTTCTCTTGGTACTGTATTAGCCAATTGAGACGTTCCAGTATGTAGAGGACAAGAGGATGTGACCAGTCTTGGCCCGAAATGGCCTGAAGAGCAGACTTTGAACCTGAGAAAATGATAAAATTCCTTTCATCATCATCTGCCGTCTCCACCCTGTCAAGAGCAAGGTACAGAGCGTGCAGCTCTGCAGGGAATATAAAAGACTTGTCTAGAAGACGTTCAATGGGAGAATAACTATCAATGACTGCTGCTGCTGCGGCCTTGTCATCTGAAACAGAGCCATCAGTGTAGATGAAATCATTATCTCGAAAAACATCTTTCACCCCATTATGTAAACTTACGTACTTGGAAGGATCCGTTTGATCCTTCTTGGCATATGAAAGAGTGAGGTTGACCATAGCAGTCAATAAAATCAACACAATCAAATAAAATATGCTTGACAGTCAAATGACAGTCACGTCACAAGCTATACATTGGGGAGGATCTTCCCCTTTCAAAAGGAAGCAGTGAGTTAAATGAGTGTGACCAATTCGAATTCTTGTTAAGACATTCTCCTCACGCCTAATGAATCGAGAACCTCCAGGCCAAAGACCCAACTGTGGATGAATCTCAAGTAGTTGGTTGTTTACAGCCTCATCCCACTGAGACTGCCATTTGCGTTTTAAAAGGACATTGATGTGTTTTTTAAAATAACCATAAGGAATTGGAACATTTGTGACTCTTCTCGAAAGACCAGCCTTGGCAGCAGCATCTGCCTTTTAATTAACCCTAATGCCAACTGAATGCCAACATGACTGGGAATCCAGTAAAATAATATTCTTTTCTCTTGGTACTGTACTAGCCAATTGAAGCGTTCCAGTATGTAGAGGACAAGAGGATGTGTTCATTCTTGGCCCGAAATGGCTTGAAGAGCAGACTTTGAATCTGTGAAAAAGTTAAAATTCCTTTCATCATCATCTGCCATCTGCACCCTTTCAAGAGCTAGATAGAGAGCATGCAACTCGGCAGAAAATCTGAAGGATCCGTTTGATCCTTCTTGGCATATGAAAGAGTGAGGTTGACCATAGCAGTTTCAGGAATTCAAACTTTACGATGATGTCAGGATCAAAATCCAATTCTTCCAATGATCCCTTAATATGAATACCAAAAGTTGGAATGACTCTTGGTTTTCTCCTAAAAAGGTCCACATACCGAGGGTTAAAAAGTTTCATAAACAGGGTTATTTGGGTTGGCAGCTGTTTTAGTTGCAAATTGGAGAGCAAGCTGGAAGCTTATTCGCCTCAACACAAAGACTATGTGCAGGAGAGATTCTAAAGGCTCCAGGAGAAAGCCTCAGACCTTGGTTTTGAATAGGATCCAGCAAAGAGATATAAGATTTACATGCTGCTCCATAAATAAAACTTTCATAGTCTAGCTTCGAATGAACAAGGGCCCGACACAATCGTAAAAGAACTATACGATCCCCAACCCAGTCGGTACTGGAAACAACACGCAACAAATTCAAAGCCTTGACACACTTTTTTTCTTATATGAGGGACAGATGTCAATTTTGAATCAAGTAAGATACCAAGGAACTTTGTTTCCTTTTTAACAGGAATAGGGTTTCTATAAAGAACTAAATTGGGATCAGGATGAAGACCCCTTCTCTGACAAAAATGGACACAGACAGTCTTTGATTGAGAAAATTCAAAACCAATTATCAGCCCAATCTTCAATTCCATTCAGATGAAGTTGGAGCTGTCTTTCTATAGCTTGCATGTGTTTTGAACGATATGATACACCAAAGTCATCAACAAACAGAGACTTGTCAACACCATTCCTTATACATCTGGTGATGCTGTTGATTTTGACAATAAAAAGGGTGACAGATAAAATACTCCGCTGGGGAACTCCCATTTCTTGGTCCTAAAAGTCAGAGAGGGATGTCCCTACTCTGACTCGAAACTTCCTTTCAGATAAAAAGTTTTGAATAAAAAGGGGTTAACGTCCCATGAGGTCCATCTCATGTAATCTATCATAATTCGATATTTCCAAGTGGTGTCATATGCCTTTTCTAGGTCGAAAAAGACAGACACCACAAGTTCCCCATTTAAAAATTCCTCTCTTACAAAAGTCTTAAATCGCAAAAGATGATCCATTGTGCTTCGTGTTTTCCGGAAGCCACTTTGGGCTTCCGTGATGAGTGAAGAAGATTCAAGATACCAAACAAGACGATTGTTTAACATTCGTTCCATGGTCTTACAGACACAACTGGTCAAAGCTATTAGGCGGTAATTATTTTGATCTTTGTAGTCTTTTCCTGGCTTGGCAATGGGTATGATGGTGGCTTATCTCCAGGAAAGGAGAGACTCTCCAGTATCGCAAATATCATTAAAAACCCTTAAAAGGCACCGGAGAGAAGCTTCAGGAAGATGCTTTAAAATCTGGTAATGTATTTGTTTCGGACCAGGAGCTGTGACATGGGCTTTGCCAAGCGCAGTCCTGAGCTCGTCTATTGAAAAGGGTTGATTGTATGGTTCAGAATTCTCTGAATGGAATCTAAGTGGTTGTCTCTCTTGTCTAATTTTGATCCGTTGGAATTCAGGAGAATAATGTGCAGAGGAGGAATTGAAGAATATTGCCTCCCTAATGGTGTTGGAATATCCCTTGGTTGCGTTATTTTTTTTTTCCATTCTTCTCAATATGTTTTACCGATATACCGCCCCCCTTACCCTTGATTTTACTGACCATGTCCCAGCACTTTTACATGAAAGTTCTAGCATTCAGTTTAGATACATATTCGTGCCAACTATTCTTTTTGTTGGTAGGAATGACCTGTCTTGCTTTGGCCCTTTTTTAACGATATTCTTGTAAATTTGCATTTGTTGGAGATCCTTTAAAAATTCTAAGGGATCGCTTTCGATCCAAAATAGCTTCCTTACACTGATCAGAGAAACCTTGCTTCTTTGGCTTCCTGGGGTTGGGATTTGATTTTGGAATTGTTTCGTGGCAATTTCACAAAGCAATTTTAAGTTTGAGACCTCCATCAAGACTGTCTTGAAGAAAGGCCTCTGAACATAGATATTTAAAATGATGGTCACTGCCATGAAGATCATCCTCTACCCTCCATGTAAAATCCATGAAGAGGGAAGGAGAGCACATGGTAAGATCTATTGATATAAAAGAACCAGTTGCAGGGTGTAGGTATGTTGGGGTCTCGTCATTAAAAAGATATATATTACTTCTGGTCATGAATGTCTCCATGACCCTTGTAGTGTGGAGAGTCACATTTACAACAATCGTTTGTAATGGTGAGGTCACATCTACAGGACTCTGAGGTAGATTGCTTTTGATAAATAATGAGACACCACCATGTGCTCTATCCATATTATCTATTGTTCCAGCTTTGATAAGCGACATAACCTTTTAAAGTCATTTGATCATCCTTGAGATGTGTTTCTTGGAGACAAATGACAGGAGCATTATATTTTTGAGCTAACAGTTCCTGCCGATTTGCTGAAAGCCCTCGACAGTTCCACTGAATAATAAAGCCACTAGGCATGGTGAGAAAAAGGAGAAAAGAAAGAGATATGTGGATTAAAATCAATAAAAGTGTCATTTTGATGGTATGAGGTGTACTCTTGCCTTTGGTTGGTGCGGATTTGAGAGAGAGGATCAGATGAACCTTTGGATGGTCTGGAGCCTAAGGAATTTCTCCTAGGCTCCTGACTGCCACCCTGAGGGGTAGTGATGGGTTTGCGTGTATAAGATTTAGTATTTTGTGATGGCTTTGGAGGGATTTTTGCTTTTGCAGTGGTAGGTTCAATGATATTTGTAGGTTGTTGTGATGAATCAGTTACTGTTTGTGTTGACATTGTTGCATGAGATGGAGTTGGAGTGATGTTTTTTTCTGGTGAAGGAAGAAGTGAAAAGTCTGTTGCATTGAGGGGCCAAGTGATGTCAGTTTGTGTCTGGATGATTGAGAACTGAGGTTTGTCAACTGTTGCTGCCTGAGCATAGGATTTCTTTTCAGTGCTGGATTTATCTTGAACTATTTTCCTAGCTTCTGGAAAAGGCACTTGTCGTTTGCATTTCACCGATTGAACTTCCTTTTCAAAAATCAACTTAGAGCAGGTTCTACTGTAGGCAGGATGATCACCAGAACAACTGACACATTTTATGGGATGATCAAAAGGAGTATCTCCATGGTCATCCATGGAGCATTTTGGGCATTTGGAGGGATTTTTGCAATTGTTCTTATGATGTCCAAATTGTTGGCAACCAAAACATCTCAGAGGGTTGGGGACAAATGGGGATACTTTAACTTTCAGAAAGCCTACATTGATTTCGGTAGGAACTGAACTCCCATGGAAAGTGAGGATGATGGTGGCAGTTGTAATTTTATTTCCGTTATTTGTGAGACAGAGGTGGCCCAATAGAAACCATTTGATAACGGTTAGAAGGATAAGAAGAGAACCATTTAAGGGAACAACTACCAAGCCCATATGTTTAAAGTTTCGTCAGTAATATTTCATGATTCACTCCATCAAAAGCTTTCCTAAAATCTAAAAAAATAACTCCATTAATTCTTAGAAATTGAATGATTCTAAAATTATAGAATTTCTATTAAGTAAACATATTTTGGCAATTGACTTATTACTGATAAACACAAGCATACTTAAAAATTGATTTTTTTCTCTTTGTTTTGATAAATTCAAAGAGAAAAGTCCTGTATAATGTGATACATCTTAATATGAGAATTTAGATGCCAAATAGGAGAAACTCTTAAAGGTAATTTATCAGGATATATTATAGGATATTTCATATTTTTATCTGATAAACTAGAAACTATCATATGACATTATATATGATAGAAAACAAACATTTTCCAGGTAGTAAAATATCAAGGGTAGGTGAAAAGTATCAAATGTCATTTATTTCCCAGTTTAATAATATGAACAGATAAATGACAAAATACTCTTTGGTGGTTAGTCATTAAAATATATTCATTCATAAACTCCTTTACATTTTAGTATTTGGCGTAGTTAACAGGCAAGTGATTCCCTTGATCTACCTTTTTATAACCTTTCAGCTTTACGTAGTCCTTACTCCATGTATCTTGAAAATGCTACAATTTGCCATGGAGCTACTAAAATAATGGATAAAGACTGCCAAGACCGCAAAATATATACCATAATCACATAAAATAAATATATTTTCATTCTTATAAAGACAACCTATTACCAGTCTCCTGGCAAAATGCACAATTCTTTTGAAATTAAGATGTTTAGCTCAAAATTTCATCTCTAGTATGTATGTATATTTATTGACTGCGCATCAACGCAAAAATACAACACATGGAAAATCATAATAATCAACAAATGAACATGTAGAGAAAAAAGGAAAAGTAGCATAATACAAATGATAAATCCATACCTCGATAAACGTGAGGCTAAGGGATTTGCACATACACTTAAGGTGTGCCCGCAGGTGTACTCCCACCAAGACCAGGGTTAAGGTGGTACCGATAATACGTGTAGCACTTGTAATTCTGCCATTTCATCCACATTTACTTCATATCTATTCAATCTTTACTTAAAATGAATTAAACCCATCCTGGTCCAAGTCTGGTCCATCTCTTCTTGCTTGAGACTCAAAAGGTGGTCGGAGGGATTTCCTGAGATTTCTGTCTTTAGTGTCTATCGCCTTGACACATCTTCTCCACACAGCATCCTGTTGATTGGTTGGTATGCTGTACAGCTCTAGGGTAAGATCTTTAATCCTATTTAGTTTCAGCCTGTCATGGGCAGGTGCATTGATCCCATTACAATTGCCACTTGCTCACTCATGCTGATCAAGTAAAAGTTCGGCACATTTGACTGCAAACTGCTCCTCCGTCGCTCCATCCAATTTGAGAGGGAAAGCCCTGCTAACAGTCATTTCCTCCACGCTCAGAGGCTCTTTGTTCACACGCTTATTTGAGTTCCTGTCGTTGTTTCTTCTCACTTCCTGCCTCACTTCCATCATCATCCTTGAAAGACTGTTTAGCTTAATCGTGATTTCTCTCATGAAATCAATGGGCACAGGAATGGTCTCCGTCCTTCTCTCATCATGTTGCCCAGATACCTGCAGAGAGCTCTCAAGGTCCGGTAAATGGGCAGGGAGATGGGAAAAGTCTTCCCCAGCATAAAAGGGCTCGGCTTCATAGTTGAAGCCCATCAAGGGTTGTGAGGCTCCCTGAGGTCCTTGAGGGTTGTGGCTATAGCCATAGTCAGAGATTGATGAGGATTGATTGAGAGTTGACGCAGCAGAGGCAAGGCAGTCAGAGATTGCAAAGGTCTCTGAGGGAACATCTGCAACAGTATCCAGAGAGAGAGTGCTTCTGAAGTATGGCGCAGTATCAAAATTAGCACTGGCTGTAGAGTTGAATCCCCCGAAGCTTGGCACAAGAGTGGTGACAGAACCCCTAGAGCTGGTTGGCAGAGTGGCCACAATTGAGCTCACCACTGGGGAACCCCTACAGCCAGTAGTAGTGGTTGTGACAGAAGCCACGGTGAAGGATGCCCCCATAGCTGGTTGTAGGAGTGGCCACAACCAAAGCTACGGAGAGGCAACTCCTAGCGCTAGGTGTAGGGGAGGTCACAACAGAAGCCATGGTGCCTGAGGCAACAGAGCTGGTTGTAGGAGTGTCCAGTGTGTCTGTAGCTGTCACTGTTGCCGAAGTGCCAGGAGGTGTGTAAAGCGAAGGCTCCGGAAGTCTCAGTCTTGGTGGTGGCGCATTTCCTATGGCAAGGGTCACCAGTTTCTTCTGTAAGCAATAAGCAAGGGTAGATATGTTTAAATAAAGCTATAAGGTACATGTTCCATATTTATTGGGAGTTGCACTCTCATATTGGGTTTGATTTAACAGTAAGACAACCTTTCACCAAAACTAAATCATACAATCTCTTTTCTGATTATTTGCATATTTATGGAGCCCTGCCAATCCAGAATTCTTTTAATGCATCTATTCTACAAATATGAAATCTTGAAATCTGACATTCCTATTTAACAGATTATCAATGAAATTCCGCAACCAATATACTTTATTTATGTATTAATTCTAAGCCTGATAACTCCTTCACTGATGCCACAGGCTTATTCTAGTTGCGTAAAATAGTCTTAGTTGGCCCCACAAAAGTGCCTTGAGTACTCATAGTCCTCAACCCTTGAGCAGTCATAAGTGACAACCAATATCATTTCTGTGACTAAGAATAATGGGTCCAAGCCCTCAATTACCCTTTCTGTCTTGTAAACTCCCAAGACACTTGAACCGAAACAAATGTTTTCTAGTACGATATGAAGCTAAGTAAAAACTCCATATAGAAAAATATCTCGGCAAGATCTTGCTTAGGATGGCTCCAATAACGAAATTTTAACTTACAAAATTTAAAAAAGCTAAGGCATTATGGACTTTAATATGGTCACATATTTACCTACTTCAGAAGATATTTTTGGAATAAGATGATTTGTTAAGACGAAAGCGGCCAGTATCAAGTATCAAAGCCCCTCCCTCTCCAAATTTGAAATTGCTCAATACCTTTTTCACAAGTCTGGTTTTACTGCTATCAGACTTGGCGCAACTTGGAGTGGACATCTCTGCTTTCCTTTTAGGACCTCTTTTTGAATGAACAACCACCTGCTCGCGACTGATGTTGCTGTCCTTAGTAGTCAATGGAGCACAATCTTGTCCAGCGGCAGATTCTTTCTCTGGGGATTTCCTCCTGTACATGGGATGCACACTTTTGTGTATGGATGGCAGACCGTTATATTCGTTAATTTCATCTTCTGCCTCCCCAAGGATTTGTTGCAGCCAGGAGTCATCGTCTATGAAATACATAAAATTTGCAACAATTAGAGATGTGATTGTTTACTATCAATTTCTCCCAGGGGATTGATAATTGATAAGGTCCTTGTGTGGTGAAAAAATGTAAAATGTAATGTTAAAGTTGTGTCTGTACTGAATGATATTTAGGATACATATGTAAAAACGGGTAAAAGTTGACTATTTTTGGACTTAGAAGTTTAAGTAAAATGTGACTAGTTTAATAATATATAAATGGCGTCACTCTATGTTGATTAAATTGTATTTCAGAGATATCTAAAAGGAGCAATACTAATTTTCATTGGACATTCGTTTTGATTAAAAGAACTATCACTAGAACAATCCAGCTCTGTTAGTAGTGTAAGCCGTCGCTGGTTATATGCATCACTTATCAAGCCCTGCAGCACTTAAATATAGCCATTTTGAGATTACTTTTCGACTAAAAGCATATTTACAGGAAAGATATTAATTGCAGCATAATTCACAACTCAATAAGATAGCTGGTGCTGCTTTGCTTTATTCATAAATGATAGTTATTTTCAAGAGTATCTCAAATTCAGACGGTTCACTCAGATTAAAAATCAGAACCTGAATAGGTTTAGGTTGCTTGTGAATGACCCAATCCTTCCCCTTCTCTGCTTTTATTTGAGAACCTGTTTGTGCATTTGTGATGCTTAAATGTGTCCCTCAATAGAAAACCTATCAGGCTATATTAGTCCATGAGATAGGAGCCAGATTTGGGCAAATTGGTACCACTCATATGTACAAAACCGAACCTATATTTTTGGATAGCCAAGAGTCCCAATTTTGACAATATGCATGATGAACATGCACAAGTGGTAGCTTATATGAAATATTTTGGCTTTTTCGAAGGGTTTCTGAGAAAAAAAACGCCAGCGACCAAAGTCTAATAGTGAACACAGCATTTGATTCATAACTGGACTAAATGCTATATGATTGCCCTTAAATTGTATCTATGTATGCTGTATATGTATATGGCAATGATTAAATAATACCATTCACCCCATGCAAATACCAAAAAGTAGCCACAAACCTTTTTCCTTTTAGATAACACGCCTCCATTCTTATCTTACTTCTAATCGCTAACACGTTTTTGTATTTTTTCAAAATAATTTCAAAGATTGTTTATGATATCAAAAAATCTCCATTACTTTGGATGAGATTATGACAAAAAATCATTCACTTTGAGTTATTGCCTTAAGAAAAAATGACACCTGTTTGACCCCTACCCTAAGATCAGAAAATAGCTGAAAATGATGAATAATCAACAAAAATGGTCAATATTAATATCATACTTTCTTTCTACAGCATCTATATAACATACTTATTCAGACCTAAGGATTTGACTGGTATATGATTTTTAGTTCAGGAAATGATGATGGCCAATTTCGCCGATACAACATTATGCCAAACATCTATAAAATGATTGATACCCTGGCACATAGGCACTCATCTGAGAGCACCCAGCGCAGGCTATCCAATGAATACCAACATGGCAGTGTTTAAATGGTTTTTAAAAAATCTTTACATGCTTGTGCTTTGGTCAAATCATCAGCATTAGAACGGATTAGGCGATATATGTGATGTGAATAACCAAAACTCTCCCCAGTGGGGGTCAAATGGCCATTTTCAAATGACCTTATTTAACCAAAGGGTCATTATTAGAATTAGAATTCCTTTCTACAGCTTCTATGTAACATACTTATACAGATCTAAGGATTCAATTGCTATATGATTGTTAGCTCAGGATATACAAGGGCCAGAAATCTGAATTGTCCAATTTGGCATAAAAGGGGACATACCCGGTACCTTGGGAGGTCACTATTCCAAAACAGCTACTAGATGCAGAAGTCCATCATGCAGGGATTTGAAGAGGGGTTCAAGGACTTTCAAAATAGATTGACTAGATGGTCTCTTACAAGCAATGTTTTCTCAATAGAACTTTCTCAACATACATTCCAGATTATTTCTGACTATATGTATGTGACAAATAGTTATTATAAGATATGAATAATTATATGTGGACTTCCAGTTGGAACTGGTAGACTTCAAGAGTTAGGGGTATCATCATTTCCATGAATGATCTAGGTTATCCAGATGATTCAAATTGCAATTGTAACTTCCTGTAGCTACATACATTGTCAATCCTCACCTGCACATACATGTACATGAGGATTTTGGAGCATACTCTCAACTCAAGGAGACCAAATGTTTTGCTCATTTGAAAGGCTTTTGGGGTCGGGGAGCGAGTTGTTTATCATATTATCAGATTATACTGTATTATGTAAATTTTGTGGGTTTGGTATTTTTCAATATCTCTTTAAGTTTTCAAGAAGCCTGCCTTAAGCTACATGTACTCTCTTATTGTCATATGTATAGCAGACCTACTTAGGTGGAACATTTTCTAAAGCATGTGAATGCAAGTTGATCAAACACTGCAAGGTATTTAAACAAAGCAGTGTCCACCTTATGTATAATTTGCTATGGACTGAATAAAAGATAAGTTATGACAATTGGACAAAGGGTCACATTCACCCGCAACTAAAAAAGTAATACGTAATTGTAATATATTACATTTCAAAAGTAATTGTAATTGTAATACTGATAAGGCCAATACAAAGTAATTTTAATTGTAATATATTACTTTTAAAAGTAATTGACCCATGCCTAATATCTATATCTATCTATCTATCTATCTATCTATCTATCTATCTATCTATCTATCTAGATAGAATGAATGAATGAATGATTTCTTAAAGGCACATCGGCGCACAAAGGCCATTTAGTGCCATAAAAATTGTGTAAAACAATGGTCCTTTGTTATTGTTGAAAACAATAACAAAGCAATAGATGAATAAAAATGATCACAAAACAAAGAACAATTTCAAAATATAATTTCCGACCAATATCACATCCCAATGTATACTTTCATTCATCGTTACATGTTATTGAGTCTCAGCATTCCAGGACTACTCCCGTTACTGACAAACTCACTCCATGTTCAAATGAATGAATGAATGATTGTTTAAAGGTACATTGGCACACTTAAATAAAAAAAATGACAAAACAGTGATCAACTTCAAAATATAATTTTCATATAACAGGTTGTTTCAAAAGAAACTAAATTCTTAAAAGGTTTTACAATCGGTAAAACAGACCAATCTCATGTAAATAAGATAGAATGCTGTCTGGAGGAACCTTTTCAAAGAGTTCCCTAAAGCTATTTACACTAAAATGTCTATTTCTAGATTCAATAAAATCGACACAATCAAGTAAAATATGCTTAACAGTCAATAGACAGTCACAGGCTATACATTGTGGAGGATCTTCCCCTTTCAAAAGGAAGCAGTGAGTCAAATGAGTGTGACCAATTCGAATTCTTGCTAAAACACTCTCTTCACGCCTAATGATTCGAGAACCTCCAGGCCAAAGACCCAACTGTGGATGAATCTCATGTAGTTTGTTGTTTGCTGTCTCATCCCACTGAGACTGCCATTTGCGTTGTAATAAGGAATTAATGTGTTTTCTAAAATCACCATAAGGAATTGGAACATTTGCGACTCTTCCCGAAAGACCAGCCTTGGCAGCAGCATCTGCCTTCTCATTACCCCTAATACCAACATGACTGGGGATCCAATAAAATAAAATTCTTTTCTCTTGGTAGTGTACTAGCCAATTGAGGCGTTCCAGTATGTAGAGGACAAGAGGATGTGTCCAGTCTTGGCCCGAAATGGCTTGAAGAGCAGACTTTGAATCAGAGAAAATGATAAAATTCCTTTCATCATCATCTGCCGTCTCCACCCTATCAAGAGCAAGGTACAGAGCGTGCAACTCGGCAGAAAAAATAGAGGACTTATCTGGAAGACGTTCAATGGAAGAATAATTATCAATGACTGCTGCTGCTGCAGCCTTGTCATCGGAAACAGAGCCATCAGTGTAGATGAAATCATAGTCTCGAAAGACATCCTTCACCTCATTGTGCAAACTTATGTACTGAGAAGGATCCGTTTGATCCTTCTTCGCATACGAAAGAGTGAGGTCGACCATAGCAGTTGGATATGTCCATGGAGGAGTTTCAGGAAATTCAAACTTTGCGATGATGTCAGGATCAAAATCCAATTCTTCCAATGATTCTTTAATACGAATACCAAAAGTTGGAATGACTCTTGGTTTTCTAGCAAAAAGGTCCACATACCGAGGGTTAAAAATAGTATCATACACAGGGTTATTTGGGTTGGCAGCTATTTTAGTTGCAAATTGTAGAGCAAGCTTTTCTCTTCTAAGGCGAAGAGGGAGCTCATTCGCCTCAACACAAAGACTATCTGCAGGAGAGGTTCTAAAGGCTCCAAGACAAAGCCTCAAACCTTGATTTTGAATAGGATCCAGCAAAGAGATATAAGATTTACATGCTGCTCCGTAGATAAAACATCCATAGTCTAGCTTTGAACGAACAAGGGCCCTATATAGTCGTAAAAGAACTATACGATCCCCACCCCAGTCGGTACTGGAAACAACACGCAACAAATTCAAAGCCTTGACACATTTTTTCTTCAGGTCCTTGATATGAGGGACAAATGTCAATTTTGAATCAAGTAAAATGCCAAGGAACTTTGTTTCCTTCTTTACAGGAATGGGGTTATCATAAAGGACCAAGTAGGGATCTGGATGAAGACCCCTCCTTCGACAAAAATGGACACAAACAGTCTTTGATTGGGAGAATTTAAAACCATTATTGTCAGCCCAATCTTCTATTCTATTTAGATGAAGTTGGAGCTGCCTTTCTATAGCGTGCATATGTTTTGATCGATATGAGACACCAAAGTCATCCACAAATAAAGACTTGTCAACACCATTTCTTATTTGTTGATTTTGACTATAAAAAGGGTGACAGATAAAATGCTCCCCTGAGGAACTCCCATTTCTTGATCATAAAAGTCAGAGAGGGATGTCCCCACTCTGACTCGAAATTTCCTCTCAGATAAAAAGTTTTGTATAAAAAGGGGAAAACGTCCCCTGAGGTCCATATCATGTAAATTTTTCATAATGCCATATTTCCAAGTGGTGTCATATGCCTTTTCAAGGTCAAAAAAGACAGACACCACATGTTCCCCATTTAAAAATCCCTCTCTTACAAATGTCTCAAATCGCACAAGATGATCCATTGTGCTTCGCGTTTTCCGGAAGCCACTTTGGGCTTCCGTGATAAGTGAAGAAGATTCAAGATACCAAACAAGACGATCGTTTATCATTCGTTCCATGGTCTTACAGACACAACTGGTCAGAGCTATTGGGCGGTAATTATTAGGATCTTTGGAGTCTTTTCCTGGTTTGGCAATGGGTATGATAGTGGCTTCTCTCCAGGAAGGTGGAAACTCTCCAGTTTCCCAAATATTATTAAAAACTTTTAAAAGGCACTGGAGAGAAGCTAGAGGAAGATGCTTCAAAATCTGATAATGTATTTGGTCAGGGCCAGGAGCTGTGTCATGGGCTTTACCAAGCGCAGTCCTGAGCTCATCCATTGAAAAGGGTTGATTATATGGTTCGGTATTGTCAGATTGGAATATAAGGGGATGTCTCTCTTGTCTATTTTTGATGCGTTGGAACTTAGAAGAATAATGTGCAGAGGAGGAATTGAAGGATATTGCCTCCCCAATGGTATTGGCAATATCCCTTGGTTGCGTTATTTTCTGGCCATTCTTCTCGATATGTTTTACTGACGGACTGCCCCCCTTACCCTTGATTTTACGGACCATGTCCCAGCATTTCTTCATAGACGTTCTGGCATTTAATTTCGATACATATTCGTGCCAACTTTTCTTTTTGTTGGCACGAATGACCTGTCTTGCTTTAGCACTCTTTATACGATATAGTTGTAAATTTGCATTTGTTGGAGATCTCTTAAAAACTCTAAGAGATCTCTTTCGTTCTAAAATAGCTTCCTTACACTCATCAGAAAACCATGGCTTCTGTGGCTTCGTCGGGTTGGGATTTGATTTTGGGATTGTTTCATTGGCAATTTCACAAAGCTGGTCAATAAATGTTTCCAGCTGGAGACCTCCATCGAGATCATCTTGAGGAAAGGCCTCCAAACACAGGTCTTTGAAAAGATTCCAATCAGCTTTGTGAAACTGCCACTTTGGAGGTCTGTCGTCTGGAGGATGATAATGACTCTTTAAGATGATAGGAAAATGGTCACTACCATGAAGATCTTCCTCCACCCTCCATGTAAAATCCATGAAAAGTGAAGGAGAGCACATAGTGAGATCTATTGATGTAAAAGAACCAGTTGCTGGATGCAGATAAGTCGGGGTGTCATCATTAAAGAGGCAGATATTACTTCTAGTCATGAATGTCTCCATGACCTTACCCTTTGCGTCAGATTTATTCCCTCCCCACAAATAATTGTGAGAATTAAAATCCCCAACAATCATAAATGGCTTAGGTAATTGGCTTTCTAAGTGTGTAAGGTCACGGAGATGAAGTGCAGTGCTAGGAGGAATATAAAGATTGCAGAAGGTAATTGTAGTGTGGAGAGTCACCTTTACAACAATCGCTTGCAAAGGTGAGGTCACATCTACAACACTCTGAGGTAGATTGCTTTTGATAAATATTGAGACACCACCATGTGCTCTATCCATATCATCTATTCTTCCAGATTTATGGTGAGCAACATAACCTTTTAAAGTCATTTGATCATCTTTGAGGTTTGTCTCTTGGAGACAAATGACAGGAGCATTATATTTTTGAGCTAATAGTTCAAGTTCCTGCCGGTTTGCTGCAAGTCCTCGACAGTTCCACTGAATAATAAAGCCACTAGCCATGGTGAGAAAAAGGAGAAAGGAAAGAGATATGTTGGATAAATTCAATAAAAGTGTCATTTTGATGGTATGAGGTGTACTCTCGCCTTTGGTTGGTGTGGCTTTGGTACATCCTCACAGTCCATTGTTTCAAATGACCTCTCTCTGCGGATTTGAGAGAGAGGATCAGATGAACCTTTGGATGGTCTGGAGCCTAAGGAATTTCTCCTAGGCTCCTGACTGCCACCCTGAGGGGCAGTGATGGGTTTGCGTGTATACGATTTATTATTTTGTGATGGCTTTGGAGGGATTTTTCCTTTTGCAGTGGTAGGTTCAATGATATTTATAGGTTGTTGTGATGGTTCATTTACTGTTTGTGTAGACATTGTTGCATGAGATGGAGTTGGAGTGATGTGTTTTTCAGGTATAGGAAGAAGTGTGAAGTCTGTTGCATTGATTGGCCAGGTGATGTCGGTTTGGGTCTGAATGGATGAGAACTGAGGTTGGTCAACTGTTGCTGCCCGAGCATAAGATTTTTTTTCAGTGCTGGATTTATTTTGAACTATTTTCCTAGCTTCTGGAAAAGGCACTTGCTGTTTACATTTAACAGATTGAACCTCCTTCTCAAAAATCCATTTAGAGCAGGTTCTACTGTATGCGGGATGATCACCAGAACAGTTGACACATTTTATGGGATGATCACAAGGAGTATCTCCATGGTCATCCATGGAGCATTTTGGGCATTTGGAGGGATTTTTGCAAGTGTTTTTGTGATGTCCAAACTGTTGGCAACCGAAACATCTCAGAGGGTTGGGGATGAATGGGGAAACGTTCACTTTCAAAAAGCCTACATTGATTTCGGAAGGAACTGTACTCCCATGGAAGGTGAGGATGATGGTTGCAGTTGTAATTTTGTTTCCATCTTTTGTGATTATAATTTTCTGTGCCTCACTAACACCTTGCTCTTTAAGATTGTCAACTATGTCTTCCACGGGAGTAAACTTCAGTTCGCTGCACCGGATGACACCCTTGATGGTATTCAGTGTCCTATGGGGGGATATTTTAACTGGAACATTGACTAGCATTGACGTCTTCATAAGATTTTTGTAATGAGATTCCTTTTCAACCTCCACCAAGATATCGCCTGATCTGAGATGTTTCACTTGTTTTGGTGTACCTGCTAAGCCTTGGATGCTTTTGGCAATGGCAAAGGGAGATAAAGAGGTGAGTAGTTTTTCTGGAGATGCGGGCTGGATCACTAAAAAGTGTGGCCAGAAATTCTTTGTTGAGGTATTGTCATCATCGGATAGATAATCTTCTAATGTTCTTTTTTGGGTTTTTGATGAAGCCATATGAGAGATGTATTGTTCGTCCGCTGTGGTCCCCAGCCTTACTTCGACTCCAACAAGGGGTATACAGAGGTGCGGGGCAGTGCCATCAGCGCACATGTAAACAGGGATACACACTGGATATACTCACAATTTATACAAATAAAAAGACATGTACAAACCCTGATTGGCCCATGAGCAATCGCCTTCTAGGAAGAGATCAAGATGGTCATTAACAACGGCTAAGTTGAACGACCACGTCAACCTCTCCCTAGGGCATGGCATTACCAGCCGATTGATCTAGACCGAGCCAAATCAGACCGCCTGTCTAGATGAAATAAGGGCCAAAGTGGCGTGTTGGAGATAATAGATCCGTAGATCCATCACCCCTCAACCACCAGGATCCCGTCTTCCAATTTCACAGGCCGCAGCCCACGGCAAACAAGCTGCCTACAACCGGGAGGTACGGGGACTACATCTTAGTCTGACCTCTCCCCATCGACCTATCTGGTATGGTTGAACCTACCAGGGATTAGAAATCCCAACCAGCATAGCTCTCAGGATCCTAAAGGCACACAAGCCTCTCCACCACGACAAGGTGGTAGCCCAACGGAGAGGATCAACACACTCAAATAAAATATGCTTGACAGTCAATTGACAATCACACGCTGTACATTGGGGAGGATCTTCCCCTTTTAAAAGGAAGCAGTGAGTCAAATGAGTGTGACCAATTCGGATTCTTGTTAAAACACTCTCCTCACGCCTAATGATTCGAGAACCTCCAGGCCAAAAACCCAGCTGTGGATGAATTGCATGTAGTTTGTTGTTTACAGTCTCATCCCACTGAGACTGCCATTTGCGTTTTAAAAGGACATTGATGTGTTTTTTAAAATCACCATAAGGAATTGGAACATCTGTGACTCTTCTTGAAAGACCAGCCTTGGCAGCAGCATCTGCCTTTTCATTACCCCTAATGCCAACATGACTGGGAATCCAGTAAAATAAAATTCTTTTCTCTTGGTACTGTACTAGCCAATTGAGGCGTTCCAGTATGTAGAGGACAAGAGGATGTGTCCAGTCTTGGCCCGAAATGGCTTGAAGAGCAGACTTTGAATCAGAGAAAATTATAAAATTCCTTTCATCATCATCTGACGTCTCCACCCTATCAAGAGCTAGATAGAGAGCATGCAACTCGGCAGAAAATATAGAGGACTTATCTGGAAGACGTTCAATGGAAGAATAATTATCAATGACTGCTGCTGCTGCAGCCTTGTCATCTGCAACAGTGCCATCAGTGTAGATGAAATCATAGTCTCGAAAGACATCCTTCACCTCATTGTGCAAACTTATGTACTGAGAAAAATCCGTTTGATCCTTCTTGGCATACGAAAGAGTGAGGTTGACCATAGCAGTTGGATATGTCCATGGAGGAGTTTCAGGAAATTCAAACTTTGCGATGATGTCAGGATCAAAATCCAATTCTTCCAATGATTCCTTAATACAAATACCAAAAGTTGGAATGACTGTTGGTTTTCTACCAAAAGGTTCCACATACCGAGGGTTAAAAATAGTATCATACACAGGGTTATTTGGGTTGGCAGCTATTTTAGTTGCAAATTGTAGAGCAAGCTTTTCTCTTCTAAGGCGAAGAGGGAGCTCATTCGCCTCAACACAAAGACTATCTGCAGGAGAGGTTCTAAAGGCTCCAAGACAAAGCCTCAAACCTTGATTTTGAATAGGATCCAGCAAAGAGATATAAGATTTACATGCTGTTCGTAGATAAAACATCCATAGTCTAGCTTTGAACGAACATGGGCCCTATATAGTCGTAAAAGAACTATACGATCCCCACCCCAGTCGGTACTGGAAACAACGCGCAATGCCAAGGAACTTTGTTTCCTTCGTTACAGGAATGGGGTTATCATAAAGGACCAAGTAGGGATCTGGATGAAGACCCCTCCTTCGACAAAAATGGACACAAACAGTCCTTGATTGGGAGAATTTAAAACCATTATTGTCAGCCCAATCTTCTATTCTATTTAGATGAAGTTGGAGCTGCCTTTCTATAGCGTGCATATGTTTTGATCGATATGAGACACCAAAGTCATCCACAAATAGAGACTTGTCAACACCATTTCTTATACAGCTGGTGATGCTGTTGATTTTGACAATAAAAAGGGTGACAGATAAAATGCTACCCTGAGGAACTCCCATTTCTTGATTATAAAAGTCAGAGAGGGATGTCCCTACTCTGACTCGAAATTTCCTTTCAGATAAAAGGTTTTTAATAAAAAGGGGCAAACGTCCCCTGAGGTCCATACCATGTAAATCCTTCATAATTCCATATTTCCAAGTGGTCTCATATGCCTTTTCTAGGTCAAAAAAGACAGACACCACATGTTCTCCTTTTAAAAATCCCTCTCTCACATAGGTTTCAAAGCACACAAGGTGATCCATTGTGCTTCTTGTTTTCCGGAAGCCACTTTGGGCTTCTGTGATAAGTGAAGAAGATTCAAGATACCAAACAAGACGATCGTTTAACATTCGTTCCATGGTCTTACAGACACCACTGGTCAAAGCTATCGGGCGGTAATTATTTGGATCTTTGGAGTCTTCTCCTGGCTTGTCAATGGGTATGATAGTGGCTTCTCTCCAGGAAGGCGGAAACTCTCCAGTTTCCCAAATATTATTAAAAACCTTTAAAAGGCACTGGAGAGAAGCTTTAGGAAGATGCTTCAAAATCTGATAATGTATTTGGTCAGGGCCAAGAGCTGTGTCATGGGCTTTGCCAAGCGCAGTCCTGAGCTCATCTATTGAAAAGGGTTGATTATATGATTCAGTATTGTCAGATTGGAATATAAGGGGGTGTCTCTCTTGTCTATTTTTGATACGTTGGAATTTAGGAAAATAATGTGCAGCGGAGGAATTGAAGGATATTGCCTCCCCAATGGTATCGGCAATATCCCTTGGTTGCGTTATTTTTTGGCCATTCTTTTCAATATGTTTTACGGATGGACCGCCCCCCTTGCCCTTAATTTAACGGACCATGTCCCAGCATTTCTTCATAGACGTTCTGGCATTTAGTTTGGACACTTATTCGTGCCAACTATTCTTTTTGTTGGCACGAATGACCTGTCTTGCTTTAGCTCTTTTTATACGATATTCTTGTATTAAGCATACTAGACACAAATTATAGATGTTCTGCTTCAAAATATTTTCATGACTTAACTCCTACTTCTATTTCAATTGGTAAGGTGGACAGGTGTATACTTTAAAGCACTGTCTTTTTGTTGGCACGAATGACCTGTCTTGCTTTAGCTCTTTTTATACGATATTCTTGTATTAAGCATACTAGACACAAATTATAGATGTTCTGCTTCAAAATATTTTCATGACTTAACTCCTACTTCTATTTCAATTGGTAAGGTGGACAGGTGTATACTTTAAAGCACTGTCTGGACAATTTCATCCTCTCTGCAAGTGCAATCAGTCTCCATTTCCCATTATCCAGAAGCCACCCATTCAGTTAATTAGATAAGTTTGCAATTTTCTCTCCAACCATATCCTTCCCCCTCCTCAAGACTGACAAAATACGTATATTTCATTATGAGAGGGTATAGTGGGAAAACAATAATCCACATTGTCTGGGATATACCAACAACTTCGATGTGTACAGGAAGTGAGTAAAATTGGCCATAAAGTGAGTGAGATCATGTGCCTCTGAGAATCCAAACGCTGAAATGATGCTTTTCAAAACATTCAGTTTGTTTATCTTAATGAATCTTCAATACATAATTAGTATGTTCTGGTTGTCTAGTGATTGCCCTCGTGGGGAAGTGGCTCCATTCTAATATTAGCTTCATGTCTTAACATAAGGGTAATAAAGCATTTCACTTTCTCATCGTTCATTGTCCAGTGAAGATAAATATTATCTTTCTGTGTCAAGACTAGAGATAGGTATTTCCACCTTAAAAATATTAACAATACAATACAACATAGATGTTTCTTTGAAGGGCAATTCCACAGTGAATAAATAGTTTTTTAGGGTATTTTCTACTTCAGCCCAAACTCCCACCACTGCCAACTTTCATACAAGAAGTAGATTTCTGTTCAAACACATCCTAACATACATGGATTTGAGGCACTGTGAGGGGCCATTTCAGTCTATTAATAGATTACTTCTAGCTGTTGGTACACTTATATCTGGCAGTTGGTACAAGTATGTCATTAGCGGTAAGGTCAAGTATAATATACATAGTATGGTGGATTTTGAGAGCCAAGCACCACTGACTAGAGGATTTCCTGAATCATAGTGATGGGAAGGTTCCCTACTAAGTCTGAAAAATGTGCATTCCTCCACATACTAGAAAATCTTAATTAAAACACACTGCATATGACTTACCTTTCAAAGATAAGTGGGTTTTTTTATAAAAACTCAGATCACATAGTGAAAGCCATGCATGGCAGCTAACAGAGTGAGGAAGGCTTCTCTGTCCTCTCTCTGTTATCTCTTGATCAGTGCACAGCAGATGGTCAAGCTATGTATCAAGCTTGTCTGTGTGTGCTCAGAGTTAGATACCAGGGCAGGAGTATGCAGGGGGGGGGGGGGGGCATTTACCATACAATGACACTAGGCCCAGTCTGCAGCTACCATTATAGCGGTAGAGCAAAGTTGTAAGGAAATCATATCAAATCCTAATGTACATGTATATGCAGGTGAGGCCAGGATTGACAGTGTATGTAGCTACAGGAAGTTACAATTGCAATTGGAATCACCGGGAGTTTCATTGACCTAGGTTATTCATGGAAATGATGATACCCATACGTACTGAAGTCTACCAGTTCCAACTGGAAGTCCACATATAATTATTCATATTCTATAATAACTATTTGTCACATACATATAGTCAGAAATAAACTGGAATGCATGCTGATGAAGTTTTGCTTGTAAAAGGAAAATTGCTTGTAAGAGACCATCTAGTCATTTTAGTATTAAATAACACAATATGACAAAGGTATCAATTCAAAGTCACCATGACTAGGGCCTAACTGCCGAAATGTGTCTACTGAGGTTTGATAATATTCTTTATAAGGTGAATAGAAAGGTTATTAAACAGAGCTTCCAGATATAACCTTTACAATAAAGTTTCAAGTAGAACCATTCTGAGAAATAACACAAACAATCTGGGGATGTCCTGTCGGGTGGTATTTGAGGGATATGGCGACTCCCTGCTGTCCTAAACCCTGTAGGCAGCTAGCATCTAAGCTTCTCCTATATGAGAGGAATTGAGAATAAGGATGAGCAGCTAATCTCAGAGCATTCTCATTCTCATGTGGGGTTCTACAACACGCAGTTACATTGTACACCTAATGGCAGCTTTGCATATCTTTATCAAATTGCCTGCAGAACTAGCTAGTTGTGACGTCACTAAGCAGTGTCTCTGGGGGGTGGTGGGACATGCTCCAAGTGTGGTGGGCACTTACTGTAGTAGGGGATGGTGTGTCTGAGATCATATTGAATGGCAAATACACAATTTCCTTTCCTTTTAAGTTTGAATTACTGCATTGAATGTATTAAATGAGACATTAATGACTTTATAACCCCTGCTGTACAGAGAAACAGCAAGTTTCAGCTCATTTAAAGCCCCATTGTAGTCACATATGTAGATCTTGAATCCACTGGGAGATGGGCATCTGTGATGAACGAAATTAAGAAACACAGAAAGTTCTTTCATACAGTGAAATTTACAATGCTTTTGGTGAATGACCTGGTTTCTCTGCACTTGTTGAATTAAGTAAGAGGAAGCTATAGCCTGTGCTATAACTTCCTTGATTTTCTGCACTGCCCTAATACTGACAGCACTGACTGAAGGGCTCTCTAACATTCACTCAAACATAACTGAATGAACATCTTGAAAATGGAAAAGTCCTCTTTTATCTGGTATCAAGCAAAATGATGTGCATGCGGCACAGCCGGTATATGAAGGACATTCCAAACTACAACTTAGGAGATAGTATGTTCTGGTTGTCTAGTGATTGCCCTAATGGGGAAGTGACCCCATATACTTTCTAATATTAGCTTCATGGCTTAATATAAGGGTAATAAAGCATTTCACTTTCTCATCTTTCATTGATCAGTGAAGATAAATCTCATATTTCTGTGCCAAGACTAGGGATAGGTATTTCCACCTTAAAAATATTAACAATACAATACAACATAGATATTTCCTTGAAGGGCAATTCCACTGTGAATAAAACAGGCCTAAATAGTTTCTTATAATATTTCCACTTCAGCCCAAACTCCCACCACTGCCAACTGTCATACAAGAACTAGATTCCTGTTCAAACACATCCTGACGTACAAGGATTTAAGGCACTGTGAGGGGCCATTTCAGTCTATTAATAGCTTACTTCTATATGTTGGTACACTTATCTCTGGCAGTTGGTACAAGTATGTCATTAGCGGTAAGGTCAAGTAGAAACATAGTATGGTGGATTTTGAGAGCCAAGCACCACTGACTAGAGGATTTCATGAATCATAGTGATGGGAAGGTTCCCTGACTAAGTCTGAATAATGTGCATTCCTCCACATACTAGAAAATCTTAATTAAAACACACTGCATATGATTTACCTTTCAAAGATAAGTGTGTGTTTTTTATAAAACTAAGATCACATAGTGAAAGCCATGCATGGCAGCTAACAGAGTGATGAAGGCTTCTCTGTCCTCTCCCTGTTATCTCTTGATCAGTCCACTGGGCGCACAGCAGGTGGTCAAGCTATGCATCGAGCTTGTCTGAATGTGCTCAGAGTTAGATACCTGGGCAGGCGCTGGTGGGGGGTGGGTGGAGGGCATTTACCATACATTGAATGACATAAGGCCCAATCTGCAGCTATCATTATCGCGGTAGACCAAAGTTGTAAGGGAAATCATATAGATTCTTTAAGGAAAGTAACTAACAAGTAATTTTCGAGTACAGTTCACTTACCAAAATATGTCATAGCATCAAACTACCCTTTTATAGCAGATTCCAAGGTAGAGTATAAAAGCTGGGTATGGTCATAGACAACCTGGCCTCATATAGACATCTAATCCCTCAAATAGCACCCATCAGGACACCCACATATCCTCGTGATCAATCCACCAGTACTCAAACAGATTTTGACTGGTGGAAAACATTATTACATCAGGGTTTTGAGACTTTTGACTGTTTTTCCTCTAAACAGCTTTCCTTTAAAGTTAAGCCTATACTTATTGTATATCACAGGCAGCACCATGATATTTATGTAAATTTAAAGTGATAGGATACAGCTAGGTAAAACACATTTTCCTGTCTTCCTTCATTTTCTACCTATACAGCAATGAGCTACCCTATTTCTCATAACAACATTATGTCAGAATGATATTTTGTTATATTTGCTTTACATGCAAGGAATAGAGACAAATGAGTCGTCTCTTCTTGGTGATACAGGCTACACCCGTGGATTACTACTTTACTTAGGGTCTGGCCTCTAGATGGAGATTCCCTGGAGCCTAATAACCATTGATTCAGGATATCATTTCAGATAGCATATGCCACCAGTACTCAAACAGGTTTTGACTGGTGGAAGAAATGATTACAGCAGGCTACACCTGTGTGATTGCAACTCGTTACTTAGTGTCTGGCATCTAGATGGAGATTGCCTGAAGCCTAATAATTATTAATACAGGATATCAATTCAAATATCATGTCACCAGAACTCAAACAGGTTTTGACTAATGGAAGAAATTATCACAGCAAGCTACGCCTGTGTGATTGCAACTCTTTACTTAGGGGTTTGGCCTCTGAATGGAGATTCCCTGGAGCCTAATAGGTATTAAAACA
The DNA here is from genome assembly GCA_963942565.1 of Maea johnstoni. Taxonomy (NCBI): domain Eukaryota; kingdom Metazoa; phylum Annelida; class Polychaeta; order Spionida; family Magelonidae; genus Maea; species Maea johnstoni. The sequence continues at coordinate 14,211,480 of OZ012693.1, read as the reverse complement.
GGATATCAATTCAATTATAATTAGCACATGCCAACAGTACTCAATCAGTATTTCTCTCTTTGTTCCATTGCAATAAGGTTCGCCCTCGATTACAGCAGTATGCTGGCACTGTTTGTCACACCGACAAACATGCATTATTGCAATGATGAAGTTGTCTGCCTGCTATGCGTATAAATAAGACCTTCATATCAATGCCCCTCACTCCAACTTCGACAGCAACACTGATAACACTCACATAACTATTCAAAATTTATTTCGGTCTTTGAATTATACCGCAACAATGAATTTTCTGATACCTTTGATAACGATTCACAGTTTTTTAATAGATTTTGAGTTGATAATGAATTGCATTCTCCATTTCTCCCTAGCATAATGTATGATGATTCTATTTTTGTCTTTGAATAATGAATTAATAGTTATTATATATATATACCACAACAATGAACCTACTGGTAGCTCTGATAACGATGCGCAATTGTGAACATATTTTGAGTTGTACACTCACTGCAATAATGAATTTACAGGTACCTTTGACAATAAACTTTATTCCATACTCCTCTTTCTAAGTAAATGTAAAGCTTCCTATTGAGGTTTTTGGTCTCGTCTTTATATTATGAATGAAGAGATACTATAAACTTATTGCAACAATGAACTTATCAATACCTTTGATAATTATTTGCATCTCTCCATAGCATTGATTGGAACTTTAACAAGAACGTAGTTGAATCTTTATTTGTAATAAAATGGAACACGGGTGATGTCCGGTAAACGACATACATGTTTATCATTTGACCTTAATTAAGGAGTATTTTTGAGTCTTTGTGCGTGACTACTCAGGTTAAGCTAGAAAATGAACTGCCATTATGAGCGGGTAGTACAACCGTGGCTAAGGAAACTAAGGTTGTTTAAAATGTTGATATGCAATGCTCTTTTTAGAGTGCACCGAGGGAGATGAGGTTTGGCACCCACGATGGGTTCCGAAAACGGGCAATATATTTACTCTCTTATGATAGCCGTTTTTCGCCACTCATCTGATGCCTCTCGTCCGATCTCCGTTCCCTTGCAGTTGCTTGGCTGTGGAGCTTTTTGACTTGTACCTGTTGGTATAGTTCCTATATCTTGCCTGATTTATTTTTGTCTACTATTTCTTAAAATCAATTATACTGTAACATCCAAATTGTAATACTTAAGTCTAGTTTTTTAATTTTTGTTTAAAAACTAACTCTGTTTATTTGTGTTTTGTTTCTTTAACATTATAGCTTAAAAGCTCCTTTGAAGGATACGTGCTCACAGAGCAAATCACGTACTAGAATATCTACTTTGAGTACCTACTCAGGTTAAAGTAACTGCTTGGGTTTGAGTTCTGCTTAAGTTAATTGAACTCACTTGCTGCCTTTGACGCCTGATCTATATATTATATGTACACTTATTTGCTGTTCTTGTTTTTGTTCTCAAGCTACACTTCTTGTGTGCTTTATTGTACTTGATCCTGTCAGTTTTGATCTTGTCAGTTGCATTCTGTGTATTTTTTGTGTGATTTGATTACAGTTATCCTGATTTGCTTAAATTAGAGCGGTGTGTGTATTGCTATAAGCTATATATAGTTAAGATCTGTGTGGGTTTTGACATAAACTCTATATAGTGGTAGTTGTGTAACTGTGTGTGATTTCTATTATCTTACTTTTGGTTTGTTTGTTGTTTATGTTGTGATTTACAATATGATTATTATTGAGACGTATCATAGTCTTGCTTTTTATGTAGTGTTAAGGACGCAGACACAAAATGAAATTTACTTATGTTCAAGGGAAGCTCAAGGTAAGCCTGCCATTTTCTTTGCCGCAATTTTAATATGCCTGCCAATACTGTGTTATAATCTAACCGGAACATGACAACGCTAAAAATCGAATCGTTGAATTGTAGAGGAATTAGGGATAGTTTTAAACGCGCAGATATACTAGATAGAGCCCGTGCACGTAATGTAAACATTATTTGTTTACAAGAGACGCACATTGTGGGAAGGGACCTTAATTTGCTTAAAAAGGAATGGAATGTGAAGTATTTTATCTCAGGTAATAAGAGCAATGCGAGGGGAGTAATGGTCATCTTGGACAACAATTTTGAATATATTATACATAATGTTCAACTAGACCCAGACCGCAGATATATAATATTGGAAATTGAAATACCGCAGGTGGTAACATTCTTGCTAATCAATGTATATGTTCCTAACGATGAAAAGGTGAAATTCACTGAAAAAATCTACGATAAAATAGACAGTTTTGAAAATAACAATATAATAATAGTGAGAGACTGGAATTCAGTCCTAGACCCAGAAATAGACACGAAATTTTATACTAGTACGCAAAAAAGTAAAATGACAAAAGAATTATCTAATTATATGCGTAGAAAGGGTCTCTTAGATATTTGGAGAATGAACCACCCAAATCAAAGAAAATTCACTTGGGCTAGGAGAAACCCCACAAAGCTAGGACGTCTGGATTACTTTTTAATGTCAGACACCTTACTCCCGCTCTACGCAGACTCTTACATAAAACCCAGCTATGGGTCTGACCACAGTCCCATAGGTCTTGATATCTATATTCAAAAAAATCCGAAAGGTCGTGGATTTTGGAAAATCAATAACTCTTTATTACTAGATCCAAAATTAAATAGTGACATTAAGAAAGAAATGATAGTAGAAACGTATGCATGTACGCCTTATCACCCAAAGTTTGTGCAAAATTATTTAATAAATGACATAGATATCATGATAGATATCAAGACCTTCTGGGACACATTGCATGTGCAAAGAAGGGGTTTGATTATTTCATATTCGGGCAAAAAGAAAAAACAGCAAAACAGGGAGGAGAACCAACTAAACAAAAATATTGAATTGCTTGAGGAAGAATTCCATTTAGATCCAAATAATCATGACACAATAAGTAGTCTTAAAAAAAATAATGATAAATTACAGGAAATTAGAGAACTTAAATTAAAAGGTGCACTGCTCAGATCTCGTACAATGATAGCTAATTGTAATGAAAAACCAACTAAATACTTCTTGAATTTAGAAAATAAAAAATTCATTTCTAAAAATATAAGAGAATTAAAATTATCAAATGGAAATAAAATAAATAAGTCAAAGGAAATATTAAAGGAAATGTGGGGGTTTTATACAGATTTATATAATAAACAAGATACAAACAGAATAGAAGAGACAAGTTTTAAAGGAATAGAGGACAAATTGCCTAAATTAAATGACACAGAAAAAAAAGATCTAGAAGCTAAAATAACTAGAGGAAATAATATACGTAATTAAAAAATCTAAAAATAACAAAAGCCCTGGGCCTGACGGGTTCTCGAATGAATTCTACAAGATTTTTTGGCCAGAATAAGGACAATGGATAACTAAACTATTTAATAATTACAGAGAAACTAATGAATTAAATGAAAGTCAGTTAGGCGGAATAATAACTTGTATCCCTAAGGGTGATAAAAATAGGAATGAAATAAAAAATTGGAGGCCGATAACCTTACTAAACTCTACATATAAATTTTACTCGTCCATACTTGCTGAAAGAATAAGATCTACACTAAATAATCTAATACACACAGACCAAAAAGGCTTCATAAAAAATAGATTCATAGGGGAAAACATAAGATTAACATATGATATGATAAATTGTTGCAATGAATATAAAATTAAAGGGTTGATTGTATTAGTAGATTTCCAGAAGGCTTTTATATTCTATAGATTGGGATTTCATTTCAAAAACTTTAAAATTATTCAGTTTTGGTGACAGTATTATAAAATGGATAAATGCAATTCAACAAAAAACCTTTTCATACATTGTACAAAATGGCCATATTTCGGACAAGGTTCTCCTCCATAGAGGATGTAGACAAGGCGACCCGGTTTCGCCCTATATTTTCGTTTTAGCGGCAGAGATTATGGCAGCGGCAATAAGAGCAAATAAAAAAATCCAGGGCATTGAAGTGTATGGTGATGAGAAAAAGATCTCATTATATGCAGATGACACTACTCTGTATTTATTAGCGAGTGAAAGGAATCTTAGAGCTGCCCTAGATGCGCTACAGGAGTTTAGGAAAATGTCCGGTTTAAAGATAAAAATAGAAAAAACGAAAATTATCAAAATTGGGGAATGGGGAGACAGCAGGATATCTTATTGTAAAGAACGGGATTTAATATGGACAGCCAAATTCACATCACTAGGGATAATATTCGACGCAAACAATCTACAAGATATTACTGAAATTAATATAGATAATAAAATTGTTGAAATAAATAAGCTTATAAGAATTTGGACACCAAGACTGTTAACAACCATCGGCAAAATCACCATTATCAAAAGTCTGTTAACTTCAAAATTTATAATTTTTTTAAAATAACTGTGTTGTATTATATATATTATCTTGTGATAAACTAAATCACTACACGAGATTAGTTCGAAATATTCAAGTTTAAATTTTTGAAGAGGACAGCGCATGACTTTTCTATAAGACGCCCTCCAACTCTGTATCGCTTTACTTTTACCATATAGTTGAACTAGTTTCTTTATAAATTATCATTTTTTGGTTTTTTATTCTTGTATTTTTTTCTACCTTTTCCGACCTACTGTATATATTGTTCATTCAATAATAGAAGTCAGATTCGCTGAAAAATTGTAGAGAGGATAGTGCAAGATTAATTAATCTATAAGACGCCTTCCAACTCAAATACTCATTCATTTTTTATTAATATATATGAAATAATCTCAGTGAAATCTGACAGTGTATTGTTTATATTTAAAAGTATATATTTTGCTTTCCTGTTATATTTGTAAAGTGGTATTTTTGAGAAATGAAGCTGAAAAAACCAGCTATGAGAAGATGTTTGGTTTGCGAACCCCAATAGGGGAATATTTGGTATAAATAGAAATGATGATATGCGTGGTTTTTGTCTTCCTTCACGATTTGCGTACAAATTCCAGAAATTAATGATATATTACATGCTATTTATGAAATGTCCACATATAGAGAGTGCATACACACAACATTACACAAAACACATTATAGTAAAAAAAGTATATACTTTTAAACTAGATGGAATTGATACAAATCGAATCAATTAACTGCAGAGGGTTAAGGGATAGAAAGAAAAGATTAGACATTTTGGACAAAGCTAGAGAAGAAAAAAATAACATATTGTGTCTACAGGAGACCCATATCATTGAGGAAGATATTAATTCATTAAAACAGGAATGGAATGTTAATTATTTCATATCAGGGACAGAGAGAAATTCAGGAGGAGTATTGATAGCAATAGATGACAATTTCGAACACGAAGTACACAACAAAATATGTAGTGATGGTGGAAAATACATTATTTTGGATATAGAGATAGTGGATATAGCCAGATTTCTATTAATTAATTTATACGCCCCAAATGAAGACTCCCCCAATTTTTTCATAGATTTATTTAATAAAATCGAATCTTTTGACATCAAGAATCTAATTATGGCAGGTGACTGGAATTTGGTTAATGATTTCGTGAAAGACACTTTAAATTATAAAAAACTAAATAACCCCAAAGCCAGTCAGGTAGTAAAATTTTTTTTAAATAAATTAGACCTATTGGACATTTGGAGACAAGCTCACCCAGACACAAATCAATATACATGGAAGCAGTACTTCCATAAAAAAATGAGTAGGCTATATTTTTTTCTTATATCAGAAGCACTTTTAGACATTTATGGAGATTCCTCATTTAAATATAGTTATAGATCGGATCATAGCCCAATAAATCTAAAATTGATAGTTAGCAAATATAAAAAAGGGAAGGGTAACTGGAAACTTAATAATTCGCTCTTAAATGATAGGGAATTAAAAGAAAAAATAGAAGTAGAACCTGAATTAATTGTATGCACATATGCATGCACCCCTTATAGCCAGGATTTTGTTATAAACAACTTTAAAGAAATTGAAATTGAATTTATGATTGAAATAGAACTCCTATGGGAGGTTTTACAAGCACAACTCAGAAACCTATTAATGTCATATGCAGCAAACAAGAAAAGAAAGGAAAGGAGGAAGGAATCAAAATTAATAAATGAAATATCAGAAATGGAAAATAATATATCACAGCAAATAGAGGACAAAAATTGGGTACAACTATTAAGAAATAAAAAGACAGAGTTAGAATAAATTAGAGACCATAAATTGCAGGGTGCATTAGTACGATCTAGATGGCAAAATTGCCAATTAGGAGAAAAACCTTCAATTTTTTTTTTAAATTTGGAAAATAATTTTTTTATATCCAAACATATTAGAGAAATAAAAGATGGAAACAAAGTGATAAATGACCCCAAGAAAATACTAGAAGAGATGCGCCTATTTTACGAACAACTATTTAAAGAAAAAAAATGCATAGATATCAAAGAATCCACTCTATCTTCAATCGAGAACAATCTTCCAAAATTAAATGAATATGACAAAGAACACATAGAGAGGGAAATTACATAAGAAGAATTAAACAAGATAGTCACAAAAAGTAAGAATAATAAAAGCCCGGGCCAAGATGGATATAGTAATGAATTTTATAAAACTTTTTGGCCCACTTTAAAAATACTATTATTAAAATTATTAAACTCATACAGAAACAAAAATATATTAAATCCAGCACAACTTGAAGGCATTATCACATGTATACCTAAGGGGGGGAAAATTAGAAATAAATTAAAAAATTGGCGCCCCATAACTTTATTAAATTCAGTTTATAATTTTTTTTCAGGAATAATAGCAGATAGAAATACTACCATCAATAATACACCCAGATCAAAAGGGCTTTGTAAATGATAGATTTATAGGCGAGAACTCTAGATTATTATACGATATAATTGAAGAATGTAACTATAAAGAATCAGACGGCCTAATTATTTTAATCGATTTGAAAAGGCGTTTGATTCGCTATCATGGGAATTCATTTTAAAATCTTTGGAAATTTTTAACTTTGGAAAAAAGACTATAAATTGGATAAAATCTCTACAAACGGGCTCAACATCCAAAATTCTTCAAAACGGGAATTTTTCGGGACAAATTAAACTAGGCAGGGGATGTAGACAAGGGGACACCGTGTCCCCTTATCTATTCGTTATAGCAGCTGAAATAATGGCAGAAGCTATAAGGGAAAACAAACACATAGAAGGCATCACACTACACTCACAAGAACATAAAACCTCTCTATATGCGGACGACTCCACCCTATTATTAAGACCAACAGAAAACAATATTAGAAATTGTATGCAAATCTTGAAGGAATTCAAGCAGGTCAGTGGCCTGAAGGTAAATAAAAAAAAAGGGTGGCAAAAATTGGGGCGTGGAGGGACAACGGGATCATTTTATGTAATGAATTAAAACTAGACTGGACCCAGGAACTTGTATCGCTAGGGATATCCTATAATAACTCAAAATTCAACAACATAACAGAACTGAACATAGAAGGAAAAATTGGAGAAATTCAAAAATTGATTTGTTTATGGAATGCGAGAAATTTAACTCCATACGGGAAAATTATAATTGTAAAAAGCCTACTGATATCCAAAGTGATACATATCCTGTTGTCCCTTCCATCTCCAAATGCGGAGACGTTGAGTACACTCGAAATCATGGAAACTCTGCCTAACTTGGGTGGTCTGAAAATGACTGACCTAAAAACTTTTGATCACGCGCTAAAAATATCCTGGATTAAACGCCTAGTCAACCAAGAAAAAGGATGGGCAGAGTTCCCGATGAAACATGGACTAAATGAAATATTGAGATATGGGGACCAATTTCCAAAGCAAATAGTAGGGACAATAACAAATAAATTCTGGCGAGATGTGGTCCTGAGTATTATCAAATTTAACGACTGTACAAATTGGAAAAAAATATATATACCATATATGCCCCTGTGGTATAATACCTTAATTAACATAGAATACAGAAAAGATTGGGAATGTAAAGGCTATCATATAGTAGATGACATAATTTCAGACAATGGATTTATATTAACCGAAAATGAATTAAAAGATAGGGGTTTAAATATTAACTTCCTAGATTACGCTAAGTTAAAATACTCAATAAAACGCTTAGAAATAAAAACAGAATTTTATAACAAGCACACAGGTTCACGCCTCCCCGGAATACTATTTTACATTGGTTTAACCTCCAAAGGGTGCAATAAAACATACAATAGATTAATGAAATATGACGGAAACGTTATAAAAGAGGTTAAAGAGAAATGGGATGAACATTTGAATGAAGATATAAGGTAAGAAACGGTTGAATAAGCTTTTATGGAACTACCGAAATGTAAAGAAAGTGCATATCCAAAATATTTGCAATTTAAATTGCTACATCATAGAACAGCTATAAATGAGAAACTATATACCATGAAATTATCAGAAACAAGTTTATGCCAAATATGTAAAACATCTATAGAGACCATAGAACATGCTTTCCTAGAATGTCCTTCAGTGACCACACTTTGGAGACAAATAGAAAACTGGATATCTTTAAAAATAAAGAAAGCAGTAAAATTAACAAACATTGACAAAATATTGGGAAGACTTTCTTCAGACGAAATAATAGATAGAATAATACTATGCACAAAAACAGTATTTTTTAATAATAGGAAAAAAGGGAAACTTCATCAAATAAATGACGTAAAGAGAGCTTTATTCAGACAACTTCGAATAGAAGAATACAAAGCTTCTATATCTACAAACGACACACAGTTTGTAGAAACATGGGGACCAGTGTATATTGAGCTACACAGTATGTACTCAGCGTAGTAACTGATTTCACAGCAATAATTCTTAAGCCACAGTCTGCTCTGGACTGAAAGAGAAAAGTGTATATGTAACCACGTTTTTTTATTTGTTTACAAGTTTGACATGCATTAGAAAATAAAAAACAGCAATCGTTTTGCGAAATTTAAAAAAAAAACTTCAAAATTTATACACATCCTGCTGTCTCTACCATCACCTAAAAAGGAAACATTTCTTAAAATCGAACTTATTTATAAAAAATTCTTATGGTGTCCAAAAACCCCAAAATTTAAAAAAGCAATTTTGCAGAATCCTGTGGAGCAAGGGGGGGGCTCAAGTACCTAAACTTAGAGATTTTTGACAAAGCCCTGAAAACCACGTGGGAAGGGAGAATCATTAACAAGGATGAAGGTTGGGCCACATTCCCACATCACTATAAGATACACAGACTCTTTTTATTTGGTAACATATACTTCGACATTATCAGACAAAATTGTACGAATCAATTTTGGAAGGACGTAATTGCATCATGTAAATTACTATATCAATGCATATGGGCTACCGGAAATATAAACTCTAGGGATTTTCCTATTTGGTACAATCAAAATGTATGTACATACTTTAATAGAGAGTGGTTCGAACATGGCATTATATGTGTAGGTGATCTTTTTGAAAACAGTACCTTCATGTCCTTGGACCAATTTCGGGATAGGGGCCTAAGATGTAATTTTCTTGAGCATGAATTCCTCAGAAGGAAAATTCTTCAGCTTGACGTACAAATAGACCCTATACCCAAAATTGGTCCATCTCTACCAGCTTTATTAAGTGCAATAACGCTGGGGGGAAAGGGATGTAGCATGATTTATAAGAAATTAGATATCACATCTTATAGTGTTCTTTTAAAAGTTAAAGATTAATGGGAATTCATTTTAAACGAAGATGTGTCCATAATAGAGATTTCTAGGAGCTTCATTAATATCCAAAAAATCCCAAAATGCTCCTAAAATAAATATGTACAGTTCAAAATCATGCATGACAGATTAAATACACGACAATTGCTATACAAGATGAATATATTTGAGAATAACTTTTGTCTTTATTGTTTAAATGAAAATGAAATTGATACTACATTACATGCACTGATAGAATGTCCGTCCACAGCATTATTATGGAGAGAAATTGAAGTATGGTTAAGACTAAACATTGATGCACATATAAAACTCTCAAATAAAGAAAAAAACTTTGGATATCAAGAAAAAAATATAAATTCCTATATAATAAATTTAATTATTATGAATACAAAAATAGTTATATATAAAAGGAGAAAATATTTGAGATATTGAGACTCACTTATTATGAAATGAAATGTGACCAATATGAATATGAGTTAGCAAATAGAATATAATTCTTTGAAAATAGATGGGAAAGGGTAAAAAATGTTCTATGTAATCAATTTGAGGGAAATAGACTTTAGTGTATATTTACACTTATTTTCCAATAGAATTATAATACAAATTTGAGATTGTACTGTGTCCTACGGGTTGTAATTGCTGTGCAACTATTGTGTAGAGTGACAGTGATTTCTCACTAGAATTTTCAATGTTATGGCCTGTAAAAATCTTCAGGAGTAAAAAATCAAAAAAATACTTTTTATTGGGCATAGTCAATGACATCCCTAAGGTATCTATGAACCTACAGTAACCATCAACTGCGTAATTAATGAGAATATGTCATTCGAAAAAAAAGTTGTAAATTTTGAAATAAAACAGAATATGGATTGAATAATGACAGGTGGCGATAATATTCTCTACCTGATAATACTCAGGAACCTGGAGATACACCTAGTTATAGGATTATGCTGCTTTGAGGTGTGTTTTGGGACAGGGCTTTTAACTGGCTTGCAATGGTACCCATCACCGTAATCAGCTACGGCGTAGCCGTAGTCCCGTCGTAGCGGATTCATATTTTTACCCACCCGCCTCCGCCTACGGCTGCGTACAAGCTCAGCCGTTCCCGGGGCCGTTCACGGGATAGCGGAATCTGCCTATTGTCCTATGAGGTGTATATTATATAGAACTTTCAATTTCCTTTTTTCCAAGTAGTGTCATATGCTTTTTCAAAGTCCATAAATATGGCAGGAAAAAAGAAGGGATTTTTTACATCACTTTCATCAAATTGGGTCATATCGTGACAAGATGGAAACTTGGAGCCAGCAAGAAATTTCTTACGTTTCATAAGTAGTTTCAAGGGCTCTTGTAGTTGCAGAAGGACCATATACAGCCCTCCATAACGCTGCACATATATAACGCGACCAGGCCAACTCGCATGTGGCGTTCTAGCAGAGATACCAACCTGCAAACTCGTACTTGGAAAGTAATTATAGAAACTCCATTTAAAGATCCTTCTCTTACAAACGTTTTGCAAAATGCACAACGGTGATCCATTGTGCTTCTGGTTTTCCTGAATAAATAAATGAGTGAAAGATTGCTTTAAGTCACATCGGCACACAAAGATCATTTAGTGCCATAAAATCTTTGTACAATAATGGTCCTTTGTTTTTCTAGAAAATAACAACTAAGCAATAGATAAAAAAAATCCACAGAACAATGAGCAATTTCAGATCATAAGTAGTGCATACAAGGCTGTTTCAAAAGAAACCAACTATACAGCTATTTACATTAAAATGTTGATTTCTGGATTCGATAAAATCAACACAATCAAATGAAATGTGTTTGACAGTCAAAAGGCAATAACAGGCTATACATTGGGGAGGATTTCTTTTTCAAGAGGAAGAGTGAGTCAAGTGAGTATGACTAATTCTTATTCTTGCTAAAACACTTTCCTCATGCCAAATAATTCTATAACCTCTAGTCTACAGACCCAGCTAAGGACGAATGTAATTTGTTGTTGATGGCTTCATCCCACTCGAACCGCCATTTGCATTTCAAAAGGACATTGATGTGTTTCTTAAATTCGCCATAAGGAATTGGAATATGTATGACTTCTCAAAAAACCAGCTTGGGATAAGCATTTACCTTTTCATTACCCCTAATGCCGAAAATATAGAGGACTTTTTTTGAAGGCGTTCAATACAAGAATATTTATCAACGACTGCTGGTGCTGCTGCAGGCTTGCTATATGACACAGACCCATCAGTATAAATAAAATCATTGTCTTGAATGGAATCCTTGACCTCATTATGTAGACTTAAATACTTTGAAGGATCCGTTTGGTCCTTCTTGGTATAAGAAAGAGTGACGATGACCATAGGAGTGGGATATGTCCATGGAGGAGTTTCAGGAAATTTTAACTTTCTATGATGTTTGGGTTAAAATCTTATTCCTCCAAAGACTTTAATACGAATACCAAAAGTTGGAAAGGTCCACATGTTGAGCATTAAAAATCATTAACAGGGTTATTTGGGTTGGCTGCTATCTTAATTGCAAATTTGATGGCAAGCCTTTCTCTCTGGAGGTGAAGAGAGAGCTCATTCGCCTCATCACAAGGACCCTGTGCTGGTGAGGTTCTAAAGGCTCCAAGAGAAAGCCTCAACCCGTGAATGGTTCTGAATAGGATCCAGCAAAGTTATGTAAGATTTACATGCGGCCTCATATATAAAACACCCATGGTCTAACTTAGATCGAGCAAGGGCCCTATACAGCTGTAAAGGAGCTGTACTACCCCGACCCCAGTCAGTGTTGGTAACAAATCTCCAGAAATTTGATGTGTTGACACACTTTCTTGAGGCCCTCAAATAAGGACTCGCATGAAGACTCCTTCTTCTACAAAAATGGACACAGACATTTTTTGATTGAAAGAATTAAAAAACATTGTTATCAGCCCAATATTCTATCCTATTCAAATGAAGTTGAAGATGCCTTTGTATGGCTTGCATATGTTTTAATTGATGAGAGACACCGAAGTCATCAACAAACAAATATTTGTCTGCACCATTTCTTATACAGCTGGTGATGCTGTTGATCTTGACAATTAATAGTGACAAATAAAAAGCTCTCCTGAGGAACTCCCCATTTCTTGGTCATAAAAATCTGAGAGAGATGTCCCTACTCTGGCTCGAACTTTCCTTTCAGATATAAAGGGGTAAACGTCCCCTGATGTCCATATCATGTACATCTTTCATAACTCAGTATTTCCAAGTGGTGTCATATGCCCTGTCAAGATCAAAATGGATAGACATCACATGTTCTCCATTAAAAGTCCCTCTCATACAAAAGTTTAAAAACGCACAAGGTGATCCATTGTGCTTTTTGTTTTCTGGAAGCCACTTTGGGCCTCCACGATGAGTAAAGAGGATTCAAGAAATCAAACAAGATGGTCATTAAGGTGATGGGTACCAATGCAAGCTAGTCAAAAGCCCCGTCCCAAAACACACCTCACAGCGACGTAACCATATAGCCAGTTGTATCTCTAGATTTCTGAGTGTCATCAGGTAGAGAATATCATAGCCAACAATCCTTAGTCAACCCATCTATATTATAAGAGAGGAGGCCCAATCCTTTGCAACGCATGATCTCCGTTGCCGCGCCTGTTTGCCTAATTCTGAGTTGGCAGTTTGGTGGACGAGTGTATCTAGATGGTTCTTAACGTAAACTAATTAAAAGAAATTAAACAAAAAGGTGCTTTTGATGCTGATTTCTTATCCTCAAGCACGGCCGGGTGTGGTATGACCACCCGGCGATATATAGTACAACCGATATCAAACTTCTGCTTCCACAATGGGGTTGCACTGCACGGAGTTTGTTGGTTGTCCGGAGGCAGAAGCACGCACACTGTAGTAGCGTAGCTTACCCGGGTAATCAAAGGGAACCTGGGCATGCACCGAAAGGGTTTAGGCGGCATGGACACAATGAACAATGCCTGCATCGGCGCTATGAGCGTACGGACACATCCCTTGGGAAAAAAACACAATCAAAGGTTGTGCGCATAGAGAGAGAGAGCATTTGAACAAACCCAAACAATTCAGCATACTACGGTGGTGCATAGATAACATGCATATTTGAGCTTACGAAAAATTCGGACTTTTCTATAGTTCCAAAAAATGTTTTCCATACAGCCAGTATATAAGCTACCCGGCTTTAAATAGATACAATTTGAAAGTTATCTTTATCAAAATAAATTGTGATGGAACTTAATGTCTATGTATATTTCATAGAACCACCTCATGCCCATACCTCACTTTGGGTATGCTTGGAATTAATCCGTGTTTGAACGAAGATTGTGCCTCCTTTGGAATATGTTTTCCTTCAACAATTATTGAAATAGTATTGTTTTTACATTTCCTTAACAATCATAGCGTAGCAGTTCAAAGAAAAGCCCATTTTGTTTTTTTATCTATTTGTCATTTTTTGGGGGGAGGGGGAGGATATCCACATAAAAGTATCATTTGGAAATAATTTGTGGGTAGAATCATACCAAAATGCTTACTGGCCAACTCATACACATTCTTTCCACGTTTTTTTTCGTATCTGGACTTTATTCCCAAAATATTTCATTGATAGCATATACATATATATATACCCGGTATATATATATATATATATATAAATATATGATTATATTTAGCACCTAACCTGCGGAACTTAGGTCAATTAATATTCATGTGCAGCTTTAAAACAACATAGGAAGTTACCAACAGACGTGTAAAGAGTACTGAATTCCGCAAATTGGTAAAATAAAGAATATTTCTTTCAATAAATGTTTTAAACTATTTACGATTTTGACAAATTTATATATGAACTGACCACATTTATTCAATCAAATAACTTGCAAATGTTAAGTTGGCCAATTATGGTAAGCAGATTACTGTGTTGCACTTTTATTGAAATTGCATTATTGCCAAGAAAAAATCCAGCGCAGTGAACGATTGCGAGCTTTCTCTCACGACATTCTTCAACTCCAATTAGGTTGGGGTGCGTGATGAGAATGGCAATGTGGGCTAAGGGTATGTAGGTGGTGTTTGCCGATTACTACGGCACCCGTCACTACGTATCCCTAAGTGGCAGAGGAGAAAGCAAGCAAAGCTACGAATTGTTATATCACAGTTCGTGTAGAATGCATTAGAGTCTTCCATTCAAGTGTAAGAGGTTTATGCATATGTGTTTCCTCCTCTAACCTGACCCATTAATAATCTTAGCTTTAAAAAGTTGTAAACGAGTCTGTAAATCATACCGAATGACAAAAATTCATAAATGATATCTTTCAACAGGAAGAACCAAATTAGGACGTGTGTAAATGACATATCGTATGTCATATTTTATATTGATCTTACTAAACGAAAATTGTTTTGAGTAGAAATGATTAGAATTCGTCATGAGTGATATGATAAATGGACACCACCCCACCACCACCTTTCCAATACCGGTTTGACAACTTATCTATCAATGGCATATATGTTTGCCAAGCCTCTTGAATTATTGATCCATAGGTTAGGTAGCCCTAAGTGTGTGGTTGCAAGGCTATCTGATATTTTTGACGTAAAAAGAAATTTCGTGGTTACCGTCCGTAGGACGGGTACTTTTCTAGTATTTTATATAATTTCAATATTTACAACTTTTCACTCAAATGACATATTCTCACTACTTACACAGGTGATAGTCACTGCAGGTTCAGAACTAGCTTAGGGATATCATTGTCTATGCCCAATAAAAAGTATTTTTTAGATTTTTTACTGCTGAAGACTTTTACAGGCCATAACATCGAAAATTTTAGTGAGAAATTTCGTGTGTGGAGGCATGGGAACCCCATCGATAGTAATGGACATACTTCGCTGATCACTTCTGAGCACTGGAAACAAAAGGCAGTTGCACAAAGATACACATCGACGATCATGAAGAATGGCTTACGGTCAGCATGCTATAAATAGTTGCCAAGCTGTGAGCCTGTGCGGTTACCTAGTGTAGTTGGTGAGAAGATTTTTAACTAAAATTTTCAATGTTATGGCCTGTAAATATCTTTAGCGGTCATCAATCTCAAATCTACTTTTTATTGGGCATAGACAATGATATCCCTAAGGTAATTCTGAACCTGCAGTGACCATCACCTGTGTAAGAAGTGAGAATATGTCATTTGAGTGAAAAGTTGTAAATATTTAAATGGTTAAGAATATCGGTTGACTAAGGACGTTAAAATCCGACTTCTTCTCTTTAACTCCTCTCCACTTAGTTGAAAATGAGAGTCTACCATGTGATTATATGTCTTTGGTAAGGTCCAAGGTCCTGCCTCAACAGGGGATCTGCACGAGGGCTACATGTATGTTAAAACCATTTTTGAATGTTCCAATACGCCTAGAAATTACTAACATCATGTGGTTTACATAGTGAATACTGGTTTTCAGGTCCTGTCAGAATTCAAGGTACCTGTGAAATGACCTTGGACCTAGAGTGGGTTCATTACTGTCATATTCTATAACATTGGCTTCGAAGACTGTATCGTTATTCACTTTCAGCCCAAAAAAATGATATGAAACCCTTGGTCAAAATGATCAAGCTCGAAGGAATCTGCATGGTCATAGCAGACAGCAATGTCGTTAGGGACCATTTAACAAGGGAGACCCAAGAGACCATCGTGCTTGTGTTTTCTAAAGTGCACGTGAATAGAAACTTGCCTTGACGAGATTTGTGGCCAGTGATCAGTACATAATCTCTCGTTTTGATATCCATACGTAAGGGCCACCCTCTCACAGACGACAGCGCCACGACGTAGATTCCTACCTTAATAAACTGATGGTAAACTTAATAGCTGACGATAAACTGTTTTATCACCTGCTCTGCTGATGCTGATTCATCAATGTATGCATGCAGCTTATTCACTGTGTCAGCATGATACAAAGTCATAAATACAGCCTAAATAATGATAGAACAAAGGAAATGATAATACAAAATAGGTGTAGATTATCTTAACATTATGTCTGAGAGCATCCACTGGATACCCTCTCTCCGAATCCTGTCATTTTTTAGTTCTTCTTCTAGGAGGATTTACTCCACACTGTGTAGCAAGTTGTACTGGCAGAGCTGCACATAGCGTCAGTTGTTTGCCTGGAGACTACCTGCTTCATTGTTTGAGACTCTGCATGTGACTAAAAATAAGAGGCCCATTTGCCTGCTAAACCAGTCACACTGAAGAGTGGAGTACTCAAATAGTTGTTCCCCTACCTGGAATTCAATCCATTATCCTGCATTAACTACGACCATCTATTGAAAAAGGTTAACTGTAATTTTCTGTACTGTCGGATTGAAATCTAAGGGGGTTTCATGTGTTGGAATTTAGTTGAATAACCTGAGGAAGATGACTTGTGCCCCCCCCCCCCCCCCTCTCCTACCCATGATTTTACAAACCATGTCCGAGCATTTTTCCCATTAAATGTTGATACATATTCGTGCCAACTATTATTTTGGTTGGTTCAAATGATCTGTGTTACTCTGGAAGTGTAACTAAGGTATTCTTGTAAATTTCCATTTTCTTAAAAAAATTAAATCGCTTTGGTAACAATGCCTGCTTATCTACTTGGTCGTAAGCGGGCATTGGGGATCCTATGTCATACGAATCCAGGGGGTAAGTATGAATGGGACCAGAGGGTTTTGACCTACTGATGATAGTTGTAGAGTCCACAACTTGCTTTGGAGAGAGAGGGGCAGTCTTAGGAGGGGAGTGGGGTGCTTTCAGAATCCAGATGGGCCTGGGCACGCGATTCTGTTTCTTTTATTTTTCCCTCCTTCTACGAGGGATATGGGTTTCCTTTTGACAGCCTTTGCTTCAAGAGCAGTTCCACTGGATGCCTCGGGGGTTTTCCTCGCATGCGCCCTATACATGCCTGACCTAATGGCTCTACCAAGTCATGTGACCAATTTTTAACTATACCCTGTCACCGTCATCATCCCCTTTAGCCCCAAGAAGTCGGCTTCCTATGATTTAGGATCCCTATCAATATTCAGTTGACATCTATCCATGGATCCATCGTGGCTTAGTGGTTACGTTATAAGTTTGCAGGTTTGAGCCTCCGCTCGATCCCCATGGGCGGATTTACCTGGTATATATATATATATATATATATATATATATATATATATATATATATATATATATATATATATATATATATATATATATATATATATATATATCTATATCTATATATACATATATATATATATATATATATATATATATATATATATATATATATATATATATATATATATATATATATATGTATATATATATATATATATATATATATATATATATATATATATATATATATATGCAACTGAAAGACCCCTTGGAACTATTTGTGAAAAAAAACTTGTGAAGCTAGAGGTGCCATCACGAGTAGATGGAAAAAGAAGGTATATTGCATGAGTGAGTCTCCATTCGCAAATGATGGAACCTGTTTCTCCCATGATAAAAAGGAGAAATATACAAGTTTTACCTTGAGGTTAGCTAGCTAAAAGCCGCCTATGTTCTAATTCAGCAATGGTAATATGCGTGCGTTGTGACATCAGGAGCGGATCCATGATGTCAGGTTGGGTTGGGTGTTAAATTTGGATGAACGAAGTCCGCAAGTGACATAGCACAACGCCACATCTTTCGGGGCTTGGATATTGATTGTGTAGGGGTTCACTCCTGAATTTGCAGGGCAGATTTGTGTATAAAGTAATAATTCACTTATAGTACACTCATTCTGGGTCTGGGAGCTAAGGGGTAGGGGGAAGGGGGCGTGCTCCGGGTGCATCCCCACCCAGGTTTCTATCTTGCCGCGATATGACCTAGGCTGTTGATATTCAGGCATCGTTCCCGTCCCCAGATACAATGTAGAACTGAACTACAAGAATCTTCAATTATATACAATTTAAAACCATTATGATGTGTGTTCAGTCCAGGTTGTATAAGGTGACCATGTCCATTGCATCCAAAACATACCTCACAGCAGCATAACCATACTAGTATATCAAGGTGTATCTCCAGGTTCTTGAGTGTTATCAGGTAGAGAATTTCGTAGTCAACGGTCATTAGTACACCTTTTTATATGATTGTGCTGCTGTGAGGTGTGTTTTGGAAAGGGGATTCTAACTAGGCTGCAATGGTACTCATCACCTTAACATCATGGGTGCTATTTATGTTTCCTTGAAGGATTTTGACACCATTAGATTTAAACCATAAATAAACATACAACCTCAAATGTACACACACAAAACAAGGTATGGTCCAGAACAGTTCATTTATTCCTCACGTGTGGTAGGATTCTATAACCGTTCCAATGCTGAGGCGACTTTCTTTATAGCACAAGAAAGCAAACGTATTTGAAAAAAAACATCTAGACCATGTCATGTTGGTATTCATTGGGAAGATCTGAGTACTTTCAGATGAGTACCCATTTGCCAGGGTTTCAGTCATTTCCAGTTTTTTTGCATTATTTTGTATTGGCCAAATTAGCCGCCAGCAGCGTTAAGAGTTAACACACCCTTTACAAATACCAGTAGACAAATAGGGATACGATGATCCCAGGTAATATTTACGTGTTACTAGTATAACTAGCTTACAGCAATGTCAATGGGATATCTCAAAGTTTTAGGATTTATTTTGTTTTAATCTGTGAATGTGCTTTTCATTTTCCATGTTCCGTCACACCATTATGACAATGTAAACTTTCTTTAAACATAGATAGGTTAGTTAAATGGAAAGTTATTAGTTTTTCTATTTTCAAAAACAGTCATTCTGGGTAGATGATTATCACGTTTGTAACTTCTAACATTGCTTATTAATCACTCTGGAGAAATTGACTGTTGCAATAAAGTGTCAATATGTAGCCTTATCGTGAGACCTTACCTGAGACATTCAATGGAATATAAAGTAATGACATTTGAATCATGAATAGAGAAAAAGCAAAAACTTCAAGAAAGTTAGACGTTTTAATGTACATTTAATTGATACATTTCTACATATTGGTTTGAAGTGATGTAAAAAAGCCTCTTGATTCATGCGGGTAAAAAGTAGAGTCATACATATTCAAATTTCGTATTTGGCCATAATGCTTTACTGAGTTATCATTAGATGTTTAGGCTCGTCAGAAAGATGAAGCAGAGTAAATGTTTTTTTTTCTTACTATTTTAAAGCATTGGTATACCAAATGATGTTTAATCATGGCTGGCAATCAGTAAAATGGCTGTTGCAATTTTGTTATGGTAATCAGCGGGTTCCAACTTACCATTCTCACGATGATAGTTGAATATCCATGGTTGGTAAAACAATTTACTAGCCAAGGGTTTTATAACACGAACTCTGCGTCTTTCAATTTGATATTCATAATTTTCTATGAAAGTATTTACTGCATATACTTTACCCTCATGGCTTATATTTCTACCATTGTTTGATTAGAGGCTGGTCTTAACTGATTCAAGAATTTGACCTCACTGTGTTTTCTAAAACTTCTACTCACTGTACTGGATTCTTAGTTCTTTCTTAGTGTGAAAAGTTCTTTAGCAAATGATGCAAGGGTAGACTATTGTTTCATTTGTGTAAAGATTTCCATTAATCAGAATTCTAGCTCTAAATGGTTGAGTAGGTAAGCTGGTAAGCTGTTCATAATGGCCCTTGCAAATATGGTGGCCAGTGTAACCACAATGCACAATGTTTAGAGGTGAGATTCTGCTCAATCATGTGAAATATGAAACAATTGTTTTCCGAGGTTTTTAACTTAATATCTCCTTTTTGAAGAACCATAGGCAATTTAGGTAGAATATCGATTTTGTCTCTGAAATTAACATGAGAAAAAATTTAACTTTTCATACAATACGTGTAACATATCATACCTGCCCGTCCATTTGAATATATTTTCAACTAAAAGCGATGTTTCTAATCAAGAAATTTGGAAGGGGACTATTCACATACAGACAGGAATGGTAATTGCAATTGATCTTCCTACATTTTAGGGTGGAATTAAGTTCCAAGATATCTATTCTATTGGGCATTGCTGGTAACTCAAAGATATTGTTACTGGCAGATTTAAACGTGGGTCTCTGTCTAGTCGCGTACTTGACGATTCTTGAAGCGCATGCCCTGACGGCCTCTGCGTGCACACTTGAAACTGAGGGAGTAGGTGACGTCAACATACTCCTCGGGGCAGCATGGGTACTTCTTGGAATTGCGGGTGGCGCTACTGGCGACGAGGGTCCACTTGGGGTTGGGGACAAAATAATCGATGCTCACGCTCTTAGCCATGGGAACGAGGTTGATGTCATCGGCAGAATGCGCCCATGACCCGAACTTGAGGGCACAGGTCTGTTTGCATGTCAGCTGGGTGGTATTGCAGACGGCACTCAGGACTTTTGGAACAACCACAATGATGGAACCGGCACTCGAAAGAACTGCTTTCGCATTGAACATGTCCTCCGGTTTTCTGTCACTGAAAGATATTGAACAGGAAATTGAGTGTTTTGTTGTTTTGTCAAATTCTTATACCGGGGCATGCAAGAAACACCTAGATTATAACATAAACTCCGAAAGGGAGACAGTTTTGGTCAGACATGGAACATCGTTTTAACTGACATTAGAGAAGGCAACAATACCAAAAAGTGTTGGTATCTTCTTTAGAAATAGCTATTTTTGATCTGTACAATTCCCAACTGATTATTTATAACATTACAAAGTACTATCAAACTGTACAAGAAGGTGGTGATTGCCAACTATCCGCCTAAGGTACTCAATAATTGAACCATGCTTATGATGTTTTGTTGTTAAGATTTATACATATTCTTATTTGTTATCGCTTATTATTATGTGACTATGGAGAAATGAAAATCCTGTTGCACATATGTGCGATTTGAATTTTTTTTTTTAAAGGATAATAACATAAACTAGAATATTTCACATTATCCTGCCTCGAATGTGATTCAGTGCATCTGAAAAGTTTTCAGAGACTTTAAATAAGACTGTGAATATCAACAGGTATTCCAGCACTAAACTGGGTTTTTTTTACTTGCAAGGTGTCAGAAATGAGACTTACGAATTAAAGAGGAAGATGTCCGGGGTCCAGATGTGGTTAAGTTCCACACGAAGAGAACCAAGATCGTTCGCATCCTCAGGGGTCCAGGCCAGGCGGGGATCCTCCCAGCTCTAGATTAGAAAAAGGAAATATATGCATGTCTTGACAATATCTATTATATTAAAAACAAGTCGAAAGTCCTGATCAAGCATGGATCCTGCCAGCCCTGAAAATGATAAATGGAAAGAGAAAAATATATGTATCTGATATGCTTCATTATAAAACCGAGCTGTGGGCATCCTTGGATCCTTGGTCCATTTTTTATCCTATGAAATCTACCTTATTTATTTTTTGTGCCGCAAATATTCTGTTTCAACTTTTTAGTAAAGCTGTTGCTACCACGTTTCAACATTTTTATTATGTCACCACGAATAACAATTGGTGAAAGTTTTGCTTCTCCTTTAGAATATTTTTTCGCTCAATGCCATATGAATATGATATAAAATAATCATATATTTGATAATGGTATGGTGCTACAGTGCAGGCATTTAATTCCTGCTCCAGTCGACCGGACATCTGCCAATGCCTAGTTGTACAAACAGCCATGAATAACATGTCTAAAAATAAGTCAACACATCAATGACGTCACGCACCTAGCATGCGAATCAAAGCTACGTTCAGTTGTGAGGTCATTCATGCACACATACCCAATAAACTGGGTGGCAGTTGGACGTGCAGTCATGTATCTTGCCCGGACTGCCCAAATCCAAAATGCAAGAACTAATTGTCGACACTGTATGAGAAAGAGCCCTGGAAGTGATAGTGTTTACCCAGTATTTGTGTGCACCGCTTTTCAGTCCTATGTCATGCACTGACCTATTTTGAATTGTGTTACAATCCCTTGTGGCTATGACTCACTGTTTACAAAGGGTTTGGGGAACAATATTGCTATTTTCAACTTGTAATCTTAGAAATACAGGGTACGCCCTATTTTGTAATACTCATTATTTACTCTCCTTATGTGTCTTCACGACAGGCAGGGATTTATCTATTTTTCTTTATATCTTTACTTTTGATTTTTAAACGCAGACTTTTCGGAGAGCTATGTTCTACAGCAAAGCTTACGGAATTGATCTACGAGGGATCAGTGTGTATGCTTTAGGGTAGCTTGTAAGGTTAAACATTCAGCATGAATTGTGCTAAAACTCGAGGTCTTGGGGAAACCTTATGGGGCAACCTTAAGGGGCCAAGGTTATGTTTATACCATAGTTACAGACGCATTTTTTTATATATGCATTTCTGCAGCAGCTCAAATATCCTGACATCTTCGTTGTATTTGAGGGAGAAATGTATCAGATATCGCAACCAACCATTCTCCTCAATTCCAGCATATTTTGATAATAATGCAGATAACCTATTGATCTAATGCTTCCTTTTTAATAAATGAAAATTGAAATGCAAATGCTTTGACAACAAGTTCAGTGGATTTTGTGGAGGAGTGAAATGATTTAAATAATTAAGGTTTCATGTGCAAAGTGGTCATCAACACAATGACATGACTTATTACACCTTTGCAATTTGCTATGCTATATATACCAGTGTCCATAAGCGGAACGCCTTAACCCTTAAGCTGAAGTGGCTAATTAAGTTAATTAATACAAAATGAAGCAAAGATCTAACAAAAGTGACTGAAAACCTGGCACATGGGTACTCATCTGAGAGTACTCAGTGAGGGCTATCTAATGAATACCAACATGACAGGGTTTACATGTTTTTCAAAAAACTTTCTATCCTTGTGCTTTGGATGAAAGGAACCATATCATTGGAAGGGTTAAATGTATTCAGTTTTGCAGACGTGAGGCCCTGCTCTTGAGGGATTGGTGGCTTAATTGCTTCTGAGATGATAATAATTAAACAAGGTTCACATACGTGTGTATCTTTAACTCATACCTCATGGAGAGTATTGGTGATTTAGAATTTACCCCATCTAGAGTTTCCCCACCTACCAAGACAGCAAACCTGTGATGGAAAGTACTATCACGCAAACTACAGATTTAAGTGGAATGTAATTAATCATGTGAATTCGGTGTGGTCTTAGTTATGCAGTTCACAGAATGGTCGACACACAAACGCTAGACAGAGCAACTATGGGGTGGCCCGCAGGAGTTTTAGGTTTACATTCTTCATTCCCCATAGAGTAAGATCTCTCGTGTATCATTTTCTCGTAAGGAACCTTTTTAAAATGTCCACCGGGGTGTTTTTATCAAGCGCAAACAATATTTCTTGTGTGATTTTGTAACAAAATTCATCATTGTCATCAAGTATTTTTTTTCAAGTTGAACTCTCAGTTAGTGTGAGTTTATACAATCAATGGCATTTATCCATAAGAGGCCTTTGAAAACAGAAAGGGAAATACAGTTTAAATTTACATCCTTATAACAACTGATATCTCCTGCCATTTTTTTAGTATCACTCTTTACTTGAGGCTCACGATAGCTTCAGATTTGCTTACATAATACCTATATGTACTAATCACTGTGGAATGAGCTCCCCGCAACCATGCCAACTAGATTTAAGGGTATTGATTATTGCGTGCATACTACTTAAGCAAATAACACTGGTCTGCACGTACGCCTATTGGCAAGTGTTTTAACAGCAGGCTTAGCCTGGAAGTCGATAATGTGTACTATGCTAAACCTGCTTCAGATATTGCAGGTCCTAATACTGCAAGCTTAACTATTAAATCACTGAGAAATGATAAATGAAGATTTTCCCTTAACGGCAGTGTTTTTAAATCCTACCTAATACTATCTGCATCTATTATTAAATTAGTATCATCGAATTATTTTGTAACGATGGCATACACGCATAAGCGCATAGACACACACACAATCAGACGATTCAAATATTTCATTTGAACAAAGTGCTCTTTTATTAAAAAGAAATACTTCGAATTTGTTTGTTGCTTGCAATGTCAACAGAGCAAAACCGTGCAGTAGATAGATGAAAATATTCAGTATCATATTTCAAAAGCTAATCGATTAGAAGAAATGAAAAGAAAAGAGTTATAGTATGTTCAATGCCCAGTGTTTGTATCCTGACCTACGTGTATTTAGAGTTCCAGGTTTTCTTACAGGCATGCACTATATACAGGACAGGAACCTGACAGACAGACAAAATATCACCGTTCACACGCTGTTGATTTCATTTCATTTTATTATAAAAATTTAAACCAATCATATTTTTGGACATCAATAATCAAAGGCAATTCCTATAAATCTAACTTCTATTAGAAATATTTCTGAAGGAAAAATGATAATCATGGTACAAATAGAATATTCGTAAAACTAAAGTAATGCCTTATCGAATAGTATGTTTAGATTAAGCCGTTCAATGCTGAGACTAGTTGCACCTAAGCATACACATTCAAACATTTTTGATAATCTGCCCAAAGGCTAGGGTTTTAGTCATTTTTCAGCATTTTTCACGTCATTTAATATTGACCAAATTAGCCACCAGCAGCTAAAGGGTTAACACAATGATGATAACCTAGACTGAGTTTAAAGGAGTTAACAGCAGTAGTTATGCTTACCCATGTTTCATAGCCGACCAGGGACAGGCTTTGTTCCTCGACGTCCAGTTCCTTGAGCTTCATGATGTTGAGGCCATGGCTGATGGTCACTGGTCCGTTCACCCCGGGATGGTCAGCCTTGCTGTAGTGCCTTAGGAGCCCGGTCAGCAGATCGCCAGCCTTGGTGTTGGTGGGCACAGCATTGTCTTGAGAAGAAGATGATGCTTTTGCTCCAAACACCAGCACCAGGCTGGTAGCGACCAGCAGCAGAAGCGGGGAGTGCGCCATTTCTTCTCGGCAGCACACAGTAGAATGATTGCTGTTGCTACGCAGTAACGCAGCAGCCCAGATATCGATCTGCTATATGGATCTGGGCCTAAAAAGGGGGCGGTACCCTTGGTCGTCGGGGGTGTCACTCCTCAGTGGTGTACACAACGCACTATCTGAGAGTACCCTTGACACGTGATTTTATCAAATCTGCCATCGAGAAGTTTAACCCTTCGCTACAATTTGGTTAAGTTCATTTCATTGCATGATTTTTGGGCTACGATTTTATCAAAAGGAAGAGTAGTAACAATAGAAAGTGAAAATGTGAGTGAGATGGGTGATTCAAGTTCTAAATATCTATATATATATATATATATATATATATATATATATATATATATATATATATATATATATATATATATATATATATATATATATATATATATATATATATATATATATATATATATATATTCATATATATACTAGTATATATATATATATATACTAGTATATATATATATATATATATGTATATATATATATATATATATATATATATATATATATATATATATATATATATATATATATATATATATATGTGTGTGTGTGTGTGTGTGTGTGTGTGTGTGTGTGTGTGTGTGTTATTTGGCGGAGCTTTTTCGAAAGTAAATATGTGTTTATATTGAAATTGACGATCAAGAATTAACAAGAAAGACCCTCCACAATGTACAGTTGTATAGCATATGATTGTCGTTTGACAGTGAAACATATTTCACTTGAATGTATTGATTCTATCGAATCCAGAAATAGACATCTTAATGTAAATAACTTTAAGGAACTCTTTGAAAAGGTTCCTCCAGACAGCATTTTATCGTTTTTACGTGAGATCTGCCTATTTTGCCAATTGTAAAACATTCTAGACAGTTAGTTCTTTTGAAAAAACCTTGTATGGACTAATTATACTCTGAAATTGTTGTTTTGTGGATATTTATATTCGTTTATTGCTTATTTGTTGTTTTCTACAGTAAGAAAGGACCATTATTTAATTTAGATTATAAGACTCTAAATGGCCCTCGTTTGCCAATGTGCCTCTAGGCACTCATTCATTCATTCGTTTAGTTCGGGACGATGATTATATCAAAATGAAAAATACAAAGGGTAGACATAAGCAAGACGGATTAATCAAGCTCAATAAAAAGTTTTTTAGAACTGTTTTTGTTATTGGGCAGTGCTTTTTTTTAAATTAAATCTGTGTTAATATGAAAATTGATGATCCAGAATTAAAATGGTCATACATACGTATATTGACTGAACATTCTGTCAAGTTACTAATTGGCTGATAATGGCAAAAAGGTCAAGGAATTCTAAAAAAAAAATGCCATTCCTTTTTTACTCATATAGAGCGCACCCCTTTCTTATTTAGTTCACACCTCCCCCTTAACACCGCATAGCTCATTCCTCGAGGTCGATGGACTCTTATACAGGAATGGTGCGTGCCTTGAGCAAGAACAATGTACATATACGTAGATTCGATACTGCACTAAACTACCTCGGGAACAATTCGCAGAGGAAAATAGGTCAAGGACAGAATGGTTATTCTGTTTGATTTTCTTTCTGCATGTTCTTCCCCTAAGGTAATTATTGGCTTTTTTCACGTGTTATGTAGCGTGATATCTTGAAGAAATGGAATGTGACAATACGTGATACTTCTGTTCTATCACCAGTAAAGTCGCACAATTCTCGGAACTCATCCATAAACCTTTTTTTTTGGTCTTATATGCCTAATATTTTTTTATTTTTTTCAAAAACAGAGGAAGATAGCACACTGCTGTTAAATCAGTTTATCTCATATCAGTTTTATCGTCCCTAACTTAGTTAAATTGATTAGATGTAGCAAGTTAAAATAACAGTCACTAAGATATATATGTATGTATGCATGTGACTGCAAGTGTATTCATAACCATATTGTGATTGTATGAAGAAATATATGTATGAGTTAAAGTGTGTTACTCTTGGAATAGGTGTATATGGATGCATGTTTGCATATATATATATATATATATATATATATATATATATATATATATATATATATATATATATATATATATATATACTAGTATATATATATATATATATATATATATATATATATATATATATATATATATATATATATATATATATATATATATATATATATATATATATATATATATATATATATATAAGTACGTGCTTGTGTGTCTGTACAATATACAACTGCTGTGTGGTACAGGTACAAACTACAACAAAAGATGTTTTAGGGAATTTATCTCTGGCGTTGTAGGGTTATTGATCTCCTATAGTATAAGCCTTACTGAGAAGGAAGCAGTGATCAATAGACATCACCAGAAAAGTGGTAGTTCCAAGCTGCTGAGAAAAAGGCTGGACCCACCAAAATGAACGGCATTCTTCAGTGATATCAAAATAAGCTATATAGAAACAATCATGACACATCGAAATTCACAGCTGATAAATTTTCAATGATCTTAAAATGAACTATGCAGAAATAATCATGACACGCCAAAATTTGAAGCAAACACATAACAAATGCAAAACGTTATATAGAGATAGTCAGCATGCACAATGAAGTAGAGCAGAAACTACATGTATATTCTCTATGCAAGTGGTTTCAGTAATGCACGGAATTAACTCGTTAACACGTGTGAGTCCAAATTGTGATTTTGCCCACAAATGTCCGATGCCAAAATGTATTGGTGATTAATTGACAAAATCCAGTAGCAGGTTGTTCATGTCTGACGATATTATCAAATATTGGTCAGCCATATTAATGTGATATATATCAATGAATCTCAAATAAAAAGTCCAATTGGCCATTTTTCTAAGATGTATAGGGGTCTTTGAATTTAGCAAGCCAAACTCGATTTTAAATTAAGTTGATCATCGTTCGCGCATATACTTAGATGCGTACATGGTACTCTATGTTAGTGTTGCTGCAAACGCATTTTAGATGCCTATGAGGCCGGGAGATGAGGCACTAGAACGGTTAACAATTCAAAAAGCAAAATAAGTAAAATTAGTCACTTAAGTGTACCACATAAAAACAAATGTCGAAGCTACACTATAAAGGAGCCAAACACAGCAAGTACCAAATACATGCTAAATGTAAAGCATTGGTCCCATTATAATTAGCTAAACTTCTCAACAACCAGTCACAGAAATATAAAAATAGAAATACATTATGGGTGTCGTTTCTCTATGAGTGATTTTTGTAATCGTTCTTTCCCCTGCAGGGAGGTACTAAACAAGGGTACTAAACTAGGTTAGTTTACTGCGCAGTACTATTATATAAAAGCACTCCACTCAAGGTCCTTGGCCAGATGTCTTTCTACTAGGCCACCGAATTATGGTGTTGGATTTCAATGCCAGTTGTGTTGAAATGTCACTTGAGGGTGTCAGTTAGATTTAAATGGGGCATGTAAAGAATTCTTAGTTCAGTTTGTCCAATAAGGGGGACAGTTGTTACACCAACCCAAAGCGGATGGGGGCATTTATGCTGGTAACCTCTAGCTGTTTGCTTGCTGAAGGTGCAAGATTGAGTGCTCTGCTCTCTATCTCCTATCAGACATTAGCATTTTAAATGCATGTGTAGCATTTGAAGGGTACAGTAAATCTACAAATGCAATGCAAATATACAGCAAACAAAAATATCAAATAGGAGCATGATGTACAGCGTACTACAAAACAATTAATGAGAGAGGGAAGTGAGAGAATATCCATAGTTTTATTTCTTTAGCTAGGATGAGCTCTCCAACGTAGAATGGAGACAGATCAGTGCTGATCCCATCTATTGTGCTTAGAGTAGAAAGGTTTCTAAGTAACTACCAGCAAGGTAGCTGGAGGTCTAGATTGTTTTCTCTTTTCCTACCTCTATGTACATTGGTGAAATCTAGTGTTCCATACAAGAGAGACAATTGAGGCAACTACAGCTACATTTATGTTTTTTCCGTTTTTATAATTTTCTTTTATGTTTAATACTTATTCAGTGTTGATATAATGTACAGTTTTGTAATTGATGATTACAACCAAATAAATGTATTATTATTATTATTATTATTATTCTTATTATTATTATTATTATTATTATTATATTATCATTACTATTATTAATTATGTTGAACCAGTTATAATTCAGAGCTTCCACCGCAGTCATAGAACTATAAAATAGAACTACATAATGAGTGTCGTCTCTATAGAAGTGCACACGGTTATTGAGTAGTGACAAGAAACACTAATTCACTTGTACAGAAATGGTGATCTTTGTAGTTGTGTTTTCTCCTCCAGCAAGATCCTAAACTAGGTTAATTTACTGCACAGAACTAATATACTTGTAAGCACTCCGCTCGAAGGTCCTTGGCCAGATGTCTTTCTAAATGGTCGCCGAACTATGGGATTGGATTTCAATGCCAGATGTGTGAAAATGGCACTTGAGGGAGTCCGTTAGATTGAAATTGGTGCACATCCCGGGGGGGGGCGGGGGGGGGCACTTGGGTATTTAGGGGGGCGCATACGCTCGTTATCAAAATTAAAAAATACCCCTAAAGCACTGATTTCTGGCCAAAAAAGCAGCCCTTATTTTAATAAAACACTGATTTTTTTCCACTAAATAAACACCCTCTTCTTTTATCAAAACACTGACATTGGATGAACGGGAACACGTATTTTAACTTAAGATGTTATAATCCTCTGCGTGTTTAGCGGCAGCAAGTGGCGGCAGCAAACTCGAAAGCCCAGTCACATCGGGAGTCACTCGGCGTCAGAGCCGCGATATATTTCGTGGATTGTAAGCGGGATTTTGACCCACCATACTTCGTACCTGGGTACAAAAAAGTACCCTTCTTTTACAAACATCGCTGACATGCGGAGGTTTACAAAAAAGACCCCTTCTTCCGAGAAATACGTAACGCGGGTGCGGCCCCCTCTGTACCTCTGTCTAACCATATAGTCTATATTTTTGAAACAAAGTGTCACCCATTGGCAGCAATCATGTTATTGGCGCCATCTATTTTCAGAAATAAGCAACTTTGCAATATGTGATTATCTGTGTGTTTCTGAAAAAGTATGCCTTCACGAGTCATGGGATGGGCATGGCAGTCAGTGATTGACGGGAACGGGAATATTTATTTATACATGTGTCGTGTATGTATATATATATATGTTTTGTAAATCATTCACTCACTCAATAAGGTGAGGTATTAATACTTAAAGCGGACTTAACTCCCCTGTATGAAATAAAAAATCCTTTGGTTGGGGGGGGGGGCTGGGGGTCTAAATCGGTGTGATCCGACCCCTTATTTTTCCCTTATGATATGAATTATGAACACCTTAAGTATTACAATTCTATATAAAATTTGCTGCGATTTGAGATCCTCTAGTTTAAAAGGTACTATTCTTTGCACCTAATGATTTTGTCTTGATTCTTGATAAATCTCAACTAGTTCATCATTTTTATCCAAAGTCTGCAGTTTATCAATTAAAACAGTCTATTGTCAAAATCCTTTTATATAACTTCAGACAAATATTTTCTATTTTTATATCATCCGCCCAGTCTTTAGTTAGATGATCATCCAAAAGATGGCGCAACTTGGCGAATCAGTTTTAGTGACAGCATTTCTGTTTATTTCAGGACGTGTATTCATTTATAGTTAATTTATTTAGTTAGATGATCGTCCAAAAGATGGCACATGCTGGCTCCTTGTTTTGGTGACAGCATTTCATGACGTGGAGCCATTTATAGATCCATCAATGGAAAATGCACTATACGATGTACATATTAATATTTTGTTAATGGAATAAGAAGAGAAAAGAAGAGAACAATAATCTCAGTTTCCAGAGAAAGTTTGATCGTTGTGAATAAGTACACATGTAACTGACCACTTTTTTGAAACCAAGCGATATCCAGCGTGTAAGAAATATCTGCAGAATACAAATAGGTGACTTAAAATAGTTGCTCCTTGGGATATTTACCCCGTTTTTCTTTTTTATTAAACGTGTGAGGGGAAGGCGTTATCGACTTGATGTTTATTTCTTAGTGTAAATATATATACACATCTTGAATATGCAGCGTATAAGGAAATATCTGCATAATTGCCCTTTTTCTTTTTTTACTAGACTCGTGTAACGATAAAGCGATGTCAGACTGGATGTTTATATCTCAGTGTAAATTTTCATCAATATTTTGAAACTTTGTAGATAGAAAACTATAACAATGCAAGACATTTAATATTCTTCTTAAGAAAATATACAGTTTTCTTTCTCTCTGTAGTATGCTCTGGTTTCTCACTTCCGGGTTTGCAATAATTAACAAGTTGCCTCTAATCATCTACTAGGCAAACACAGTTTGTTTGTTTTCATCATACTCATGTACGTGATGTATATTATGTATTTTAATTTAGAGCTTATAAACGTACCTATTACTTCAAATAGTATATTCTGAGTTATATTTTGACTCCGGCAAACACATACAATACCTATGCTAGCGATAAACACAATTTGTTTATCTTTTTGTTTTATCTATTTCTGAAAACCGTTCTTTTTCAGATGTTTTCATCATACTCATGTACGTGATGTATATCGTTTACTCGTAAATCAATTCACAGCTTATAAACGTACTAATATTTCAATTGGTATATTCTGAGTTATATTTTGAATCCAGCAAACAAATGCAAAACCTATCCTACCGTTTTTATCTTTGACCTTGTATTTGAGCAGCTTAGAATGCATCCAATACACAACGAAAGGGAACCTTATTCATTTTTTCATTCCCCAAGTTCACATAAACAAAAATTCTATAAAGGCGATATTGTACATGGCATTGGAAATCGCAGATGTTTACCGTGTCCCACTTTAGTTGGGTTATAGAGTTGTATGTCTGCATCACTCTCCCTGAACATGACAGCGTTTGACGTACTTTTACCAGGTGTGGCTTCATTTGAATATTACACAGCTGGAATACCTGACGTAAACCTATACTATTTCTATCATCATACATACGTACAGTAAGTTCAGTTTTCTACTTATTGGATACGATATACACGCATATAGTTCTGTAGGAATCGCGAAGAGCACAGGTAACCATATCTTAATACTTTGGAATGTTACGTTATGTATACAGGAACCTCATAAAACAATTGTAACAATTAATTAAAATGCAATGTCTAGCAATGTTTTGAATCATTTGCCAAAAGGTATAATACATATCGAGAAGTGTGCTTACTTGACTCTAACCCTGAAATTGTAAATCATGCATTTTATCCTTAACCTGTTTCATTGATAATACCAATCATGTCAATATTCGTCTTCGGAAATTATCCCGTCCTATTTGTCTCACTAACAATGTATTTATGAAATTCAATATCATATGAGTATAATGTTAGGAATTCGGAGAGACTATTTAATCTATCGCATAATTCTGTTCACACTCTCTTTCACGTGAAACATAACATAAGTTATAAAGCACACGTAAAAGATAAACGATATCTTCTCTGTGTGAGTTGTCTGTTATAACTCAGTTGTGCTCCTACAGATATCCTTGTCCATGTACATGTAGTTCATTTGTTCTTCTCTGTATTTTTCTCGGTTTAATTTTCATATATGTTGTATACCTTACGGTACGTATGTATGAATGCATACATTTATGTATGTATGTATGTTTACTATATATATACTATATATATGTAAATCTGTTATTATTTTTAATATATATGTCTGTTATTATTAATACTAATCATATAATCATTGTGATTATCATTATCATTATTCTATTATTATTATTATTAATTATTATTATTATTATTATTATTATTATTATTATTATTAGTATTATATTATTATAATTATTATTATTAGTATTATTAGTATTATAATTAATATTATCTTTCATTAGTTATTAATATTATTAATATTATTATTACTTATTATTACTTTATTATTATTATTATTATTATTATTATTATTATTATTATTATGTATTATTATTATTATTATTATTATTATTATTATCATTATTATTAATTATTATTATACCAGCAAAGAGTTTATTAAGGAGGACCCTTATACACATACACTTATTTCACACAATCTCTGAGATATTACATTGCATGTAGATTTTGTTGTTAACGCAAGATATAAAACACAAATAAATGCACCACTATAAAGAGTCCTGCATGAACGTATTGAATATACACTTCCTAGTACGAAATACACACACCACACTTAAGGATATTGAAAAATATTGCCAATATTATCTCTAACACGTACTTAATGATTCACCACAACAAAAGGTTAGGTATACAGGTATCGCACATTTACTCTAAAGCACACACAAGTATACAAATGCACTAGTGGTGCATACACATGTTTGACTCTATACTGTAGTGCCACTACGATGCTATACAGTTAAAGATAATTGTTAAACATACACTCCACGTTACGAACTACATAAACAGACACCGCAAGAAAGAGGCAAGTATGTACCTGTTGGACATACTCTCTATAACACGAACTGTAGATAAAGATGTACCACCCCAGAAAAAACTTTAAAAATGACATCGCATATTCCCTATGACGCGACGGTATAAAAACATCACAATAGTATTGAACATATACTTATATTACAATTACTAAATCATTTGACATCAATGTAGATAAAAAAAGGATGTTTTGGTATGCACATGGACATCACTCATGGGCATCACCAGGACCGTGCCATATAGTCCTAAAAATTGCAGAAAATATAACTGTATAGTATTATGATCTTAAAAGCGATTGTTGGAGACATTAGTTATGCATTCTTAAAAGAAGTTTACAATATCTGGTGGGGAGAGAAGCAAAACAATAAAGTAAGTAATACGTAACTTGCGAACAAAAAGGAAAATATTTGATGTGATGTGATCAGTCGCCTGTAAAAAGCACTACATTTTTCAGATAACGCAAACATACTGAGCTCTCGTAAAATGTAATGCAAGAGCTACCAGCATATTCAAGCCAACCTCCCTATCGCAAGTTGATATGGAAGCATACTATATGCACTCAATATTGAGAGCATATTGAAAAAAGGTCGCAATAAAATACTTGTATTAGCTAGTTGCACATTTCGCATTATGATGGATCTAGGTCTATCCTTTATACTGAAATAGGTTAAATATGCACTACTAATCAGTAGCTTTGGCAATCATATCGCACGTCAACCGAAAACTTGGACAGGTAAGTGCTGCTTATTCATTGTTTTTGGGTCACTGTGCTTAAGTCATCTATCAGAGCGAATACACCCAGTGATGGGGGATATATGTACATGTATCTATATATCTATATATATATAATATATAATATATATATCTATACTATATATTATATATATATATATCTATATATTATATATATATATATATCTATATATATATATA
>OZ012693.1:14172179-14176159 GCA_963942565.1 Maea johnstoni | reverse complement strand
TAAATTGTATTGAAATAAGGTTTTGGTCGCCGACTATCGTGCAACACGCGCGGAACTATGTAACACCTGAAACATACATGCTCACGTGCGACAAATGCTGACGTCATGAAATAACATCATGTTACGACGGAATTCCGCGGATTCCAAGTCGTAACTTCGATGTTCACGGTAAAAATGACTTTAATCATCTTTCCGTGAATGGATTTCAATGCAGTTTAAATTGCCATAACCGCAACAAATAATTATACATGTCTGTTAATTCTAGTTGAAATCTGTTGTGAAATGACGATTTTGCAACAGGTTGAAGTCGTAGTAATTTTTATGCCATATTTTTGCTCAATCGATCGCTAAGCATACTGTGTGTAGTTATTGCACAAATTTGAAGCTCATGTTAAGGAGCTTCCAATATGTTTCAGCAAAGTTCAAGTAAAGAAATGATAACTATAACAATAACAAACAATTTGTGACTGCATCTGAAAGGGAATGCAGAAATATCATCGAGCTGCGCGATCATTTAAAGCTTTGCTTTCTCGTCATATTAGCTCGCGCAGCAAGCCGGCGAAGCCGGCGTAGCGTAGCGGCATTTACAGCATATATAGTCAAAACGTACTATACATACTGAGGCAGGTATTTTGGTGTTGACGTCTGTCTGTTCGTCTCTCGTCGGGGCTCGCTCGCTCGATTACCTCGCGAAAAACGAGCATAACTTTTTGCTTTAAGAGCACATTTTGCCGCCAGATCGTTTCATGTTTTAAGTATTTCTTAATCAAATAATAAATGTGGATTGTTTCCTTTAAATTGCATTGAAATAACGTTTTGGTCGCCGACTATCGTGCAACACGCGCGGAACTATGCAACAACTGAAACATACATGCTCACGTACGACAAATGCTGACGTCATGAAATAACATCATGTTGTAACGACGGAATTCCGCGGATTCCAAAGTCGTAACTTCGATGTTCACGGTAAAAATGACTTTACTCATCTTTCCGTGTATCGATTTCAATGCAATTTAGATCGCTACAAACGCCACAAATAATTCTACATGTCTCTTAATTCTACTTGAAATCTGTCGTGAAATGATGATTTTGCAACAGGTTGAGTCGTAGTAATTTATATGCCATATTTTCGGTCAATCGATCGCTACGCATACTGTGTGTGTTTATTGCACAAATATGAAGCTCATATTAAGGGGCTTCCACTATGTTTCAGCGAAGTTCAAGTAAAGAATGACGTCACGGATAACAATAACAAATACTTTGTGACTGCATTTGATGGGAAATGCAGAAATATCATCGAGCTGCGCGAGCATTTAAAGCTTTGCTTTCTCGTCATATTAAGGGAAATAACATTTCTAGATTTATCTGATAAGAAGCCTAAAAGGGTAATCTTTATTTCAATTATTGTTTTTTTCTTTCAGCAATGGCAAGGCAGAAGAGATGCTTGATACCAAAGCAGTAATTGGAAGTACCGGTTACGTAACATTTGTCATGCCAAGAGTCGTGAAGGCCATTTGCAATACCACGCAGCAGTCATGCGCACAGACATGTGACCTCAAGTACGGCTCCTGGACCCATAACGGAAATGACATCAACATCGTCCCCATGGAAACCATGGCGGACGTGAGTCACTACTTTCCCAACCCCAAGTGGACCTTGCTGGGCAGTGCCGCCACCCGACACGTCAAGAAGTACCCATGCTGCCCCGAGGACTACATTGACGTCACCTACTCACTCCGTTTCAAGTGCGCACGCAAGAACCGCAAAGTTCAGCGCAATAGGAACCGTCACGAAGGACGCGAGTAATAACAATAATAATAATAATAATAATAATTGATATTTGATATGGCGCCCTTTCCAACCATAATGTTCAAAGGTGATTTAAAGAATAGTCAGTGGACAAATGTTTATGGTCCATATAGTCAAATCAACTCCTTTCAAAATAGCAATGTGTTCAGCTATGTCTGAGTAGACAGAAACTCTCTATCCAAACCAATAACGTTACAATTCGGGGTAAATCATATATTATGGATATAATCCATGTTTTCTCCCCTCTCTTGTGATATACTATCCTATCTAAAAAGTACAACACTAATTGTTATCTCTATATGGATACTCTTCTTGGGAAATTTCCTAATTTGAAATAAGCCTATGAATACAATGAGTATTACACAATTCGATAGCAGGATAAAAAACTTAGCAAAACTGTATACATTTGAAGCTGCTTTGCACTTTATACAATAAGAGAGGACTGAGGCATGTCTCTATTTCAAAGATTCCAGAATTAATGTTATCTGATTAAAGTATATCATATTGCTCCAGAAGAAGATCGTAAATGAATGTTACCATTCACAGTATTGAATAATATCTTATTATGTTCTAGATATTATCATATTACATGATTTGCAAATATGTATACTGTATCCTATATCAAGAATAAGTAACTGTATATTGCATGTAGATCAACACCTGTAATTCCAAGGCTGCAATGCATGAAAACTTTGGAATATATGCATTTAACCATCTCTCTGACATATTGGCAATATCAAAGGAATCGATATCTGTTGAAAACAAAGTTCTTCACCAATACTACTAGCATTTTCCTAACTTATCTTAACCATTATGCTGTTGGTGGCTATTTTTTCTAACACAAAATCATGCAAAAATCTGAAAAATGACTGAACCCCAGGCGTATTGGTACTCATGCTAGACTACCCAGTGAAAGCTATCGAATGAATTCCAACATGACAGGGTTTTGGTGGTTTTCAAAAACCTTGCATCGTTGTGCTTTGAACAAAAGTACCCTTAGCATTGGAAGGGTTAAGTGGAATTCGGACCAAGGTAGTGGTGCGAGAGAGGGGGCAGAGAGTAGCAACGCCTTAGGCCATTTGACTAAGGGGGCATGCCCCTGTTAAAT
The DNA here is from genome assembly GCA_963942565.1 of Maea johnstoni. Taxonomy (NCBI): domain Eukaryota; kingdom Metazoa; phylum Annelida; class Polychaeta; order Spionida; family Magelonidae; genus Maea; species Maea johnstoni. The sequence goes on along the minus strand of OZ012693.1, from coordinate 14,173,242 downwards.
CGCATGCAGTGGTATCATTAAAGATTAAGTGCTGGCAGAGGGTGGCTTACACTACTTATTGTTATTTGAGGTTGAGCACAAAAACGCACAAATTCTCACATCTATGACAGGGGACCAACATTATTGATGGATGTCCGATATATTATTCCGTGTTAGAATATTCACGTATGAAATAGTGTTATGATTAATTAAAAGGAATATACAATCACGTTGCTATCATAAAGCAGTTTTAGATTGCAGGGTACAAAAACTTAAAGGATGATAACTAACAGAAATCCATACCGTATGTACTTCGTGACACACTGGGTTATTTAGGAACAATAAAACATTGCCTTTTGCCGTATTGATGTCAACTAGAAGATCAGCAAAATAACGTTACGTTATATATGGAAATTTGAAGGTATTGTTACTAACCCAAACGATGACACATAAGAATATAGGACCACTAGGTTTATACATCTAAAACCAGTGCATCAATAAGCATTGTGTATTCTACTTGTAGAGGAATATATACGTCCAGAATGAATAAACAACGAACTTTCATGATATTGTTTTGTTTTATTTGAGATAAAAACGTTCTCCCTACTTATAATATCATCACTTGCCCTAGTATTGTTATATATTAAGGAAAATATGTTAATGGTTTTGAAATATTGTTTCTTTCAAAATCAACTAATGACAAAGTGTACAATAGGTGAACTCGCACTTGCTTACTAGTATCGGGTTTCACATATCGATATTAATATATATTTTGATTATATTCAATCTCTGTAAATATTCCAATGATATCTTCTTGAAAGGAAACGTATCAACTAGTTACAGACGTGGCCGTTCGTGGCAGCACCGTGTTACCAATCATTCCTGTCTTATTTAACTTATGTAAAAAAAACTCAACGAACATGGGCTGAAGCTCTTTCGGGAAATTGATTCGAAAGATATGTGTGTGTGTGTGTATTCTTTGGGTGTTGCACAGAGGTTTCAAACCACTCCTGTCCAGAAAGAAGACCAAGTAGCAGCAGCAGCAGTAGTAGTAGTAGTAGTAGTAGTAGTAGCAGTAGATCTA
>OZ012693.1:14122179-14167179 GCA_963942565.1 Maea johnstoni | reverse complement strand
GAAATAAGTATGATGATTCATGTATATTTATTGGGGTTCACTTCCACAATAATATCTCATATAAGAATGGGGATATCTGGTACCAATTGGGCAACTCTTTTCTAGCATTTTTCTGAAAATCTGTCTAAAAAATCCCATTTCACAAACTTTAACCATCTGTCCTAAAACTACTAAGATGACCTGTCATCTTTATGTCATCTTTCTTAGAGCATTGTGTGGATCGTTATGACAAATTTGGTTGAAAATTAAATTTTGGCAATTCTGACTCATACCAATTTTGGGTAGAAACTTGTTTCTTGAATTCCTTTATCTAACCCCATTATTCCTTTTTAACAGCAAAAAGAATCAACAAGGCAGAAACGTATTTCAGGTAGTGACAGCTAGTATCTCTGAAAAGTTAAATTTAGCAAAGAAAAAAACTGATATAGGAGAATGAGATGTTCATGACATAAATTGCATTATTTGTTCAAATAACTCTAAATGTTACTGGCCCAATAGGACCTACAAATCCTCCTTAAGATGACAAGAAAACACATTGCATAATTCATATTATTTATTTCATCTTGCATCCTTTCAAAAACATTTTGGGACATTCCCTAGGGGAAACTTGTTAACAAGAATGTCTCCAAATGTTTATTGGCCCTGTAGGACAAGTTGGGGTGCTGCAGCCTGAAGCCATTTTGGGGAATTTTTACTGGCCTGAGGTCAGCGGCTATCTGATAGCGTCGAGCCCTAGTGAGTTACATTGCGAGGTCTCTGCCCAAAAAACTACTTGCAAAGGGCAAGTTAGGGTCTTGTTCCCTACTGCCATCTTTTGCCAAATTCACTTGCTACTAGCAATGGGACAAGTGGTTATAGACAGCACATAGGGCCGGTATAACATCAGGGGACCAATGATAAAACATGAGCTCTGTCTTCTGCTAATATATAGGAAGTATTAAGAGCAGTACAATAATAATAATAATAATAATAATAATAATAGTAATAATAATAATAATAATAGTACTCTTTATTTCAGGAGGATAACATAGTCAAATCCAGGATTTGATATTCGCTGTGGCCCTCAGATTTAAGGATTATACCTTCGATTCTTCAGGCCACATAGTTGAAAATTGTTCTTCTAGATAGTTTCTTGAATGATGAGAGAGCTGGTGCAATTTTCATATTTAAAGATAAGAAATTGCTTATTACTATGCCTTGGTAAGTGAATGAGTGTTTAAATAGCTGGATTTTGATCGGTGGAGGAACCTAATTAAGTGATGTATTTGATCTTGTAAGTAGGGCTGTCATTGACATCCATTTCTTTTCAATTCGATCATTGACATTTTGTTTTTTGATTCCGATTATTTCGTTTTGATTTTGAAGAACTGCACTAATAGAATATTCTCCCAAGTTCCACACTATTTTTGTGGCTAGGATTTAACGATTCTCACAGTGCAAAGACAATGAAGGTTTTCTCAACACTTTTTGATTGAATGCTTGAGTTTCTCTTCAAAATTCTTATTAGTGTTGGCTAAAAACGGCGTAAAAGGTTGAAAAAATGTGTTTCAATTAATTGACATAACAATTGCCATAATGTTTTATTCGATTAATTGCAAAAGTCATTTCGATCGATAAATACTTGTCATATCATTGACGGTCCTACTTGTAAGGTGACCATGTTGATCTGAACAGAACTGAAACCTATTTTCCAAGTATATTGGACTATATCCATTGACAGATTTAGACATTAGAATAGCAGTATTGAATTGACCTCTGTTAAGGAAAGGTAGCCATTTTAGTGTTTTGAAGAGACCTCTGCTTGGATAAGAATAATCCATATCAAGTACATATCTTGCATCCTTTTTCTGGAGCTTAAGCATTCTTGTTTGAATATCAGAGCTAGAATGGCCCCAAAGGGTATTACAGTAACCAAAGTGAGAAAGTATGTACCCGTTGAAAAAAAGATTTCATGTTTTAAGGTCCATGTAATGAATGAATGAATGAATGATTGCTTAAAGCCACATCGGCACACAAAGGCCATTTAGTGCCATGAAAACTGTAAAACAATGGTCCTTTGATATTATCAAAAGCAATAACAAAGCAATAAATAAGTAAAAATATTCACAAAACAATGAACAGTTATAGACTCGAAGTGGTGTATACAAAGATGATTCAAAAGGAACTAAATTCTTAAAATATTTTATAATCTGTAAAACAGACCAATCTCATGTAAATAAGATAGAATGCTATCTGGAGGAATCTTTTCGAAGAGTTCCTAAAGGTATCTACATTAAAATGTCTATTTCTGGACACAATAAAATTGACACAATCAAATATAATATGTTTGACAGTCATTTGACAATCACAGGCTATACATTGTGGAGGATCTTCCCCTTTCAAAAGGAAGCAATGAGTCAAATGAGTGTGACCAATTCAAATTCTTGTTAAAACACTCTCCTCACGCCTAATGATTCGAGAACCTCCAGGCCAAAGACCCAACTGAGGGTAAATCTCATGTAGTTTGTTGTTTACAGCCTCATCCCACTGAGACTGAAATTTGCGTTTTAAAAGGACATTGATGTGTTTTTTAAAATCACTTTAAGGAATGGAAACATCTGTGACTCTTCTCAAAAGACCAGATTTGGCAGCAGTGTCTGCCTTTTCATTACCCATGATGCCAACATGACTGGGAATCCAGGAAAATAATATTCTTTTCTGTTGGTACTGTATTAGCCAATTGAGACGTTCAAGTATGTAGATGACAAGAGGATGTGACCAGTCTTGGCCCGAAATGGCTTGAAGAGCAGACTTTGAATCTGAGAAAATGATAAAATTCCTTTCATCACCATCTGCCGTCTCCACCCTATCAAGAGCAAGGTACAGAGCGTGCAGCTCTGCAGGGAATATAGAAGACTTGTCTGGAAGACGTTCAATGGAAGAATAACTACCAATGACTGCTGCTGCTGCGGCCTTGTCATCTGAAACAGAGCCATCAGTGTAGATGAAATCATTATCTCGAAAAACATCTTTCACCCCATTATGTAAACTTACGTACTTGGAAGGATCCGTTTGATCCTTCTTGGCATATGAAAGAGTGAGGTTGACCATAGCAGTCAATAAAATCAACACAATCAAATAAAATATGCTTGACAGTCAAATGACAGTCACGTCACAAGCTATACATTGGGGAGGATCTTCCCCTTTCAAAAGGAAGCAGTGAGTTAAATGAGTGTGACCAATTCGAATTCTTGTTAAAACATTCTCCTCATGCCTAATGATTCGAGAACCTCCGGGTAGGTACTGTAGGTACTGTGGATGAATCTCAAGTAGTTGGTTGTTTACAGCCTCATCCCACTGAGACTGCCATTTGCGTTTTAAAAGGACATTGATGTGTTTTTTAAAATCACCATAAGGAATTGGAACATTTGTGACTCTTCTCGAAAGACCAGCCTTGGCAGCAGCATCTGCCTTTTCATTAACCCTAATGCCAACTGAATGCCAACATGACTGGGAATCCAGTAAAATATTATTCTTTTCTCTTGGTACTGTACTAGCCAATTGAAGCGTTCCAGTATGTAGAGGACAAGAGGATGTGTTCAGTCTTGGCCCGAAATGGCCTGAAGAGCAGACTTTGAATCTGTGAAAGTGTTAAAATTCCTTTCATCATCATCTGCCGTCTCCACCCTATCAAGAGCTAGATAGAGAGCAAGCAACTCGGCAGAAAATCTGAAGGATCCGTTTGATCCTTCTTGGCATATGAAAGAGTGAGGTTGACCATAGCAGTTTCAGGAATTCAAACTTTACGATGATGTCAGGATCAAAATCCAATTCTTCCAATAATCCCTTAATATGAATACCAAAAGTTGGAATAACTTGGTTTTCTCCTAAAAAGGTCCACATACCGAGGGTTAAAAAGTTTCATAAACAGGGTTATTGGAGTTGGCAGCTGTTTTAGCTTATTCGCCTAAACACAAAGACTATGTGCAGGAGAGATTCTAAAGGCTCCAGGAGAAAGCCTCAAACCTTGGTTTTGAATAGGATCCAGCAAAGAGATATAAGATTTACATGCTGCTCCATAAATAAAACTTCCATAGTCTAGCTACGAATGAACAAGGGCCCTATACAATCGTAAAAGAACTATACGATCCCCAACCCAGTCGGTACTGGAAACAACACGCAACAAATTCAAAGCCTTGACACACTTTTTCTTAAGGCCCTTGATATGAGGGACAGATGTCAATTTTGAATCAGGTAAGATACCAAGGAACTTTGTTTCCTTTTTAACAGGAATAGGGTTTCTATAAAGAACTAAATTGGGATCAGGATGAAGACCCCTCCTCCGTCTTTGATTGAGAATTCAAAACAATTATTATCAGCCCAATCTTCAATTCCATTCAGATGAAGTTGGAGCTGTCTTTCTATAGCTTGCATGTGTTTTGAACGATATGATACACCAAAGTCATCAACAAACAGAGACTTGTCAACACCATTCCTTATACATCTGGTGATGCTGTTGATTTTGACAATAGAAAGGGTGACAGATAAAATACTCCGCTGGGGAACTCCCATTTCTTGGTCCTAAAAGTCAGAGAGGGATGTCCCTACTCTGACTCGAAACTTCCTTTCAGATAAAAAGTTTTGAATAAAAAGGGGTTAACGTCCCCTGAGGTCCATATCATGTAATCTATTATAATTCCATATTTCCAAGTGGTGTCATATGCCTTTTCTAGGTCGAAAAAGACAGACACCATAAGTTCCCCATTTAAAAATTCCTCTCTTACAAAAGTCTTAAATCGCAAAGGATGATCCATTGTGCTTTGTGTTTTCCGGAAGCCACTTTGGGCTTCCGTGATGAGTGAAGAAGATTCAAGATACCAAACAAGACGATTGTTTAACATTCGTTCCATGGTCTTACAGACACAACTGGTCAAAGCTATTAGGCGGTAATTATTTGGATCTTTGGAGTCTTTTCCTGGCTTGGCAATGGGTATGATGGTGGCTTATCTCCAGGAACGGAGAGACTCTCCAGTATCCCAAATATCATTAAAAACCTTTAAAAGGCACCGGAGAGAAGCTTCAGGAAGATGCTTTAAAATCTGGTAATGTATTTGTTGCGGACCAGGAGCTGTGACATGGGCTTTGCCAAGCGCAGTCCTGAGCTCGTCTATTGAAAAGGGTTGATTGTATGGTTCAGAATTCTCTGAATGGAATCTAAGTGGTTGTCTCTCTTGTCTAATTTTGATCCGTTGGAATTCAGGAGAATAATGTGCAGAGGAGGAATTGAAGGATATTGCCTCCCTAATGGTGTTGGCAATATCCCTTGGTTGCGTTATTTTTTTTTTCCATTCTTCTCAATATGTTTTACCGATATACCGCCCCCCTTACCCTTGATTTTACTGACCATGTCCCAGCACTTACATTAAAGTTCTAGCATTCAGTTTAGATGCATATACGTGCCAACTATTCTTTTCGTTGGTACGAATGACCTGTCTTGCTTTGGCCCTTTTTTAACGATATTCTTGTAAATGTGCATTTGTTGGAGATCTTTTAAAAATTCTATGGGATCGCTTTCGATCCAAAATAGCTTCCTTACACTGATCAGAGAAACCTTGCTACTGTGGCTTCCTGGGGTTGGGATTTGATTTTGAAATTGTTTCGTGGCAATTTCACAAAGCAATTTTAAGTTTGAGACCTTCATCAAGACTGTCTTGAAGAAAGGCCTCTGAACATAGATATTTAAAATGATGGTCACTGCCATGAAGATCATCCTCTACCCTCCATGTAAAATCCATGAAGAGGGAAGGAGAGCACATGGTAAGATCTATTGATATAAAAGAACCAGTTGCAGGGTGTAGGTATGTTGGGGTCTCGTCATTAAAAAGACATATATTACTTCTGGTCATGAATGTCTCCATGACCCTACCCTTTGCATCAGTTTTATTCCATCCCCACAAGTCATTGTGGGAATTAAAATCCCCAACAATCACAACTGGCTTAGGTAATTGGCTTTTCTAAGTGTGTAAGGTCACGGAAATGAAGCGCAGTGCTTGGAGGGATATATATATTGCATAAGGTAATTGTAGTGTGGAGAGTCACATTTACAACAATCGTTTGTAATGGTGAGGTCACATCTACAGGACTCTGAGGTAGATTGCTTTTGATGAATAATGAGACACCACCATGTGCTCTATCCATATCATCTATTGTTCCAGCTTTGTGATAAGCGACATAACCTTTTAAAGTCATTTGATCATCCTTGAGATGTGTTTCTTGGAGACAAATGACAGGAGCATTATTATAGTTTCTGCCGATTTGCTGAAAGCCCTCAACAGTTCCACTGAATAATAAAGCCACTAGGCATGGTGAGAAAAAGGAGAAAAGAAAGAGATATGTGGATTAAAATCAATAAAAGTGTCATTTTGATGGCATGAGGTGTACTCTTGCCTTTGGTTGGTGCGGATTTGAGAGAGAGGATCAGATGAACCTTTGGATGGTCTGGAGCCTAAGGAATTTCTCCTAGGCTCCTGACTGCCACCCTGAGGGGTAGTGATGGGTTTGCGTGTATAAGATTTAGTATTTTGTGATGGCTTTGGAGGGATTTTTGCTTTTGCAGTGGTAGGTTCAATGATATTTGTAGGTTGTTGTGATGAATCAGTTACTGTTTGTGTTGACATTGTTGCATGAGATGGAGTTGGAGTGATGTTTTTTTTCTGGTGAAGGAAGAAGTGAAAAGTCTGTTGCATTGAGGGGACAAGTGATGTCAGTTTGTGTCTGGATGGATGAGAACTGAGGTTTGTCAACTGTTGCTGCCTGAGCATAGGATTTCTTTTCAGTGCTGGATTTATCTTGAACTATTTTCCTAGCTTCTGGAAAAGGCACTTGTCGTTTGCATTTTACAGATTGAACTTCCTTTTCAAAAACCCACTTAGAGCAGATTCTACTGTAGGCAGGATGATCACCAGAACAACTGACACATTTTATGGGATGATCACAAGGAGTATCTCCATGGTCATCCATGGAGCATTTTGGGCATTTGGAGGGATTTTTGCAATTGTTCCTATGATGTCCAAATTGTTGGCAACCAAAACATCTCAGAGGGTTGGGGACAAATGGGGATACTTTAACTTTCCGAAAGCCTACATTGATTTCGGTAGGAACTGAACTCCCATGGAAAGTGAGGATGATGGTGGCAGTTGTAATTTTATTTCCGTTATTTGTGAGACAGAGGTGGCCCAATAGAAACCATTTGATAACGGTTAGAAGGATAAGAAGAGAACCATTTAAGGGAACAACTACCAAGCCCATATGTTTAAAGTTTCGTCAGTAATATTTCATGATTCACTCCATCAAAAGCTTTCCTAAAATCTAAAAAAATAACTCCAGTAATTCTTAGAAATTGAATGATTCTAAATTATAGAATTTCTATTAAGTAAACATATATTGGCAATTGACTGATTACTGATAAACGCAAGCATACTTAAAAATTGTTTTTTTCTCTTTGTTTTGATAAATTCAAAGAGAAAAGTCCTGTATAACGTGATACATCTTAATATGAGAAGTTAGATGCCAAATAGGAGAAAATCTTAAAGGTAATTTATCGGGATATATTATAGGATATTTCATTTTTTTATCTCATAAACTAGAAACTATCATATGACATTATATATAATAGAAAACAAACATTTTCCAGGTAGTAAAATATCAAGGGTAGGTGAAAAGTATCAAATGTCATTTATTTCCCAGTTTAATAATATGAACAGATAAATGACAAAATACTCTTGGGTGGTTTGTCATTAAAATATATTCATTCATAAACTCCTTTACATTTTAGTATTTGGCGTAGTTAACAGGCAAGTGATTCCCTTGATCTACCTTTTTATAATCTTTCAGCTTTACGTAGTCCTTACTCCATGTATCTTGAAAATGCTACAATTTGCCATAGAGCTACTAAAATAATGGATAAAAACTACCAAGACCGCAAAATATATACCATAATCACATGAAATAAATATAGTTTCATTCTTATAAAGACAACCTATTACCAGTCTCCTGGGAAAATGCATAATTCTTTTGAAATTAAGATGTTTAGTTCAAAATTTCATCTCTAGTATGTATGTATATTTATTGACTGCGCATCAACGCAAAAATACAATACATGGAAAATCATAATAATCAACAAATGAACATGTAGAGAAAAAAGGAAAAGTAGCATAATGCAAAAGATAAATCCATACCTCGATAAACGTGAGGCTAAGGGATTTGCACGTACACTTAAGGTGTGCCCGCAGGTGTACTCCCACCAAGACCAGGGTTAAGGTGGTATCGATAACTGGTAGCACTTGTAATTCTGCCATTTCATCCACATTTACTTCATATCTATTCAATCTTTATTTAAAATGAATTAAACCCATCCTGGTCCAAGTCTGGTCCATCTCTTCTTGCTTGAGACTCAAAAGGTGGTCGGAGGGATTTCCTGAGATTTCTGCCTTTAGTGTCTATCGCCTTGACACATCTTCTCCACACAGCATCCTGTTGATTGGTTGGTATGCTGTACAGCTCTAAGATCTTTAATCCTATTTAGTTTTAGCCTGTCATGGGCAGGTGCATTGATCCCATTACAATTGCCACTTGCCCACTCATGCTGATCAAGTAAAAGTTCGGCACATTTGACGGCAAACTGCTCCTCCGTCGCTCCATCCAATTTGAGAGGGAAAGCCCTGCTAACTGTCATTTCCTCCACGCTCAGAGGCTCTTTGTTCACACGCTTGTTTGAGTTCCTGTCGTTGTTCCTTCTCACTTCCTGCCTCACTTACATCATCATCCTTGAAAGACTGTTTAGCTTATTCGTGATTTCTCTCATGAAATCAATGGGCACAGGAATGGTCTCCGTCCTTCTCTCATCATGTTGCCCAGATACCTGCAGAGAGCTCTCAAGGTCCGGTAAATGGGCAGGGAGATGGGAAAAGTCTTCCCCGGCATAAAAGGGCTCGGCTTCATAGTTGAAGCCCATCAAGGGTTGTGAGGCTCCCTGAGGTCCTTGAGGGTTGTGGCTATAGCCATAGTCAGAGATTGATGAGGATTGATTGAGAGTTGACGCAGCAGAGGCAAGGTAGTCAGAGATTGCAAAGGTCTCTGAGGGAACATCTGCAACAGTATCCAGAGAGAGAGTGCTTCTGAAGTATGGCGCAGTATCAAAATTAGCACTGGCTGTAGAGTTGAATCCCCCGAAGCTTGGCACAGTAGTGGTGACAGAACCCCTAGAGCTGGTTGGCAGAGTGGCCACAATTGAGCTCACCACTGGGGAACCCCTACAGCTAGTAGTAGTGGTTGTGACAGAAGCCATGGTGACGGAGCCCCCATAGCTGGTTGTAGGAGTGGCCACAACCGAAGCTACGGAGAGGCAACTCCTAGCGCTAGGTGTAGGGGAGGTCACAACAGAAGCCATGGTGCCTGAGGCAACAGAGCTGGATGTAGGAGTGTCTAGTGTGTCTGTAGCTGTCACTGGTGCCGAAGTGCCAGGAGGTGTGTAAAGCGAAGGCTCCGGAAGTCTCAGTCTTGGTGGTGGCGCATTTCCTATGGCAAGGGTCACCAGTTTCTTCTGTAAGCAATAAGCAAGGGTAGATATGTTTAAATAAAGCTATAAGGTACATGTTCCATATTTATCGGGAGTTGCACTCTCATATTGGGTTTGATTTAACAGTAAGACAACCTTTCACCAAAACTAAATCATACAATCTCTTTTCTGATTATTTGCATATTTATGGAGCCCTGCCAATCCAGAATTCTTTTAATGCATCTATTCTACAAATATGAAAACTTGAAATCTGACATTCCTATTTAACAGATTATCAATGAAATTCCGCAACCAATATACTTTATTTATATATTAATTCTAAGCCTGATAACTCCTTTACTGATGTCACAGGCTTATTCTAGTTGCGTAAAATAGTCTTAGTTGGCCCCTCAAAAGTGCCTTGAGTACTCATAGTCCTCAACCCTTGAGCAGTCATAAGTGACAACCAATATCATTTCTGTGACTAAGAATAATGGGTCCAAGCCCTCAATTACCCTTTCTGTCTTGTAAACTCCCAAGACACTTGAACCGAAACAAATGTTTTCTAGTACGATATGGAGCTAAGTAAAAACTCCATATAGAAAAATATCTCAGCAAGATCTTGCTTAGGATGGCTCCAATAATGAAATTTTAACTTCCAAAATTTAAAAAAGCTAAGGCATTATGGACTTTAATATGGCCACATATTTACCTACTTCAGAAGATATTTTTGGAATAAGATGATTTGTTAAGACGAAAGCGGCCAGTATCAAGTATCAAAGCCCCTCCCTCTCCAAATTTGAAATTGCTCAATACCTTTTTCACAAGTCTGGTTTTAGTGCTATCAGACTTGGCGCAACTTGGAGTGGACATCTCTGCTTTCCTTTTAGGACCTCTTTTTGAATGAACAACAACCTGCTCGCGACTGATGTTGCTGTCCTTAGTAGTCAATGGAGCACAATCTTGTCCAGCGGCAGATTCTTTCTCAGGGGATTTCCTCTTGTACATGGGATGCACACTTTTGTGTATGGTTGGCAGACCGTTACCTTCGTTAATTTCATCTTCTGCCTCCCCAAGGAGCTGTTTCAGCCAGGAGTCATCGTCTATGAAATACATAAAATTTGCAACAATTAGAGATGTGATTGTTTACTATCAATTTCTCCCAGGGGATTGATAATTGATAAGGTCCTTGTGTGGTGAAAAAACGTAAAATGTAATGTTGAAGTTGTGTCTGTACTGAATGATATTTAGGATACATATGTAAAAACGGGTAAAAGTTGACTATTTTTGGACTTAGAAGTTTAAGTAAAATGTGACTAGTTTAATAATATATAAATGGCGTCACTCTATGTTGATTAAATTGTATTTCAGAGATATCTAAAAGGAGCAATACTAATTTTCATTGGACATTTGTTTTGATTAAAAGAACTATCACTAGAACAATCCAGCTCTGTTAGTAGTGTAAGCCGTCGCTGGTTATATGCATCAATTATCAAGCCCTGCAGCACTTAAATATGGGCATTTTGAGATTACTTTTCGACTAAAAGCATATTTACAGGAAAGATATTAATTGCAGCATAATTCACAACTCAATAAGATAGCTGGTGCTGCTTTGCTTTATTCATAAATGATAGTTATTTTCAAGAGTATCTCAAATTCAGACGGTTCACTCAGATTAAAAATCTGAACCTGAATAGGTTTAGGTTGCTTGTGAATGACCCAATCCTTCCCCTCCTCTGCTTTTATTTAAGAACCTGTTTGTGCATTTGTGATGCTTAAATGTGTCCCTCAATAGAAAACCTATCAGGCTATATTAGTCCATGAGATAGGAGCCAGATTTGGGCAAATTGGTACCACTCATATGTACAAAACCGAACCTATATGTTTGGATAGCCAAGAGTCCCAATTTTGACAATATGCATGATGGACATGCACAAGTGGTAGCTTATATGGAATATTTTGGCTTTTTCGAAGGGTTTCTAAGAAAAAAAAACGCCAGCGACCAAAGTCTAATAGTGAACACAGCATTTGATTCATAACTGGACTAAATGCTATATGATTGCCCTTAAATTGTATCTATGTATGCTGTATATGTATATGGCAATGATTAAATAATACCATTCACCCCATGCTTATACCAAAAAGTAGCCACAAACCTTTTTCCTTTTAGATAACACGCCTCCATTCTTATCTTACTTCTAATCGCTAACACGTTTTAGTATTTTTTCAAAATAATTTCAAAGATTGAACCATGTTTATGATATCAAAAAATCTCCATTACTTTGGATGAGATTATGACAAAAAATCATTCACTTTGAGTTATTGCCTTAAGAAAAAATTACACCTGTTTGACCCCTACCCTAAGATCAGAAAATAGCCGAAAATGATGAATAATCAACAAAAATGCTTTGAAAAATCGAAAATGATCTACTGCCACCTTTTACCCCTTCTAATACAGGGTGTGCCAAAAAAAATGCAACAAGCTACATTTCCCTAGATTTCAGGGAAAATAGGAAGTCAGTATTTATTATTTTTACATTGTTGGAAAGCTACATATCTTAGCTAAGCACCATGAAAAAATCACTATGAAGTGATATTCTTGTGGGGAGATATCCCCCCAAACATGACACCCCCTCTGATGTGCAATGGCGCGCGACAGGTTACACTGGCCTGTTTATACACAAGCTACCACTGAGTTTACCAGCTTTCACCTGTTTAACCTGCTTCAATCACTTGGTTAAACAAAGCCCTGGCTTACCTGTCAAAATACAAAGGGATGACCAGTCAACCATGACTAAAATCACTTAATCAGAATTCCTCTTTTGAATAATTTGAGTGGAGCAATTGCCTGATCACTGGACAGTCCCTTCTTAAGCTTACATTGCAGCTGTTATGAATACATGGTGGGCCAGCAATTTACACCACAGGAGCGTGCTTTCATGGTCAGGTGTTTCTCAGAAAATGGAAACACCCCAGTAACCATTAGAAGATTTCAAGCTGAATACCCAGGTAGAGCAGCACCATCACGGTCTACAATTCTAAGAAATGTAGAAAAATATTCTGCCCATGGGACAAGTGCAAACAGGAATCAGGGACACTCAGGGCGGCCTAGAAATGCAAGAACACCTGGTAATATTGCGGCAGTGAGACGATCCCTAATTGGTAACCCTGAGGTCAGCAGCAGGAGAAACAACATGCCAAACCTGTCAAAAAGTTCCTTCAATAGAATAACACATAAAGAGCATCCAAAAGCGTCATGCCTTGCAGAGAGGGACCATCAGCGTCGGCTAAATTATTGTAACTGGCTAGTCAACCGTCATCATCGCTTCCCATTGGATATTATCATAGGTGACGAGGCTTGTTTTCATATGAATGGTCAGGTAAACATCTGGAATACCAGGAAATATGGACAAGATCGAAATGCTGCGCGTGACTTTGTCCATGATATTTCCAATGATATGAGGAAAGTAAATGTCTGGGTAGGACTAGCTGGTGACAACATAATCCTGGGACCCATCTTTCTGATTAACCAGCAGGTGGTACCCCAACTTCACCAGCGATATGGAAGACTTCAAAATGGAGCTATAAGAAGAAAATGGTGGTTTCAAGATGGAGCACCTGCCCACCGGAGTGTCATTGTCCGAAACAGACTTCAGGAATTATTTCCAAATCGTGTTGTTGGCTTAGGCCATCAGCTGGAATGGCCACCAAGGTCACCAGACTTGACACCTCTGGGGTTACTTGAAACAAAAAGTGTACCGAACAGCCCCAGCTAACCTGGCAGATCTACAAAACAGAATAACCAGGGAAGTGCAAGCCCTTCGTCGCACGCGAATGGGTAGACGTGCTGTTCAGGATATGGTCAGAAGAGCCAGGCGCTGCATTGAGTTAGGTGGAGGACAGGTGGAAGGGCGTGCAGGTCTTCCATGACATTCAGAAAACATTCTTAATGAAGTTTGTGGAGCAGGTGGCGGTTGTGGTGATAACGAGTGATGATTTGTATTGATATTCCAAATGTTGGAATGACTTTCTGTTGACTCTGATGTGCACAACATCCATTCGCTAGTTTCTATTATTACCTTAATTTTATGTGCCAAAATAAATTTTATTTCATTTCATTGTGCCAAAAAGACTTTTAATCTAGTTTTCCCTCAACTTATGGCAATTTGCCTTTCGATTAATTGTTTTAGGGGTGCTCAAGCCATCTTTATGTGAATATTGCATGCAAACCTCTGGTGCGCAATTTCACTTTGGAGGGGGTGCAACATTTTAGGGACTATCTCCCCACAGGAGTATTGTTTGATTTTGATTTTTCTATGGTAGTTAGCTGACATGTGCAGCTTTTCAACGATATATGGACAATAAATACCGGTCTCATAGTTTTCCGGCAATATATTTAATTCTTAATATGTATTGTGCTTATTATATAAGTCAACCAGTTCCTTCAAGCAGGATTTCTTTTGGAAATAGGGTCCATTTCCACATATTTGACTACCAGTCCATGGGCCAGGGCTAATATTTTATCACTTTATCACCATTTCAATTTTTGGACTTTCATACCAAGTAGTTTGCTGTCAGAACTTTTTTAGCAGGTACCGTGATACATTATAATTATGTGAGGGTTTTAACAGTATCAAATATATTACAATTCCACTGTAAGAAGTAGATGTATTTGCCTCCTCATTGAATGTAGCAAATTGGTAAAAATTTTGGACCTCGCCAATGGAATGCTTACAGATTCTATTCTTGACAAAAAGAATGAAAAGAAAAAAACATACTTCATAGTGCAGAATCCTTGTTATATAGCTTTTATAGCACTGAAAGAAATGGCTGTAGAGAGTTGAGTTCTTCATGATATATTGATCTCCAAAAGCTGAGAAAATTAACCAAAACGCATCGCTCATTTGGTAAAACAGGTACATTTGAATGGCCCTATTTGACTATCAAATCGGCAAGAAAAGGTGTTCTCTCCTGAACAGTATCCCTACTGTATACTTGCATAGCCCTGAAAAAAGTGTTGATCTAGGTATAGTATACAGTATTTCGAGAAATTAACCTTTGGAAATTGAAATAAATAACCCAAAAGCTCCTTATCTAAGGTCAATTAGCCATTTTTAATTGAGCTTGTTTGACCAAAGGTTAATAAAAAACTACATATTCTTTCAACAGCATCTATGAAACATACTTTTTTATACCTAAGGATTTAACTGCAATATGATTGTTTAAGTTCAGGAAATATACGGCGATATCAGTGATTTGAATAACCAAAACTCTCCTAAGCCATTTTCACATGACTTTTTCGACCAAAGGGCCAATATTAAAATCATACTTTCTTTCTACAGCATAAATATAACATACTTATTCAGACCTAAGGATTTGACTGGTATATGATTTTTAGTTCAGGAAATGATGATGGCAAATTTCGCCGATACAACATAATGCCAAACATCTATAAAATGATTGATACCCTGACACATAGGCACTCATCTGAGAGCACTCAGCGCAGGCTATTCAATGAATACCAACATGGCAGTGTTTAAATGGTTTTAAGAAAATCTTTGCATGCTTGTGCTATGGTCAAATCATCAGCATTAGAACGGATTAGGCGATATTTGTGATGTGAATAACCAAAACTCTCCCCAGTGGGGGTCAAATGGCCATTTTCAAATGACCTTATTAAACCAAAGGGTCATTATTAGAATTAGAATTCCTTTCTACAGCTTCTATGTAACATACGTATACTGATCTAAGGATGCAATTGCTATATGATTGTTAGCTCAGGATATACAAGGGCCAGAAATCTGAATTGTCCAATTTGGCATAAAAGGGGACATACCCGGTACCTTGGGAGGTCACTATTCCAAAACAGCTACTAGATGCTGAAGTCCATCACGCAGGGATTTGAAGAGGGGTTCAAGGACTTTCAAAATAGATTGACTAGATGGTCTCTTACAAGCAATGTTTTCCCAATAGAACTTTCTCAACATACATTCCAGATTATTTCTGATTATATGTATGTGACAAATAGTTATTATAAGATATGAATAATTATATGTGGACTTCCAGTTGGAACTGGTAGACTTCAAGAGTTAGGGGTATCATCATTTCCATGAATGATCTAGGTTATCCAGATGATTCAAATTGCAATTGTAACTTCCTGTAGCTACATACATTATCAATCCTCACCTGCACATACATGTACAGATTATACTGTATTATGTAAATTTTGTGGGTTTGGTATTTTTCAATATCTTTTTAAGTTTTCAAGAAGCCTGCCTTAAGCTACATGTACTCTCTTATTGTCAAATGTATAGCAGACCTACTTAGGTGGAACATTTTCTAACGCATGTGAATGCAAGTTGATCAAACACTGCAAGGTATTTAAACAAAGCAGTGTCCACCTTATGTATAATTTGCTATGAACTGAATAAAAGATAAGTTATGACAATTGGACAAAGGGTCACATTCACACGCAACTAAAAAAGTAATACGTAATTGTAATATATTACATTTCAAAAATAATTGTAATAGTGATAGGGCCAATACAAAGTAATTTTAATTGTAATATATTACTTTTAAAAGTAATTGACCCCATGCTTGATATATCCATCTATCTATCTATATATATATATATATATATATATATATATATATATATATATATATATATATATATATATATATATATATATATATATATATATATATATATATATATTTATATATATATATATATATATATATATATATATATATATATATAGATATATAGATATATAGATATAGATATAGATATATATATAAACATTATTCACATAAAGTGAAACAAACCAAACAACTATCATGGACGGTTTTCTCTTTTGTGAGGATATGGTGGCCCTGAAAAGGGCCTTTGGTTTAGATGGTACCTAGTGACCACTTGCAGCTCCTTCACCTTCAATGACTATAGGGATGACAGTATGCAGATGATTGATGTACTTGCTGCAGTGGTCTGTCACATCTTAGCTCTATGGCAAATTGCAGCATTTTCAAGATGCATGGAGTAAGGACTACGTAAAGCTGAAAGGTTATAAAAAGGTAGATTGAGGGAATCACTTGCCTGTTAACTACTCCAAATACAAAAATGTAAATGAGTATTTGAATTGAGTTATTTTTTCTAGATTTTAGGAAAGCTTTTAATGTAGTGAATCATGAAATATTACTGAAGAAACTTCAAACATATGGGCTTGGTAGTTGTTTTTCTGTCAGGACCACTATTACTTCTAGCTGTAGGGGTAATGAATGAATGAATGATTTCTTAAAGGCACATCGGCGCACAAAGGCCATTTAGTGCCATAAAAATTGTGTAAAACAATGGTCCTTTGTTATTGTTGAAAACAATAACAAAGCAATAAATGAATAAAAATGATCACAAAACAATGAACAACTTCAAAATATAATTTCCGCATAACAGGTTGTTTCAAAAGAAACTACAAATTCTTAAAAGGTTTTACAATCGGTAAAACAGTCCAATCTCATGTAAATAAGATAAAATGCTGTCTGGGGGAACCTTTTCAAAGAGTTCCCTAAAGCTATTTACACTAAAATGTCTATTTCTAGATTCAATAAAATCAACACACTCAAATAAAATATGCTTGACAGTCAATTGACAATCACACGCTGTATATTGTGGAGGATCTTTCCCTTTTAAAAGGAAGCAGTGAGTCAAATGAGTGTGACCAATTCGGATTCTTGTTAAAACACTCTCCTCACGCCTAATGATTCGAGAACCTTCAGGCCAAAGACCCAGCTGTGGATGAATTGCATGTAGTTTGTTGTTTACAGCCTCATCCCACTGAGACTGCCATTTGCGTTTTAAAAGGACATTGATGTGTTTTTTAAAATCACCATAAGGAATTGGAACATCTGTGACTCTTCTTGAAAGACCAGCCTTGGCAGCAGCATCTGCCTTTTCATTACCCCTAATGCCAACATGACTGGGAATCCAGTAAAATAAAATTCTTTTCTCTTGGTACTGTACTAGCCAATTGAGGCGTTCCAGTATGTAGAGGACAAGAGGATGTGTCCAGTCTTGGCCCGAAATGGCTTGAAGAGCAGACTTTGAATCAGAGAAAATAATAAAATTCCTTTCATCATCATCTGCCGTCTTCACCTTATCAAGAGCTAGATAGAGAGCATGCAACTCGGCAGAAAATATAGAGGACTTATCTGGAAGACGTTCAGTGGTAAGCTCAATTGTGGCCACTCTGCCAACCAGCTCTAGGGGTTCTGTCACCATGCCATCTGCCATGACCACTGCTACACTTAACTTCAATTCTTCAGCCACTACTGTGCCAAGCTTTGCAGGCTTCAACTCTCCATCCAGTGCTAATTTCAATACTGTGCCATACTTTAGAGGCGCTCTCTCTCTAGCTACTGTTGCAGATGTTCCATCAGAAACCATTGCAATCTCTGACTGCCTTGCTGCGTCAACTCTCGTCAAAGCTATGGAGGAACATCCATTCTGCCTTCCTCATCAATCTCCGACTATGGTTACCGTAAATTCTGGCAAATCTCGGACACTTTTTATTAATTACGATTTTCGTTGGCTGATGGTGGCCGAAATTTGCCAAAAATAGCGATCAAATGTCAGACACTGTGGCCGAGATTCGTCGATCTTACCAATTGAAACGAAAACTAGATGGGAAATCGATCGCTAACTTTGTACACAAGAACACAATTTTCCCCACAAAATCCTTATTGTCAACCTACCTGACTTGTTATTCCTCTGCTATATATACTAATAAAGGAACTTGCCTACCTTCTATGTTGTTTACTTGATTATTCTTGCTGCCCCAGGCCAATTACGCATTAAGTTATACTTGTGATTGACAAGTAAGATACATTTTAGTGGAACTTCCGGCTGCGGCGAACTGTAGTATTGGTGAGATTTTGAAGCAATCTTAACAGCATTACATGGTCATTGAAAGATCCATGCGTGCTGATGATGAACTGACAGCTCCGAGACTTCAGAAAATGGTCACTGATCGAACCGGTGAATGTTTCAGCCTGCAGGCAGCAGAACAAAGTAAAAATAATAGAATGGTGTCAGGAAATGTTGGCTACATCTGAACAATTTGAAAATGTCATTTTCTCAGATGAAAGCACCATTCAACTGGACACCCATGCCCCTCTTGTCTTCTGCGGCAGCTGGAAAAAAATGCTAGGCTTATGCCTAAAGCTAGGCATCCAGTGTCAGCTGCAGTCCATGTCAGGCTGGCATTTCCGCCAGGGGAGCAACTCGAATAAGGGTGCTGTCAGAGATAATGGACTGTGAGATTCTAAAGGAAGAGTTGTCACATTTTGTGCAAAGTTTATATCCTGATGGACACAGATTCCAACAGGAATGAATGAATGAATGATTTTAGAGGCACATCGGCAAAGGCCATTTAGCGCCATAAAATTTGTGTAAAACAATGGTCCATTGTTATTGTTGAAAACATTATGTCACCGGATACTCAGCCGGCAGACATGGCTCAGCAGTCTGGGCAACACCAACACGGACACTGCCTGACCTGTTTGTTACACCCTCCTGGGGTAAAACAGGAAATCAGTATACTGATAAGCAGAAGACAGGCCAGTGCCTTGCGACTGCTGCGCCTGCCGAGCCTGCTGTACTGAAGCAGGAAATCAAAGGACTTGGCCAACATGAGGTCACATCAAATGAAATGCTAGGCTTTCTTTGTTTTTGAAAATTGTGATATCTGGCCTCCAAATTAGAATGACAATGCTATCCACAAGACTATACTTTTGAGATCATTTTTCCAGAATGTATGTATTCTGTGTTTCTTATCTATATTTCCTACATGTGGCACAGGCTACACCTGTGTCATTGCAACTCTATACTTAGGTTCTGGCCCCTATATGGAGATTCCCTGGAGCCTAATAGTTATTAATACAGAATAACATTTCAAATAGCATATGCCACCCCTCCACCAGTGCTCAAACAGGTTTTGACTGGTGGAAGAAATTATTACAGCAGGCGACACCTATGTGGTTGCAACTGTTAACTAAGGTGCTGGCCCCTAGATGGAGATTTCCTGGAGCCTAATAGTCATTAAAACAAGATATCAATTCAAATAGCATATGTCACCAGTACTCAAACAGGTTTTGACTGGTGGAAGTAATTATCACAGCAGGCTACACCTGTGTGATTGCAACTCTTTACTTCGGGGTTGGCCTCTTGATGGATATTCCCTGAAGCCGAATATCTATTGATACAGGCTATCAATTCAAATAGCATATATCACCAGTACTCAATCAGATTTTGAGTGGTGGTAAACATTATCACATCAGGGTTTTGAGACTTTTGACTGTTTTTCCTCTACACAGCTTTCCTTTAAAGTTAAGCATATACTTATTGTATATCACAGGCAGCACTATGATATTTATGTAAATTTAAAGTGATCGGATACAGCTAGATAAACCACATTTTCCTGTCTTCCTTTATTTTCTACCTATATAGCAATGGGCTAACCTATTTCTCATAACAATATTATGTCAGAATGATATTGTTATACATGTATTTGGTTTACATGCAAAGAATAGAGACAAATGAGTCATCTTTTCTTGGTGATACAGGCTACACCTGTGGATTAACTCTTTACTTAGGGTCTGGCCTCTAGATGGAGATTCCCTGGAGCCTAATAGCCATTGATTCAGGATATCATTTAAAATAGCATATGCCACCAGTACTCAAACAGGCATTTGACTGGTGGAAGAAATGATTAGAGCAGGCTACACCTGTGTGATTGCAAATCTTTACTTAGGGTCTGGCCTCTAGATGAAGATTCCCTAAAGCCTAATAATTATTAATACAGGATATCAATTCAAATATCATGTCACCAGTACTCAAACAGGTTTTGACTGGTGGAAGATTTACATTATCAAACCAGGCTACGCCTTTGTGATTGCAACTCCTTGCTTTTGGGTTTGGCCTCTAAATGGAGATTCCTTGGAGCCTAATAATTATTAGAACAGGATAACAATTCAATTATAATTAGCACATGCCAACAATACTCAAACAGTATTTCTCTCTCAGTGTTCCATTGCAATTAGGCTCGCCCTCGATTACAGCAGCATGCTGGCACTGTTTGTCACAAACCTGCATTATTGCAATGAAGTTGTCTGCCTGCTATGCGTATAAATAAGACCTTCATATCAATGCCCCTCATTCCAACTTCGACAGCAACACTGATAACACTCACATAACTATTCAAAATGTTTAATTCTAAAATTAAGTTCTCTTTGGTATACTTTGATGAAGAAAGCACTCTAGCTATTGTCAACAGTTCAGATGTTAGGGGAAAGAGACGAGTGCAGGTGAAATGGGAAGGAAGCATGTACCCTGCTATCCTCATCAAGCAGTCAAGTAAGTACAATGTACAATTCAATTATAATTAGCACATGCCAACAATACTCAAACAGTATTTCTCTCTGTGTTCCATTGCAATTAGGCTCGCCCTCGATTACAGCAGTTGTCTGCCTGCTATGCGTATAAATAAGACCTTCATATCAATGCCCCTCATTCCAACTTCGACAGCAACAATGATAACTCTCACATAACTATTCAAAATGTTTTAATTCTAAAATTAAGTTCTCTTTGGTATTCTTTGATGAAGAGAGCACTCTAGCTATTGTCAACAGTTCAGATGTTAGGGGAAAGAAACGAGTGCAGGTGAAATGGGAAGGAAGTATGTACCCTGCTATCCTCATCAAGCAGTCAAGTAAGTACAATGTACAATTCAATTATAATTAGCACATGCCAACAACTCTCAAACAGTATTTCTCTCTCAGTGTTCCATTGCAATTAGGCTCGCCCTCGATTACAGCAGTTGTCTGCCTGCTATGCGTATAAATAAGACCTTCATATCAATGCCCCTCATTCCAACTTCGACAGCAACACTGATAACACTCACATAACTATTCAAAATGTTTTAATTCAGAAATTAAGTTCTCTTTGGTATACTTTGATAAAGAGAGCACTCTAGCCATTATCAACAGTTCAGATGTTAGGGGAAAGAAACGAGTGCAGGTGAAATGGGAAGGAAGCATGTACCCTGCTATCCTCATCAAGCAGTCAAGTAAGTACGATGTACAAGTATTATACTAATTATATTTTTAAAGGTTGTCAGATGCCCATTGTACTACTGAAAGCTAAGCTTAAGTGAGAGATATAGGTGCTTTTTGATAAAACTGAACTCTTTTTGCAAACAGTTGACACTGTGACTTACAGTAGTACGTTGTGCCAGCTCCTCTCTTGTTTGAATTACTACTATTACCCATTATTTTCTTTTTAAGTTCACTGAGAGTTTTCGGGTAAAATTGATACATTTTCAGCACAAGCAATTGTTCTGTGTATATGTAACGTAAGACATCACTGCCATATGTGCTAGGCCCTAGACCATGGCTATTCTGGGGGAGGTGATTTGTTAATTATGCAAGCAGGCCTTCGCGGTAAGACCGGTATTTCAGTGAGGGCAGCGGTGTGGCTACTTAACTACCTCCAGATTTTTACTTATGTTACCTAGTCTTGAGAAACTCAGGACTTGTTACATGTACTGTACGGGCTATTAACAGTATCACATATCATCAAAAGATGCAGTGGAAAAACCAACGTGTCACTCAGCTCACAAGTTCTGCAACCGGACTTATTGAACATATTAACAGCAAAGAAGAAAAAAGTTAATACATATGGCAGGACATGGCATTTGATCTCTACTGTGTATAATCAAACTAAAAACCACCAGTATGAAAAGAATGCATGGACTCTATGCAGACTCAGGCCAGGACCCTTCGTAAGACTGTCAGTCTATTAAGGAATGAATGAATGAATGGTTGCTTAAAGGCACATCGGGACAAAATGCCATGTAGTGCCATAGATACACTGTAAAATAATGTTCCTTTGTTATTGATCAAAACAACAAAACCCACAATAAAAATGCTCACAAAACCATGAATGGTTTCAAAGTATGTTACGAATGTTAGGTTGTTTGAAAAGAAAAAAAATCTTAGAATGTTTTCCAATCGGTGAAACAGACCAATAACATGAAAATAAGATGCCTTATGTAGGAACCTTTTCAAAGGAGTTCCTTGAAACTATTTACATTAAAATATCTATTTCTGGATTTGTTAAAAACCACCACAATCAAATAAAATATACTTGACAGTCAAACGACAATCACAGGCTGTACTACATTGTTATAGTCAAGTGCTATAACGTGTCTTATATATACTTATTGTTCACTTAATTTAACTAAGATGAATGTGCAGTCAGTTTTCCCCATATCCCCTCATTTTACTTTCCAAAGATGTTGACCGTTGACATGCAGGCTACTGACACTCCATGTTGCGCCATATGCCTTCTCTAAATTAGAAAAACACCCACCCAACATAAATTCATTTCAAATCGCATATTATAGACTTATGTGCTTCTGGTTTTCTGAAAGCTACTTTGGGTCTTGGAGTGAATGAGTGCTTAAAAGCACATCGGCCCACAAAGGCCATTTAGTGCCATAGAATCGTAATAACATAATGGTGTTTTGTTATCGATAAGAAAAGAAAAACAAAGCAATGAATAAGTATAAATCTTCACAGAATCAGTATGTTACTGATTACAAGCAATGCATACAGGGTTGTTTCAAAAGACAGACATTTTTCTAGGACATAGCGCCAGTCAAAGCAATGGGTCTGTAGTTGTTGGGATCTCTAGAGCCCTTGCAAGATTTGGTTAAAAGGAAAACAGCTTCTTTCCAATACGTTCATAGACAGTTCCCTCCCTTCAAAGATATGTTAAAGATCTGCCAAAGACATTGAGAAGAGAACACTGGTAAGTTTCCCAAAATTTGGTAGGGAATTTGCTGGGTCTAAGTGCTGTGTTGTATGATATCTTATGGCAACTCCTTTCAGAGGAAAAGTATTATCGTCTGAATAACATATGGTACCTCCATGTTGTGTGATATGTTTTTTGCTAGATCGCAGACCATAGATGACAACTTTTCCCATATAAAACATTGTTTTGAATTTGCGCAAGATGGACTAATGTGTTTCTAGTTTATTTAGGAGTTTATTATTCTTCACAGACCATGAGTGAACGGTTGCTTAAAGGCACACACATGCCATCTAGTAAAACAGACCAATCTTAAATAAGAAGATAACTAGCTGCTAACTGGAGAGACCTTATTAATGAGTTCCTTAAAAGTATTTACACATGAATGTCTATTTTCTGATTCAATAAAATCAACACTATCAAATTAAATATGTCTGACAGTCAAAAGACAATCACAAGCTGTGCATTGATTCGGAAGGTTCCTCCTTTATTCAAAAGGAAGGTGGCCAATCTGTATCATAGCTACAACATTTTTCTGATGCCTTATAATTCTAAAGCCTCCAGGCCAAAGACCAAGCTGGGGGTGAATTTCATGTAATTTGTTGTTAACTGCAACATCCCACTTAGACTGCCATTTGCATTTTAAAAGGTCATTCTTGTTTTAAATCAGCCTATGGAGTTGGAATATGTTTAACATCTCTCAATTAACCTGCTTTGGTTGCAGCATCCAGTTTCACGTTGCCCCTTGTACCAACATGATTGGGAATCAAGAAAAATATCAAACATATAGAGAACTAGAGCCTATAACTCTGCCGAAAATATAGAAGATGTACGTGCTCAGAAGTGATCAGCGAGGTATGTCCACTACTATCAAAGGGGTTCCCATGCCTCCACACACGAGAAATCTCACTAAAATATTCAATGTTATGGCCTGTAAAAATCTTTAGCAGTAAAAGATTAAAAAAAATACTTCTTATTGGGCATAGTCAATGATATCCCTAAGGTAACTGTAAACCTGTAGTGACCATCACCTGCGTAAGTAATGAGATTATGTCATTTGAGTGAACGGTTTTAAATATTAAAATGAATTAGAATATGGGTTGACTACAGACGGCTGACTATGATATTCTCTCCCTGATAACACTCAGGAACCTGTAGACGCACCTTGTTATATGATTATGCTGCTGTGAGGTGTGTTTTGGGATGGGGCTTTTAACTCGCTTGCAATGGTACTCATTACCTTAAGGCCTTCAGAAAGTATATGGGGACCATGCTCTCTTCAACACCTTTCACTGGTCAACACTAACATTTTCTGTTACATTTTGTGTTAAGACATATTATGGGATAGATACATGTATGTGTTATCACCTAACATATGCACATCACTTCAAATAGCGTGTTACCACCCTGGTAACACTAACTCCGATGTTAACATCTGTGTTAACACCATACTTGAGGTCAGCCAATGGCTTGTATTCAGTATGCTATAAGCTATAAGCTATGAGCACGTGTGGCTACCAAGTGTAGCTGGTGTGGATATTTCTAACTAAAATTTTCAACGTTATAGCCTGTAAAAATCTTCAGCAGTAAAAGATCAAAAAAATAATTTTTATTGGGCAAAGTCAATGATATCCCTAAAGTAACTCTTAACCTGCAGTAACCATCACCTGCGTAATTAATGAGAATATGTCATATGAAAGAAAAGTTGTAAGTTTTGAAATAAAACAGAATATGGATTCAATAATGACAGGTGGCGATGATATTCTCTACCTGATAACACTCGGGAACCTGGAGATATAACTAAGTTATAGGATTATGCTGCTTTGAGGTGTGTTTTGATACAGGGCTTTTAACTGGCTTGCAATGGTACTCATCACCTTACGTTTTGAAAGTGACCCGGGTATTGAGTACGATTCTACCTTAAACAGGGTTATTTGGGTTTGTTGCTAGTTGAAGGGCAAAAAAAGCTCCCTCTCGGAACTCCCACTTCTTTGTCATAAATATCAAAGAGTGAAGCCCCCACTTGGACTATAAATTTTCTTTCAGATAAAGCATTTTGGATAAAAAGGGATAAACGTCCTATGAGGTCTATATTATATAGATTTTTCATATACTTTGTTTCCAAGTAGTGTCATATGCTTTATCAAAGTCCAGATATATGGCAGGAAGCAGGGAAGGATCTCTTTCATCAGCTTGGGTCATATCGCAACAAGATGGAAACCTGGAGCCAGCAAGAAATTTCTTACGTTTCATGAGTAGTTTCAAGGGCTCTTTCAGTTGTAGAAGGACAATATACAGCCCTCCATAATGCTGCACATTTATAAAGCGTCCAGGCCAACCTGCATCTTGCGATCTAGCAGTGATACGAACCTGCAAACTCATACTTGGAAACTAGTTATAGAAACTCCATTTAAAGATCCTTCTACTACAAACGTTTTCAAAACGCACAAGGTGATCCATTGTGCTTCTGGTTTTCCTGAATGAATAAATTAATGAATGATTGCTTAAAGTCACATCGGCACACAGACAACATTTAGTGCCATAAAATCTTTGTAAAATAATGGTCCTTTGTTTTTGTAGAAAACAACAATTAAGCAATAGATAAAAAAAAATGTTCACAAAATAATGAACAATTTTAGATGATAAGTAGTGCATACAAGGTTGTTTCAAAAGAAATCATTGTTGTATGGATGATTTTCCTTACAACTATTTACATTAAACTGTTGATTTCTGGATTCAATGAAATCAACACAATCAAATAAAATGTGTTTGACAGTCAAACGTCAATAACAGGCTATACATTCGGGAGGATATTTATTTCAAGAGGAAGGAGTGAGTCAAGTGAGAATGACCAATTCTTATTCTTGCTAAAACACTTTCCTCATGCCAAATACTTCTATAACCTCCAGTCCACAGACCATTTGCCATTTGTGTTTCAAAAGGACATTGATGTGTTTCTTAAAATCGCCATAAGGAATTGGAATATGAATGACTCTTCTCAAAAGACCAGCTTGGGCAGCAGTATCTACCTTTTTATTACCCCTAATGCTAACATGACTGGGAACCCAACAGACTAATATTCCTTTCTCTTGGTACTGTCCAGTCTTGGCCCGAAATGGCCTGAAGAGTAGATAAGATTCCTTTCAACATTTGTCTTCTCAAACCCGACCAAGAGCAAGAACTGGAACTGCTGAAAATAGACTTATTTTGAAAGCATTCAATAGAAGAATATTTATCAATGACTGCTGCTGCAACCTTGTTTTTTTAACAGTCATAAGTGAAAATAAGAATCATTGTCCTGAAGTGAATCCTTCACTTCATTAAGTAGACTTAAATACTTTTAAGGATCGGTATGATCCTTCTTGGTATATGAAAGGGTGAGGTTGACCATTGGAGTAAGATATGTTCATGGAAGAGTTTTAGGTAATTTACATTTTTGTATGATGTTTGGGTTAACATCTCATTCCTCCAAAGACTTTTTAATACTAATACCAAAAGTTGGAAAGGTCCACATGTTGAGCACTCAAAATTATAAACAGTGTCGTCTGGTTTGGAAAGGTCCACATGTTAAGCACTCAAAATTATAAACAGTGTTGTTTGGGTTGGCTGCTTTCTTTATTGCAACTTGGATGGCAAGCTTTATGAAGATGTGCTGGTGAGGTTCTAAAGGCTCCAATAGAAAGCCTCAACCCCTGGTTCTGAATAGGATCCAGCAAAGAAATGTAAGATTTACATGCCGCTCCATATGAAAAATACCCATAGTCTAACTTGGATCTAGCAAGGGCCATATACAGCTGTAAAAGAACTGTTAGATCCCGACCCCAGTCAGTGTTGGAAACATTACTCTCCAGAAAGTGTATGCGTTGACACACTTTTTCTTAAGGCCCTCAATATGAGGGACAAATGTCAGTTTTGAATCAAGTAAAATGCCAAGGAAATATTCTCTTTTTTTTTTACAGAAACACGATTATTATAAAGAACCAAATAATGATCTGGATGAAGACCCCTTCTTTTACAAAAATGGACACAGACATTTTTTGCTTGGGAGAATTGAAAACCATTGCTATCAGCCCAATTTTCTATTCTATTTAGATGAAGTTGGGGCTGCCTTTCTATGGCTTGCATTTGTTTTAATCAATAAGAGACACCGAAGTCATCAACAAACAAAGAGTTGTCTGCACTATTTCGTATACATCTGGTGATGCTGTTGATCTTGACAATTAATAGAGTGACAGATAAAATAGTTCCGTGGGAAACTCCTATTTCTTGGTCATGAAAATCAGAGAGAGAGATGTCCCTACTCTGGCTCGAACTTTCCTTTCAGAGAAAAAGGGTAAAACGTCCCCTAAGGTCCATATCATGCACATCTCTCATAATTCCGCATTTCCAAGTGGTGTCATATGTCTTTTCAAGGTCAAAAAAGATAGAGATCACGTTCTCTATTTAAGGCTGTGATGCTGGTGACACGCCCAAAATAAGACATCTCCTAGTTTAGCTCTCTTGTCCCCTTTCTAACATGTGGGCATTGTCTTTTTATCTTGAAGAATTTGTATCACCCTTTCTTACAAGTTTTTCAACCAACTTCAAATACAGTATATCTATTTGGTAAGCGAGAGCATGTTGATGATTATGAAGTCATTATACCACATCATGACAAAGCAATCAAACTCATTTGACAGGGAAACAACAATTTGAAAGGTTGTTTTTATACTTTATTAGTACAAGTGTGTGCTTGAAGCAAAGATTCGATGCCATCTCCACACCAAGCACATGCCCTTATCTACTTTCAAGCTATCATGCAAGACATGATCATGATCATGTATGGGAAGGAGAAGATAAAAATCAAAGTTGATAACTGAATCATGTTTTATTTCAACAAGTGTTTTGTATTGTGACAGTTTCCCAAATGTTCCCTGAACCCTATATGGCTAGGGCAAATAAAAATCTCAAAATGTTATCAATAAATGGTACACACTCTCACCCACAAGTGTGTGTGTATGTATATATATTCATCACATCCATAGCAACTCATAACTCAACTCAAGACACTGGTTTGCACTGCAATGCATTCAGTGGAGTATACAACTTTGCCACCATTGGAATGAGACATTCTATAAAATGCATTTACACTACAAGCATAAATAATATAGCTTGTATTTATTTTTTCCATATTAAGATTACATTTGCCTATCTGCTTGATTTCTCATCACAAGGTTTAAAGAAACAAACATGTTTATTTTTCAAGCCTATAATCATTAGCCCTGCTTAGGCTCATTAAAAGCACCTTTTATTACAATTAATATAATCATATTGCATAATGGCACTAGAATAAATGTCAAATAAACTTCATTAGCAAAACACATTTCCTGATATGCAACTGATCATTACATTATGAGTTCACATATTCATGTAAACCATATACAATTACAAGACACTCCCTCATCCTGTACCAATACAAGTACTAGGTGAGTAAACATGTGTCGCTGTTTATCCACATTTGAAACATCTTTTAAATACACACACAAATAAATAATGCTGGATGGCCAGTATAAATAAAATATCACAGCTGTGCAAAAGTAAGACCCACAGCAGAACCTTCCAATCATGGAACTCTCAACAGCATCTACTGCTCCAAAGTCCCAGTAATGTATAAAATTGTCCTACCTCAATCAACAAGTGTCAACGCACCAACTAATATAGACATTTGAAAGTAAACTTAGTGCTTCAACTCTAAATGAGTCATTTTGAAGGAAAACATATATCTGGTTTCAGTTCTTCGCTGTAACCTGCAGTTGTTTTTATAGACCTGAAACAAATGCAATATGCACTATTCATCTCTGCAAAGGTATATAATTATCTAGGCTATTGTCATACATGAACAAATGAAAAAAGCAATTTCCTGTATGGACAAAATCAGCTGTCAATAGTCCAATAGTCAAATAATCTGAAATCTCTTTCTGGTCTTGAAATAACAACTTTGAATAATTGAAACAAGTATACTCATAAATGGAAGCCCAACAAATCACATATATGCAAAAAGTAACAGATATCAAAATAACATAAACATCCATCAAATGACCAACCGAGAAACTATCCATTATGATTACATCCATCAACTACAATGAAGTGATGAGTGTACGTTCCACACCAACATATGAACACATCCACCCTTAACAAGAAAATCTTTCAATTCCACTAGCAAAATTAAAGATATAGGATCAATATTAAAACCTAATTGTCGGAAATCTTTTCATAACTAAAACACATACATCATTTGAAGGCACCTCATCATAGTTATAACATGCCCAACAGAGAAACATACCATTATGCACAACTTATTATTAGTTGCAACGGTAGATCAACTATGTATTACATTCCACTTCAGCCAAAATGCAAGTTGTTTTTTAAAGATTTTAACAATAGCAACAATGTTCACAAATATATTGAAATCAGCAAAATGGAAAGTTCATGTTTCAAGGCATGGTTAGGTATTCGACCAGTTGACAGTGGCATCTGAAACTTAGAATCTATCTAAATTCATTTAAATTATACCCCACAATAATAATTCCAAGAAACTTTGCAAAAGCTATCCTTGTAAAATCCCTTTTGGAAATCCAAAATAAAAAAGGGAGGTCACCAGTCATCCCGTCCATATAGGTGGCGCTATATTTTCAAATTTCACGTCTTAAATTGAAAGTGCATTTAAGAAATACCCCGAAAATAAGAACTTCATCAAACCTTACACATTGTCAGGTCCCCTTTGAATATCTAAAATGAATAGGGGGTCAGTAGTACTGCCGTTAATGTAGGTGGCGCCAATGTGCCACTTCTGCCTGCAAATTACGGGCTTGATTTTTGAAATGTACACACCTTGCAGTGCGTACTTGCTGAATTCTTCTATTTTATGCCTTCATGCATAATCCAGATTTTGCCTAATTTGGACCATTAGATATCCAGAGGGGGGGGGGGGGGGTGTATAGAATTGAAAAAAAATAATCGTGCCCTGAAATTCTTTGAAAAAAAATAATTGTGCCCTGAAAGTCAGTGAAAAAAATAATTGAGCTCTGACTCTAGGAAAAAAAATAATTGGCCTCCGGTAGTTTACATGTCAGTACTATTGGGAAAGAACAAGAATGTGAAGAAAGGTTGGGGTACTCAGATAGGGCTGAGAATGCATCTCAGAGCATCTAGAACCCTCTGGCTTCTGGGGGCCTTGAGCGGCCCCCAGCCCCCAGCCCCAATGGCAGTGCGCCACAGGCAGACGGCCCTGCACACATAAAAAGGGTGAAAAAAAGATATATTGTTTTCTCAAAACAGAAATACTTTTCATCTGGAATCACTCATTTGGGTCTCGGGTAAGGCTGAGAGTGCATCTCAGAGCATCTAGTACCCTCTGGCTTCTGGGGGCCTTGAGCGGCGCCAGCACCCCAGGCCGCTATGCCACTGGGCCCCAGGCAGACGGACTTGCACACCCAAAAAGGGTGAAAATTGTATCCTCAAAACAGAAATACTTTTCATCTGGGATCACTCATTTGGGTCTCAGATAAGGCTGAGAAAGTTCTCAGAGCATCTAGAACCCTCTGGCTTCTAGGGGCCTTGAGCGGCCCCCGACCCTTGGCCGAAATGGCAGTTTACCACGGACAAACGACCCTGCACACAAAAAAGGGTAACAAAAAGGTAAATTGTTTTCTCAAAACATAAATTCTTGTTATCTGGAATCACTCATTTGGGTCTCAGATAAGGCTGAGAATACATCTCAGAGTATCTAGATCCCTATGGCTTCAGGGGGACTTCAGCGGCCCCAGACCTCTGGCCGCAATGGCACGCAGTGCACCACCGGCAGACAGCCTGTGCGCCAATGGCATACGAACTATAAAAGATTCAAGGCAAGTCAATTTCTTGTCCTTTCTTGTACTTCCCTACAGTAATGGAAAATAATTGAGCCCTCAAAATTTGTAAAAAAAAAATTGAGCCCCGAAATGATGAAAAAAAAAATTGAGCTCTGAATCTCAAAGAAAAAAAACTTCTATACTCACTAACTTTGCCTGTTCTACATTATATATATATATATATATATATATATATATATATATATATATATATATATATATATATATATATATATATATATATATATATATATATATATGAACCATTCAGAACAAGAACGTGAGAGTACATCGCAAACTTAAATTTCATTTCACACAATAGATGGCAGGCCAAGCATTCCTACCCTATAAAATGGGAATGGGATGTTCCAACCGTTTATATGTCACGTATCCAATATATTCTGTAGGGCAACAGTTAAGTTGACATCTGTAGTCTTGTTGATTCGGCAGGAGAGGCTCCAACAGACTTTTTCAAATGAATCTGCAGAAGAACCTTCAATAATTCACATACATCAAAAAATGTAGATGTATTAGTAAGCGTTGACTATCAACCCAGACCATTGCAGAATTGTTTGCTATTATTACTGTCACCACAGTGAGATATCTGTGGTGTAATGGTTAGGAAGTCTGATCAGGAATATTTCAGCACAGGTTCGATTCCCAGTGGGAGTAACATTTTTCTTTAGCGCTTCATGACTAACACGTTTCTGGTTAAATCTCTTTTCGTTCCAAGATACATTTAGCTTAGAAAATGTTTAAACTCATTTAATGATACTGAATGACCCAGATAGGGCCCCGTTTCTATGTCACGTATCCAATACATTCCGTAGGGCAATAGTTAAGTTGACATCTGTAGTCTTGTTGATTCGGCAGGAGAGGTTCCAACAGACTTTTTCAAATGAATCTGCAGAAGAACCTTCAATAATTCGCATACATCAAAGAAATTTAGATGTATTAGTAAGCGTTGACTATCAAACCAGACCATTGGAGAATTGTTTGCTATTATCACTGTCACCACAGTGAGATATCTGTGGTGTAATGGTTAGGAAGTCTGGTCAAGATTATTTCAGCACAGGTTCGATTCTCAGTGGGAGTAACATTTTTTTTACGCTTCATGACTAACACGTTTCTGGTTAAATCTCTTCTTTCCTAGACACACTTAGCTTAGAAAATGTTTAAACTCATTTAATGATAATGAATGACCCAGATAGGGCCCCGTTTCTATGTCACGTATCCAATACATTCCGTAGGGCAATAGTTAAGTTGACATCTGTAGTCTTGTTGATTCGGCAGGAGAGGTTCCAACAGACTTTTTCAAATGAATCTGCATAGGAACCCTCAATAATTCACCACCGTATTTTGTTGGGAGAAAATATATTTAAATATATTTTCTCCCCCCAAAAAACGATGGTGAAAATATATTTAAATATATTTTCTCCCAAAAAAATACAGTGGTGAAAATATATTTAAATATATTTTCTTATTCAGACTTGGTCCATCGTACAAGAAGCTTATCAAACTAGTAAATACTCTCTATCTCCTTGCACATATATTTTTACTCCGATTGTGCTTCATTATTACCACTATGATGTTGGACCAGTCCCTCTTTCTAAGATCTGTAAAGATCCGAGGTAGGCGAGTTCGAGGTATGCGAGTTTTCTTTTTGCATAAAGGCTGCTACATCAAGTAATCCTGAGTGGTAACGTTTTTGGCTGTGAATGCGCCTACACTTTGTGGCGCTGAGTATCCAATGACTGCTACTGCAACACATGGTATCTACGGACATCACTTACCTTTACCCCCTAGACCTGCAGTTGCCAACCAGTTGCACACAAGGGAGGAACCTTTTTGGTCCTTTCAGGATACATCAGTGTCACTGTAGATATTAACCCTTATGCTTATGCTGGCGAATTAAGCTAATGCAAAACATCTGGACATGACTGAATCCCTGGCAAATGGGTTCTCATCTGACGGTACTCAACGAGAGCTATCCAATGAAAACAAACTTGACAAGGTTTAGATGGTTTTCAAAAATCGTTGCATCCCTGTGCTTTGGACAAACGTAACCTCAGCACTGAAAGTATTAAGTAAATCACTGAAATACTGCAGCAGTGAACATCAGATGTTGCAATGGTTGAAGA
This sequence comes from Maea johnstoni, assembly GCA_963942565.1. NCBI lineage: Eukaryota > Metazoa > Annelida > Polychaeta > Spionida > Magelonidae > Maea > Maea johnstoni. Next base: position 14,133,747 of record OZ012693.1, on the reverse strand, counting down.
ACGAATGAATTGGCAAGTGCTGAATGGTGCATCGGCACACAAAGGCCATTCAGTGCCATAAAATCTGTATAAAATAATGGTCCTTTGTCATTGTAGAAAACACTAACAAAGCAATGAATACATTTTTAAAATGTTCATAAAACAGTGATGGTTGAAGATGCAACAGAATATGGAGGTTCATGCATATACTAGCTGGGATGCAGCATAACCTCCATAGATCAATTTGTTACATTTGGATTGCATGAGGGATCCGCCAGGACGTAATGTTTGTTACGATGCCTGGCTCCAAAGCGTGGTCTTGCAGGATTGAGTCTCTACTACATCCCCATAAGTGGGTTAGCTTGGTCGCTATATAAATGCGTGCATTGTGGATGGTTGCCTATGGTGCTTCTGCAACTGAAAGTTCCCTTGGAACTATCCCTGATAAGCCGGGAAGTTCTTCCCAGTTGCAGGTTCTTTTCTCGTTGCAATATCAACTAGGCTATTGAAATTGACGTAAAAACCCATTCCTTCCCTCCTTCCTTTAGCATATAGCCACTGGATCACTACTGCTAAAAGTAAGCTAATAATTTTTGGCAGTGGTGCTCTTGGGGCCATATGCAAAAGGAATTAAAGAAGGAATGAGTTGTACGTCAATTTCAGTTGTTCACGACATATTGGAAGCGATTGGCTCGGTCCAATTGTACGTCGGGCAGATGAAAATGTTACCAGTGACCCATGGTTAGTTAGTGATTTTCTCAGTTTTACCCCAACACCTACATCACTCATCATAACCTCACAATCTAGCCTAGATAGAGTAGAAGTAATGATTGTTATCAAAATTCCAAAGTTCATATTTGGCCTTGATCACTTTGAAGTATTAGTTATAAAATCTGTATTGAAAGTTCCAATATGCATGGATGCTGTAAACTAACAAATGAATACTCATATGATACGTGTCCATTATACAAATATGCCATGCCAGTGTGGGTAACATGACGGAATGTTTCCCTGAGGGAGGATGGTTTTCCCGAGGGCGGAGCCCTCGGGAAAACCATCCTCCCGAGGGGAGACATTCCATCATGTTACCCACACTGGCATGGCATAATTGTTTTATTATACCGAACAAACCCCGTTTGTAATTGTAAACAAAGCAAGGTCACAGATGACTGATGATTCACACATTCCCCGCTAGGTGTCGCTAGTGGCAACGGGCAACATGAAGCCCTCACTGATGGCATCAGGCAACATGATGATTGTTCACTGTTAAGTCAGCCAATCACGGCTTACGATCTTAAAGTGAGGTATAATAAAATCAAATAACTGTTTAATGCCAATTAACACTGGTAAGGTGAATGTAAATTAAAACTGAGTTCACATGTTTCAACAGTAGGGTAAACTTTACCAAGTAACCTTAAATAAAATCACAACCGCAAATTTACGCGCACAAGCACAAAGCAAGGTATAGTCCAGAACAGTATTTACCCCTGACGTGTGGTAGGATTATTTGAGACCTGGCAGGATTAGCAAATCAGTTCACACACCCTTTACAAACACCACTAGGCAAATAAGGATGAGCTGATCCCAGGGAATATTTATTTGTTGCTGGTGTCACCAGTGTTACTTGCAAACCGCAATGTCAATGGGCCATATCACAGTTTTAGGATTATTTTCTTTTATCTGTGAATGTGCTTTTCATTTTTCATGTTCCATCGCACAATATAATTTATATAGACACAGATGGGTTGGTTAAATGGAATGTCATTAGTTGTTAGGAGCATTTCTAGCCAAATTCTATTTTCAAAAACAGTCATTTTGGATAGATGATTATCACGTTTGTACCTTCTAACATTGTCTATTAATCACTCTGGAGAAATTGGTAGTTGAAATAGTGTCAATATGTGGCCTTATTTCGAAACCTTACCTAAGACATTCAATGGGATATAGATGAATGACATTTGAATCATGAATAAAAAAGCAAAAAATACAAGACGTTTTAATGTACATTTAATTAATACATTTCTACATATTGGTTTGAAGTGATGTACAAAAGCCTCTTTATGCATGGTTGTAAAAGAAAACAATACATGTTTAGATTACAGATTTGGTCATAACACTTATTAATGATATATTATTAGATGTTTAGGGTCGTCAGAAAGATAAAGCAAAATTATTGTTATATTGTTCTTACTAGTCTGAAGCATTGATATACCAAATGATGTTAAATGAAGGCTGGTACTCACCAAAAAGGCTATTGCATTTTGTTATGGTAATCAGCTGTTTCAACTTACCATTTTCACGATTATAGTTGAATATTCATGGTTGGTATAACAATTTTCTGGCCATGGGTTTTACAAGACTAAGTCTGCGTCTTTTAAATTGATATTCATAATATTCTATGAAAGTATTTACTACATATACTTTACTCTCATGGCTTATATTTTTACCATTGTTTGATTAGAGGCTGGTCTTAACTGATTCAAGAATTTGAACTCACTGTGTTTTCTAAAACTTCTACTCACTGTACTGGATTCTTAGTTCTTTCTTAGTGTGAAAAGTTCTTTAGCAAATGATGCAAGGGTAGACTATTGTTTCATTTGTGTAGAGATTTCCATTAATCAGAATTCTAGCTCTAAATGGTTGAGTAGGTAAGCTGTTCATAATGGCCCTTGCAAATATGGTGGCCAGTGTAACCACAATGCACAATTTTTAGAGGTGAGATTCTGCTCATGTGAAATATGAAACAATTGTTTTCCGAGGTTTTTAACTTAATATTTTCTTTTTGAAGAACCATAGGCAATTTAGGTAGAATATCGATTTTGTCTATGAAATTAACATGAGAAAAAATTAAATTCTTCATACAATACGTGTAACATATCATACCTGCCCGTCCATTTGAATATATTTTCAACTAAAAGCGATGTTTCTAATCAAGAAATTTGGAAGGGAACTATTCACATACAGACAGAAATGGTAATTGCAATTGATCTTCCTACATTTTAGGGTGGAATTAAGTTCCAAGATATCTATTCTATTGGGCATTGCTGGTAACTCGAAAATATTGTTACTGGCAGATTTAAACATGGGTCTCTGTCTAGTCGCGTACTTGACGATTCTTGAAGCGCATGCCCTGACGGCCTCTGCGTGCACACTTGAAACTGAGGGAGTAGGTGACGTCAACATACTCCTCTGGGCAGCATGGGTACTTCTTGGAATTGCGGGTGGCGCTACTGGCGACGAGGGTCCACTTGGGGTTGGGGACAAAATAACCGATGTCTACGCTCTTAGCCATGGGAACGAGGTTGATGTCATCGGCAGAATACGCCCATGACCCGAACTTGAGGGCACAGGTCTGTTTGCATGTCAGCTGGGTGGTATTGCAGATGGCACTCAGGACTTTTGGAACAACCACAATGATGGAACCGGCACTCGAAAGAACTGCTTTCGCATTGAACATGTCCTCCGGTTTTCTGTCACTGAAAGATATAAAACAAGAAATGGAGTGTTTTGTTGTTTTTTCACATTCTTTACCCTTGACATGCAAGAAATACGTAGTGTAAAGATTATAACATAAACTCAGAGAGGGAAACAGTTTTGATCAGATATGGAACCTCTTTTTAACTGACATTAGAATAGACAACAATACCAAACATAGTTGGTATCTTCTATAAAACTAGCTATTTTTGATCTGTACAATTCCCAACTGATGTATTTATAACATTACAAAGTACTTTCAAACTGTACAACATGGTGGTGATTGCCATCTATCTGCCTAAGGTACTCAATAATTGAACTATGCTTATGTTTATTTTGTTGTTAAAAGACATACATATTCTTATTTGTTATCGCCTATTATTACCCTGCCTCGAATGTGTCTCATTGCATCTGAAAAGTTGTCAGAGACTTTAAATGAGGCTGTAAATATCAACAGGTACTCCAGCACTAAACTGTGTTTTTTACTTGCAAGGTGTCAGAAATGAGACTTACGAATTAAAGAGGAAGATGTCCGGGGTCCAGATGTGGTTAAGTTCCACACGAAGAGAACCAAGATCGTTCGCATCCTCAGGGGTCCAGGCCAGGCGGGGATCCTCCCAGCTCTAGATTAGAAAAAGGAAATATATGCATATTTCTAGACAAAATGTATTATATTAAAAACAAGTCGAAAGTCCTGATCAAGCATGGATCCTGTCAGCCCTGATAATGATGAATGGAAAGAGAAAAATATATGTACCTGATATGCATCAATGTAAAACCGAGCTGTGGGCATCCTTGGAAAATATTCTGTTTCAACTATCTAGTAAAGCTGTTGCTACCACGTTTCAACATTTTTATTATGTCACCACGAATAACAATTGGTGAAAGTTTTGCTTCTCCTGTAGAATATTTTTTCGCTCAATACCATATGAATATGATATAAAATAATCATATATTTGATAATGATATGATGCTACAGTGCAGGCATTTAATTCCTGCTCCAGTCGACCGGACGTCAGCCAATGCCTAGTTGTACAAACAGCCATGAATAACATGTCTAAAAATAAGTCAACACATCAATGACGTCACGCACCTAGCATGCGAATCAAAGCTACGTTCAGTTGTGAGGTCATTCATGCACACATACCCAATAAACTGGGTGGCAATTGGACGTGCAGTCATGTATCTTGCCCGGACTCCCCAAATCCAAAATGCAAGAATTAATTGTCGACACTGTATGAGAAAGAGCCCTGGAAGTGATAGTGTTTACCCAGTATTTGTGTGCACCGCTTTTCAGTCCTATGTCATGCACTGACCTATTTTGAATTGTGTTACAATCCCTTGTGGCTATGACTCACTGTTTACAAAGGGTCTTGGGAACAATATTGCTATTTTCAACTTGTAATCTTAGAAATACAGGGTACGCCCTATTTTGTAATACTCATTATTTACTCTCCTTATGTGTCTTCACGACAGGCAGGGATTCATATGTATTTTTTATATCTTTACTTTTGATTTTTAAGGGCAGACTTTTCGGAGGGCTATGTTATCCAGCAAAGCTTAAGGAATTGATCCACGAGGGATCAGTTTGTATGCTTTAGGGTAGCTTATAAGGTAAAACATTCAACATGAATTGTGCTAAAACTCAAGGCCTTGGGGAAACCTTATGGGGCAACCTTAAGGGGCCAATGCTATGTTTATACCATAGTTACAGAGCCATTTTTTTAATATATGTATTTCTGCAGCAGCTCAAATATCCTGACATCTATGTGGTATTTGAGGGAGAAATGTTTCAGATATCGCAAAAAAACATTCTTCTCAGTTCCAGCATATTTTAATAATAATGCAGATAACCTATTGATCTAATGCTTCTTTTTTACTAAATGAATTGAAATGCAAATGCTTTGACAAGAAGTTCAGTGGATTTTGTGGAGGAGTGAAATAATTTAAATAATTAAGGTTTCATGTGCAAAGTGGTGATCCACAAAATTACATGAGTTATTACACCTTTGCAATTTGCTATGTTATATATTCATTTAAGCAATCATTCATTCATTCTTTTTATATACCAGTGTACATAAGCAGAATGCCTTAACCATTAAGCTGAATTGGCTAATTTGGTTAATACAAAATGATGCTAAGATTTTTTTGGAAATGACTGAAAACCTGGCCCATGGGTACTCATCTGAGAGTACTCAGTGAGGGCTATCTAATGAATACCAAATTGACACGGTTTACATGTTTTTCAAGAAACTTTCCATCCTTGTGATGTGGATGAAAGTAGCCATAGCATTGGAAGGGTTAAATGTATTCAGTTTTGCAGACGTAAGGCCCTGCTCTGGAGAGATTGATGGCTTAATTGCTTTTGAGCTATTAATAATAAAACAAGGTTCACATATGTGTGTATTTTAACTCATACGTAATGGTGAGTGTGGGTGATATAGTCATTACCACAGTGAGAGTTTACCGACCTACTAAAAAGAGCAAACCTGTGATGGAAAGTACTATAACGCAAACTACAGATTGAAGTGAAGCATCATCATGAAAGGTCGGTGTGGCCTTAGTTATGCAGTGCACAGAATGGTCGACACACAAACGCTAGACAGAGCAACTATGGGGTGGCCCGCAGGAGTTTTAGGTTTACATTCTTCATTCCCCATAGAGTAAGATCTCTCGTGTATCATTTTCTCGTAAGGAACCTTTTTTAAAAGTCCACCGGGGTGCTTTTATCAAGCGCAAACAATATTTCTTGTGTGATTTTGTAACAAAATTCGTAATTGTCATCAAGTAATCATTTTCAAGTTGAACTCTCAGTTAGTGTTAGTTTATGCAATCAATGGCATTTATCCATAAGAGAAAGGCCTTTGAAAACAGAAAGGGAAATACAGTTCAAATTTACATCCTTATTACAACTGATGTCTCCTGCCCATTCTTTAGAATCACTCCTTACTTAAAGCTCATGATAGCTTCAGATTTGCTTACATCATACCTATATGTACTAATCACTGTGGAATGATCTCCCCGCAACCATGCCAACTAGATTTAAGGGTATTGATTATTGCGTGCATACTACTTAAGCAAATAACACTGGTCTGCACGTACGCCTATTGGCAAGTGTTTTAACAGCAGGCTTAGCCTGGAAGTCGATAATGTGTACTATGCTAAACCTGCTTCAGATATTGCAGGTCCTAATACTGCAAGCTTAACTATTAAATCACTGAGAAATGATAAATGAAGATTTTCCCTTAACGGCAGTGTTTTTAAATCCTACCTAATACTATCTGCATCTATTATTAAATTAGTATCATCGAAATATTTTGTAACAATGGCATACACGCATAAGCGCATAGGCACACACACAATCAGACGATTCAAATATTTCATTTGAACAAAGTGCTCTTTTATTAAAAAGAAATACTTCGAATTTGTTTGTTGCTTGCAATGTCAACAGAGCAAAACCGTGCAGTAGATAGATGAAAATAGTCCATATAGTCAAATAAGCTATCCTTTGAAGTAAAGCGTTAATTCTGTATCGTTAATTCAGTATCATATTTCAAAAGCTAATCGTATACGATACGAAGAAATGAAAAGTAAAGAGTTATAGTATGTTCAATGCCCAGTGTTTGTATCCTGATTCCTGACCTACGTGTATTTAGAGTTCCAGGTATTCTGACAGGCATGCAATGTATACAGGACAGGAACATGACTGACATACAAGATATCACCGTTCACACGCTGTTGATTTCATTTCATTTTATTAAAAAATCTAAACCAATCATATTTTTGGACACCAATAATCAAAGGTAATTCCTATGAATCTAACTTCTATTAGAAATATTTCTGAAGGAAAAATGATAATCATGGTACAAATAGAATATTCGTAAAACTAAAGTAATGTCTTATCGAATAGTATGTTTAGATTAAGCCGTTCAATGCTGAGACTAGTTGCACCTAAGGCAAACACATTCAAACATTTTTGATAATCTGCCCAAAGGCTAGGGTTTTAGTCATTTTTCAGCATTTTTCACGTCATTTAATATTGACCAAATTAGCCACCAGCAGCTAAAGGGTTAACACAATGATGATAACCTAGACTGAGTTTAAAGGAGTTCACAGCAGTAGTTATGCTTACCCATGTTTCATAGCCGACCAGGGACAGGCTTTGTTCCTCGACGTCCAGTTCCTTGAGCTTGATGATGCTGAGGCCGTGGCTGATGGTCACTGGTCCGTCCACCCCGGGATGGTCAGCCTTGCTGTAGTGCCTTAGGAGCCCGGTCAGCAGATCGCCAGCCTTGGTGTTGGTGGGCACAGCATTGTCTTGAGAAGAAGATGATGCTTTTGCTCCAAACACCAGCACCAGGCTGGTAGCGACCAGCAGCAGAAGCGGAGAGTGCGCCATTTCTTCTCGGCAGCACACAGTAGAATGATTGCTGTTGCTACGCAGTAAAGCAGCAGCCCAGATATCGATCTGCTATATGGATCTGGGCCTAAAAAGGGGGCGGAACCCTTGGTCGTCGGGGGTGTCACTTCTCAGTGGTGTACACAACGCACTATCTGCGAGTATCCTTGACACGTGATTTTATCAAATCTGCCATCGAGAAGTTTAACCCTTTGCTAAAATTGTGTTAAGTTCATCTCATTGCATGATTTTGGGACCATGATTTTAGTAAAAGAAAAAGTATTAACAATAGAAAGTGAAGATGTGAGTGCGATGGGTGATTCAAGTTCTACGTACAATTTATATATATATATATATATATATATATATATATATATATATATATATATATATATATATATATATATATATATATATATATATATATATATATTTATATATATATATATATTTATGTAAATAGCTTTAAGGTGATGGGTACCATTGCAAGACAGTTAAAAGCCCTGTCCCAAAACACACCTCAAAGCAGCATAATCCTATAACTAGGTGTATCTCCAGGTTCCTGAGTGTTATCAGGTAGAGAATATGATCGCCACCTGTCATTATTCAATCCATATTCTGTTTTATTTCAAAATTTACAACTTTTCTTTCAAATGACATATTCTCATTAATTACGCAGTTGATGGTTACTGCAGGTTCAGAGTTACTTAAGGGATATCATTGACTATGCCCAATAAAAAGTATTTTTTTGATTTTTTACTGCTAAAGATTTTTACAGACCATAACGTTGAAAATTTAAATCTGTGTTAATATGAAAATTGATGATCCAGAATTAAAATGGTCATACATACGTATATTGACTGAACATTCTGTCAAGAATGTTTGTCAAGTTCCTAATTGGCCGATAATGGCAAAAAGATGAAGGAATTCTAAAAAATAAATGCCACTCCCTCTTTACTCACATAGAGCGTACCCCTTTCTTATTTAGCTCACACCTCCCCCCTCACACCGCATAACTCATTTTTCTTGAGGTCGATGGACACTTATACAGGAATGGTGCGTGCCTTGAGCAAGAACAATGTACATATTCGTAGATTCGATACTGCACTAAACTACCTCGGGAACAATTCGCAGAGGAAAATAGGTCAAGGACAGAATGGTTATTCTGTTTGATTTTCTTTCTGCATGTTCTTCCCCTAAGGTAATTATTGGCTTTTTTCACGTGTTATGTAGCGTGATATCTTGAAGAAATGGAATGTGACAATACGTGATACTTCTTTTCTATCACCAGTAAAGTCGCACAATTCCCATAACTCATCCATAAACTTTTTTATTTGGTCTTAAGTATATGCCTAATATTTTTTTTTTCAAAAACAGAGGGAGATAGCACACTGCTGTTAAATCAGTTTATCTCATATCAGTTTTACCGTCCCTAACTTAGTTAAATTGATTAGATGTAGCAAGTTACAATAACAGTCACTAAGATATATATGTATGTATGCATGTAACTGCAAGTGTATTCATAACCATATTGTGATTGTATGAAGAAATATATGTATGAGTTAAAGTGTGTTACTCTTGGAATAGGTGTATATGGATGCATGTTTGCATATATATATATATATATATATATATATATATATATATATATATATATATATATATATATATATATATATATATATATATATATATATATATATATATATATATATGCAAACATGCATCCATATACACCTATTCCAAGAGTAACACACTTTAACTCATACATATATTTCTTCATACATTTTATCTTATTTACATGAGATTGGTCTGTTTTACCGATTGTAAAACCTTTTAAGAATTTATAGTTTCTTTTGAAACAATCTGTTATACGGAAATTATATTTTGAAGTTGTTCATTGTTTTGGGATCATTTTTACTCATCTATTGCTTTGTTATTGTTTTCAACAGTAACAAAGGACCATTGTTTTACACAATTTTTATGGCACTAAATGGCCTTCGTGCGCCGATGTGCCTTTAAGCAATCATTCATTCATTCATTCATTATATATATATATATATATATATATATATATATATATATATATATATATATATATATATATATATATATATATATACTAGTACTATACTAGTATATATATATATATAATATATATATATATATATATATATATATATATATATATATATATATATATATATATATATATAGTACTATACTAGTATATATAATATATATATATATATATATATATATATAAGTACGTGCTTGTGTGTCTGTACAATATACAACTGCTGTGTGGTACAGGTACAAAATACAACAAACTATGTTTTTAGGGAATTTATCCCTGGCGTTGTAGGGTTATTGATCTCCTATAGTATAAGCCTTCCTGAGACGGAAGCAGTGATCAATAGACATCACCAGAAAAGTGGTAGTTCCAAGCTGCTGGGAAAAAGGCTGGACCCACAAAATGAACGGCAATCTTCAGTGATATCAAAATAAGCTATATAGAAACAATCATGACACATCGAAATTCACAGCTGAGAAATTGTCAATGATCTTATAATGAACTATGCAGAAATAATCATGACACGACCCAAATGTAAAGCAAACACATAACAAATGCAAAACTTTATACAGAGATAGCCAGCATGCACAATGAAGTACAGCAGAAACTACATGTATATTCTCTATGCCAGTGGTGAGTGTGCACCGTTCAGTATGTACGGAATGAACTCGTTAACACGTGTGAGTTCAAATTGTAATTTTGCCCACAGATGTCCGATGCCAAAATGTATTGGTGATTAATTGACAAAATCTAGTACCAGGTTGTTCATGTCTGACGATATTATCAAATATTGCTCAGCCATATTAATGTGATACATGTATATATCAATTAATCTCAAATAAATAGTCCAATTGGCCATTTTTTAAGCTATATATAGGTCTTTGAATTTAGCAAGCCAAACTCGATTTCAAATGAAGTTGATCATCGTTCGCGCATATACTTAAATGCGTGCATGGTACTCTATGTTAGTGTTGCTGCAAACGCATTTTAGATGCATGTGAGGCCGGGATATGAGGCACTAGAACGGTTAACAATTAAAAAAGCAAAATAAGTAAAATTAGTCACTTAAGTGTACCACATAAAAACTAATGTCGAAGCAACACTATAAAGGAGCCAGACACAGCAAGGCAGAGTAAACAAATATCACTTGAGGGTGTCAGTTAGATTTAAATGGGGCATGTAAAGAATTCTTAGTTCAGTTTGTCCAATAAGGGGGACAGTTGATACACCAACCCAATGCCGCTTAATACAAAGCATTGATCCTATTAGAAAATAGCTTAACTTCTCAACAACCAGTCATAGAAATATAAAAAGAAATACATTATGGGTTTCGTTTCTCTATGAGTGATTTTTGTAATCGTTCTTTCCCCTGCAGGGAGGTACTAAACTAGGGTACTAAACTAGGTTAGTTTACTGCGCAGTACTATTACATACAAGCACTCCACTCAAGGTCCTTGGCCCCCGGGCCTTGGCCAGATGTCTTTCTACTAGGCCACCGAATTATGGTGTTGGATTTCAATGCCAGTTGTGTTGAAATATCACTTGAGGGTGTCAGTTAGATTTAAATGGGGCATGTAAAGAATTCTTAGTTCAGTTTGTCCAATAAGGGGGACAGTTGATACACCAACCCAATGCCGCTTAA
>OZ012693.1:14094679-14117179 GCA_963942565.1 Maea johnstoni | reverse complement strand
TGTTCACCGTGTCCCACTTTGGTTGGAGTATAGAGTTGTATGTCTGCATCACTCTCCCTGAACATGACAGCGTTTGACGTACATTTACCAGGTGTGGCTTCATTTGAATATTACACAGCTGGAATACCTGACGTAAACCTATACTATTTCTATCATCATACATACGTACAGTAAGTTCACTTTTCAACTTATTGGATACGATATACAAGCATATAGTTCTGTAGGAATCGCAAAGAGTACAGGTAACCATATCTTAATACATTATAATGTTACGTTATGTATACAGAAACAATTATGTAACAACTTAATCAAACTGCAATGTCTATTAATGTTTTGAATCATTTGCCAAAAGGTTAAATGATTATCGAGAAGTGTGCTTACTTGACTCTAACCCAGAAATTGTTCATATGTATTTTATCCTTAACCTGTTTCATTGATAATACCAATCATGTCGATATTCGTCTTCGAAAAGTATCCCGTCCTATTTGTCTCACTAACAATGTATTTATGAAATTCAATATCATATGAGTATAATGTTAGGAATTCGGAGAGACTATTTAATCTATCGCATAATTCTGTTCACACTCTCTTTCACGTGAAACATAACACAAGTTATAAAGCACACGTAAAAGATAAACGATATCTTCTCTGTGTGAGTTGTCTGTTATAACTCAGTTGTGCTCCTACAGATATCCTTGTCCATGTACATGTAGTTCATTTGTTCTTCTCTGTATTTTTCTCGGTTTAATTTTCATATATGTTGTATACCTTACGGTACGTATGTATGAATGCATACATTTATGTATGTATGTATGTTTACTATATATATACTATATATATGTAAATTGTTATTATTTTTAATATATATGTTGTTATTATTAATATTATCATATAATAATCATTGTGATTATCATTATCATTATTATTATTATTATTATTATTATTATTATTATTATTATTATTATTATTATTATTATTATTATTATTATTGTTATTATTATTATCAGTATTAGTATTATAATTAATATTATTGTTATCATTAGTTTATTAATATTATTAATATTATTATTATTATTATTACTTTTATTATTATTATTATTATTATTATTATTATTATTATTATTATTATTATTATTATTATTATTATTATTATTATTATTATACCAGCAAAGAGTTTATAGGAGAACCCTTATACACATACACTTATTTCACACAATCTCTGAATATTACATTGCATGTAGATTTTGTTGTTAACGCAAGATATAAAACACAAATAAATGCACCACTATAAAGAGTCCTGCATGAACGTATTGAATATACACTTCCTAGTACGAAATACACACACCACACTTAAGGATATTGAAAAATATTGCAATATTATCTCTAACACGTACTTAATATTCACCACAACAAAAGGTTAGGTATACAGGTATCGCACATTTACTCTAAAGCACACACAAGTATACAAATGCACTAGTGGTGCATACACATGTTTGACTCTATACTGTAGTGCCACTACGATGTATACAGTTAAAGATAATTGTTAAACATACACTCCACGTTACGAACTACATAAACAGACACCGCAAGAAAGAGGCAAGTATGTACCTGTTGGACATACTCTCTATAACACGAACTGTAGATAAAGATGTACCACCCCAGAAAAAAACTTTAAAAATGACATCGCATATTCTCTATGACGCGACGGTATAAAAACATCACAATAGTATTGAACATATACTTATATTACAATTACTCAATCACTTGACATCAATGTAGATAAGCTACAAAAAGGTTGTTTTGGTATGCACATGGACATCACTCATGGGCATCACCAGGACCGTGCTATATAGGTAGTCTTAGAATTGCACAAAATATAACTGTATAGTATTATGATCTTAAAAGCGAGTATTGGAACATTAGTTATGCATTCTTAAATGAAGTCTACAATATCTGGTGGGGGGAGAAGCAAGACAATAAAGTAGGTAATACGTAACATTATTATTTGATATGATGTGATCAGTCGCCTGTAAAAAGCACTACATTTTTTCAGATACTGCAAACATACTGAGTCTCGTAAAATGTAATGCAAGAGCTACCAGCATATTCAAGCCAACCTTCCTTTCGCAAGTTGATATAGAAGCATACTATATGCACTCGATATTGAGAGCATATTGAAAAAAGGTCGCAATAAAATGCTTGTACTAGCTAGTTGCACATTTCGCATTATATGGATCTAGGTCTAACCTTTAAACTGAAATAGGTTAGATATGCGTTACTTAGTAGCGTTGCAATCATATGCATGTCAACCGGAAAACTTGGACAGGTAAGTGCTGATTATCCATTGTTTTTGGGTCACTGTGCTTAAGTCATCTATCAGAGGAATACACCCAGTGATGGGGGATATATGTATTTTTGATGGATTCAGTTTAAAGTACAGTGATCAGTGGCAAGGGATATGAACTGTTCAGTGTTTGGCATCTTACTCGCTTTCTTAATAATAGAGGGCGCCACCCATCACAATATCATAAGGCATGAACAAGTCACTTTTAGCGGACGTACATCTATGATTATCAAAATGGTTCCATCAGCCTCTTGTGTTAATGTTGATAATAACATTTTGTATATCGATATTCAGTCAATAAATATTCATTCATTCATAGCAAGCTATAGACAGCCTTGTTACTTGTTACTTACTTGCTAAGGCTATTTTCGCCAAAGGTACAATAACAGAAAATCTTTGAAAATCATACAAAACACTGTCATGTTGGTATGCATTGGAAAGCCCGCGCTGGGTACTCTCAGATAACTACCCATGTGCTAGGGCTTGAGTTATTTGTTTTGCTATGTTCGCATAATTTGTATTGACTAAATTTGCCACCAGCAGCCAAAGGGTTAATGGAAAATCTAAAAATTTACCCTGAAAGGCGTGAGTGAACATAGTGGGACAACAGCGGTCGTGTGAGACTTCCCATCCATAGTGACCCCGCACAGGGTCATGATGACGTCACGACCACTCTTTAAGGATGGACATATTTGAATGACACTTTAATGCCTAGTCAAGCATAAATGTCACTTTTCGAGGACGGAGTGAGTCTTTTATGTCCCAGATCATTCGTGCGGAAGGCCCACCGTGGTTTTTGGAGACCATAGGTAGCTATAAATGTAGCTATAGACGAGGAGAGAATGCCTGGTACGGTAGAGGCGAAGAGTCGGTGATGATAGCTTTAAACATGCCTTACAATGGGTAACTATTTGTTAAAACTGCATGTGGTAGCATTTGATTTCAACAAAAGAAATAATCACTACCCATCTTCACTAACCTAATACTTTTTAAGCTTAGATGACCAAACATCAAAGTTTTTAAGTATAGAATTCAAGTTGTCAAATTGCAGAAGGGATTGACAAGAAATAAATAAAGGGTGAAATCCTTTATTACAGTAAACTGGTAACATTCCATAGACAGAGAAGTATCAATCACAAGATCATGTGTATAGATAGCACGCTATGTGTACTCGGCCATACTGTGGTGGAACGATACCTTATGTTAAACCCCTATGCTGCTGGTGGCTAATTTGGCCAAAACAAAATGAAGCCTGAAAAAACCTGAAAAATGACTGAACCCCCTGGCATATAGTTACTCATATCATCTCTGAGTACTCAATGCGAGCTATCCATTGAATACCAACATGACAAGGTTTAGATGGTTTCTAAGATGTTTGCAACCTTGTGCTTTGGGGAGAATTAGCCTTAGCATTATGAGGGTTAAGAGGAAGACTCCAATATGTATCTTATGTCTCAACGAGTGGAAATATCTAGATTTTTCTATTATGCACAATATTCATATCCATAACCCATTTGCATCTGCACTGTCTATATGGTCTAAAAATCGAAATACACCCCACAAAATAAACTGTGATTATAAATATTTGAAGGTCACCCTAGTATATTCCATAGATTCCGACATAACTCACCACACAGAGAGGTATGTGGTAACGATTGAAAGGCGATTATCACACCTAGGAGGACCATCAGATTCTAATTAAATTTGTTTAAGAGCATTGCTTTATTACCAAGGTACTTCCATATATGATAGAGAATGTACATCATATATGTACATGGAAGTTTTGATGTTTCATAGTTCAAGAAAGTAATCCACAAGAGTGAGGCATGGGCCAAAATCATTCCCATATCGAAATGGTGGAAGTGTGAAGCTCATTATATAGAATTGATATCATTAGAAATGTACACAAGACGTCTATTAAAGGGAAATGACTTACCATTGTGCTAGCTTGATACGATAACCTTTTAGTTCACTATGTGTACAACTTTCACACTAACTTTAATAAAGACATCCGATCACAACTCATAGGTGGTCCTCGATAGAGATATAAATCAACTTCCAGCCACGTTAAACTCCCCACCATTATCTTTCATAGTGTTAAAATTATAGCTTTGCGACCAGAATCAAGCTGTAACGACTCGCCTTGTTAACTTCATCTGACGCTAATAACTACCTGTGACGATTTACGGGATTTACTCAAAAAATAAATGTTACTATCATTGTGGATCAGGTGAAAAACAAATCCTTCTTTGAGCAATTGTGGGAAGGGGCTGGGTAAATGTGTCATTCCATACGCTTCTAAAAAGGGTTCCAAATTATTGCAACGTTAGAAATACACACACACACACACACACACACACACACATATATATGCATGTTTGTATGTATGTATGTATGTATATATATATATATATATATATATATATATATATATATATATATATATATATATATATATATATATATATATATATATATATATATATATATATATATATATATATATGTATATATATATGAATTATGCTATATGTTATGAGTCATCGTGTTCTGGAATTTATATATTTCAACCAGCTGTTGATGTAACTGATGATTTGTTGCTGGTAGCAATGGAAGTATATAGGTAACAGACACGAAAGGTGTATTCATGTCAGAACACTCACATAAGGTAAACAATATTAGTATCTCCAATATATATATATTTATATATATATATATATATATATATATATATATATATATATATATATATATATATATATATATATATATATATATATATATATATATATATATATATATATATATATATATATATATATATATATATATATATATATATATATATATATATATATATATATATATATATATATATATATATATATATATATATATATATATATATATATGTATATATATATATGTGTGTGTATATATACATATATATACATATATATATATATATATATATATATATATATATATATATATATATATATATATATATATATATATATATATATATATATATATATATATATATATATATATATATATATATATATATATATATATATATATATATATATATATATATATATATATATATATATATATATATATATATATATATATATATATATATATATATATATATATATATATATATATATATATATATATATATATATATATATATATATATATATATATATATATATATATATATATATATATATATATATATATATATATATATATATATATATATATATATATATATAGTAAGGAGAATAAAGATGTCTGCTATTATGTATGTGATGGAGTGGTGAGGATGACAGGTGCATCCGCCATTTTCTATCTACATGATCCGAGATCCTGGTTCCACCCTTGGGTAACCGGATGCAGGTTTTTTATGAGTATATGTGCACACTAAATTTTCCTATTCTTTTTAATGAGGGTGTTGTAGGTAACTTATTTATTTGAAGGTATTTGATGACCAATCCGAGTGCCATCCATGTGGGGCCTACATTTGCACATGTCCCAGAGAAATATTAAATGTGACATTTGCATATATTTCAGAAAACTATGAAATGTGTCATTTGCACATTCTCAGAAAACTCCATGAAATGTGGCATTTGCATTATATGTTTCAATAAACTCCATGAAATATGACATTTGCACATGTTTCAATAAACTCCATGAAATGTGACATTTGCACATGTTTCAGAAAACTATTAAATGTGACATTTGCACATGTTTATGAACATTATGAAATATGACATTTGCATATGTTTCAGAAAAATATGAAATGTGACAATCACATATGTTTCAGAAAATGTATACATAATGTGGATACTATTGGGTAGATATCGGGTATCATTACACATCTGTATAATATCCCATTGTTAGGATACAGAACACAACATAGTAATTGAAAAGTTAGGGTGGGTGGTCTGTTAATGGTGTACATCCTGAGTTTAGGGGAGTAGGGTTTTCAATGACAAGCTGCCGCATCCTTTTCTTACCTGAAAAAGCATTATAAACAACAGAGATGAGAGAGATAGCAAGTAATAACGCCAGCAGCGGAGCACCCCACCCCGCCCCCGTCAGCACCCGGGCACCCGTCAGCACCCGGGCACCCGTCGAGGAAATTAATCATAGGCATGTCTTCCCTCTCGACACCCGTACCCTCCCAACTAGACCAAGGGCATTCCTAACTACCCCTCCTCAGAATGGGTACCTTGGCGTGTTTTGTTTGGTTAGTTTGACCCACGTGTTGATGTGGTATCGCTTCGGTGGTTCCCAAAATGGGGTGCAGGCACCCCTGGGTATATGTTTCGCTATCACCTGTCATTTAGGGTGCGAGATGTATACATCAATTTTATACGCACTTCTTTCGCCGACACATATTCTGAGCAGGGTTGCGTGTCGTGGTTAAAGGTGTGATAGTTATGATGGTAGTCGCACGGGAAGATGCTTGCCTAGATACAACGTTTAAATACGCCATTCTGGTATACAGAACACTGCTTAATTTGCTGCTGCTGTTTCTACTGCGGCTACTTCTGCTGCTGCATCTTCTTCTCCTACCACTACCATTTCTACTGCTACTGCTACTACTACTACTACTACTACTACTACTGCTGCTGCTGCTGCTGCTACTACTGCTGCTGCTGCTGCTGCTGCTGCTGCTGCTGCTGCTGCTGCTGCTGCTGCTGCTGCTACTACTACTACTACTACTACTACTACTACTACTTCTACTACTACTACTACTACTACTACTACTACTACTACTACTACTACTATTACTACTACTACTACTACTACTACTACTACTACTACTACTACTACTACTACTACTACTACTACTACTACTACTATTGGGGTACCTACTGAGGACAACCTTCCCTAATTTAACTGGCCTTGTATTATATCAACTGCATTCCGGTGTCAGTGGAGAACCGAGACCCGCTTAGATGTGTATAGCCGATAAAGAAAATAAGTTCTATTCCTTCCGCCCGTTTTGCGATTCTGAGCTAAATCAAAAACGGATAGTTTATTCAAGAAACCTGAAAACCCTTGTAACATCAAATGTTAATTTCCTGTCAACTAGAAAGAACATATGAAAACAATAGTCTTGTGCACTGGTGAGTCAGAGTAAACAGCGTCAAACACACGTGAGGCTCAGCGAAGAGGAGATGCCCATTGCGTTTTGCATGAGTCAGGAGGTTTCACCATCCTAGAATGATATTACATTAGACCACTCAGTCAGGAAGGTTGCCCTATCCTAGAATGACATAATATTGCCCCATCCTAGAATGACAATACATTATACCACTCAGCCATGAAGGTTGCCCCATCCAAGAATAACATAAGATTGCCCCATCCTAGAATGACATTACATTAGACCACTCAGCCAGGAAGGTTGCCCCATCCTAGAATGACATTACATTAGACAACTCAGCCACGAAGGTTGCCCTATCCTAGAATGACATTACATTAGACCACTCAGCCACGAAGGTTGCCATATCCTAGAATGACATTACATTAGACCACTCAGCCAGGAAGGTTGCCCCATCCTAGAATGACATTACATTAGACCACTCAGCCACGAAGGTTGCCCCATCCTAGAATGACATTACATTAGACCACTCAGCCACCGAAGGTTGCCCCATTCTAGAATGACATTACATTAGACCACTCAGCCACGAAGGTTGCCCTATCCTAGAATGACATTACATTAGACCACTCAGCCACCGAAGATTGCCCCATCCTAGAATGACATTACATTAGACCACTCAGCCACCGAAGGTTGCCCCATCCTAGAAAGACATTACATTAGACCACTCAGCCACGAAGGTTGCCCCATCCTAGAATGACATTACATTAGACCACTAAGCCACCGAAGGTTGCCCCATCCTAGAATGACATTACATTAGACCACTCAGCAACCGAAGGTTGCCCCATCCTAGAACGACATTACATTATACCACTCAGCCACGAAGGTTGCCCCATCCTAGAACGACATTACATTATACTACGCAGCCACGAAGGTTGCCCCATCCTAGAATGACATTACAGCCACGAAGGTTGCCCCATCCTAGAATGACATTACATTAGACCACTCAGCCACGAAGGTTGCCCCATCCTAGAATGACATTACATTAGACCACTCAGCCACCGAAGGTTGCCCCATCCTAGAACGACATTACATTAGACCACTCAGCCACGAAGGTTGCCCCATCCTAGAACGACATTACATTATACTACGCAGCCACGAAGGTTGCCCCATCCTAGAACGACATTACATTAGACCACTCAGCAACCGAAGGTTGCCCCATCCTAGAATGACATTACATTAGACCACTCAGCAACCGAAGGTTGCCACATCCTAGAATGACATTACATTAGACCACTCAGCCAAGAAGGTTGCCCCATCCTAGAATGACATTACATTAGACCACTCAGTCACCGAAGGTTGCCCCATCCTAGAATGACATTACATTAGACCACTCAGCCAGGAAGGTTGCCCCATCCTAGAATGACATTACATTAGACCACTCAGCCACCGAAGGTTGCCCCATCCTAGAATGACATTACATTAGACCACTCAGCAACCGAAGGTTGCCCCATCCTAGAATGACATTACATTAGACCACTCAGCAACCGAAGGTTGCCACATCCTAGAATGACATTACATTAGACCACTCAGCCACGAAGGTTGCCCCATCCTAGAATGACATTACATTAGACCACTCAGTCACCGAAGGTTGCCCCATCCTAGAATGACATTACATTAGACCACTCAGCCACGAAGGTTGCCCCATCCTAGAATGACATTACATTAGACCACTCAGCCACCGAAGGTTGCCCCATCCTAGAATGACATTACATTAGACCACTCAGCAACCGAAGGTTGCCCCATCCTAGAATGACATTACATTAGACCACTCAGCCACCGAAGCATGCCCCATCCTAGAATGACATTACATTAGACCACTCAGCCAGGAAGGTTGTCCCATCCTAGAATGACATTACATTAGACCACTCAGCCAACAAGGTTGCCCAATCCTAGAATGACATTACTTTAGACCACTCAGCCACGAAGGTTGCCCCATTCTAGAATGACATTACATTAGACCACTCAGCCACGAAGGTTGCCCCATCCTAGAATGACATTACATTAGACCACTCAGCCAGGAAGGTTGCCCTATCCTAGAATGACATAACATTAGACCACTCAGCCACCGAAGGTTGCCCCATCCTAGAATGACATTACATTAGACCACTCAGCCACCGAAGGTCGCCCCATCCTAGAATAACATTACATTAGACCACTCAGCCACCGAAGGTTGCCCTATCCTAGAATAACATTACATTAGACCACTCAGCCACCGAAGGTCGCCCCATCCTAGAATAACATTACATTAGACCACTCAGCCACGAAGGTTGCCCCATCCTAGATTGACATTACATTAGACCACTCAGCAAGTAAGGTTAGCCCATCCTAGAATAATAACACATTATACCACTCAGCCACGAAGGTTGCCCCATCCTAGATTGACATTACATTATACCACTCAGCCAGAAAGGTTCCCCCATCCTAAAATGGCATTACAATAGACCGTCCAGCCATGGAAGTTGTTGTATCCTAGAATGACATCACATTATACCGTCCAACCAGGGAGGTTGCCATATCCTAGAATGATACTACATTATACCGTCCGGCCATGGACGTTGCCCCTTACTGGAATGACACTGCAGTAGACCATTCACCCAGGGATATTGCCCCATCATTGAATGATATTACATAAGGCTGTCCCGCTAGGGAAGTTGCCAAATCCTACGATGTAGAATAACAGTACATTACACCGTCCAGTCATGGAGGTTGAACCATCCTCGAATGATATTACATTATATTTTACGGTTGTCATTAGCGACGCCTAGCGAGGAATGTGTGAATCACCAGTCGTCTGTGACCTTGACATTGTAGCAGACACTCTTTTTCACGACACCAGCGGATCTAGTACCGGCCGTCATTGGTGTTTTCATTGATATTTTACCAAATTGGGGTTTGTTCGATATGATAAAACAAATATGCCATGCCAGTGCGGGTATCCTGATGGAATGTCTCCCCTCGGGAGTATGGTTTTCCCTCGGCCTCTGCCCTCAGGAAAACCATCTTCCATCTGGGAGACATTCCATCAGGACACCCACACTGGCATGGCATATTTGTATAATGACACTCAGCCATGTAGGTAATCCCTTTACGGTTCAAAATGACATTAGACAGCTTAACCTCGGAGGTAGCCCTCGTCCTACTAGGACATAGCACTAGGTCGCTTATCCATAAAGGTATTCCCAGGCTTGTGTCCGGGTTCGAATCCCATCAGGGGAATGTGAGAAAGTTGCCAGTGACTTGGGGTAAGGCGGTGTTTTTGCCGGGTACTCTGGTTTTCTCCACCATTTACAACTGGCTAGTCACGAGCTAGCCGCAATATGGCAGAAAAGGCGAAGAAAAGCGAAATTCAAAATCCAAATTCCCAGCCCTGCTAGGGCACTGTACCCTGTTCCACCGGAACCTCACACGTCACTTCTTCAAGGTGGGGGTGTTTGTGGTGTAGTCCCTGGGTTCAAAACGGGTTAGGGTTTCAACGAGCGTGTCCACCCGAACGGGTACAGTGCCGAGTTAGCTTCTCGGGTGCGTGCCACGGCAACCGGATACCGCAGTTAAGGGTATATAGGCACAGCGGCCTAATTGAGAGGGTGTTAGTTAGTTGGCATAAGGGTGTCAAGATGAACGGGGTGCACCAGAACGGATTAGTGAATTCCATTTGGATCCCTGGCACTAGACCTATGGGTATCGCCAACCCGGCCTACATACCCAATGGGGATGCCACCCGTCTCGGCGGTATGGATTCGCTCAAGGTACCAGATCATTACCAGATAAATCCTGTAGCGACTGAAAACTACCAAGCCTACCTACCCAATGGACATGCAAAAGTCATATGCGGCTTGCAGCCACCAAAGGTGCAAGGACAATACCAGGTAAATGCATAGATAAATTTAAACCTTTATTATATCAAGCTTATACTAATGTTTAACACATGCATTTGTCCAATGTACAGTAACAAGACCAGAATGTTGACTTCAAAAAGATACCAGTTGCCAAAGAGAAAGTGATATGCATTTGTTCAATGTAAGAACTTAAATGTTCACTTCAAAAGGTTACCAGTTGCCAAAGGGAAAGTGGTATGTATTTGTTCAATGTAATAAGGTTAATTTTGATTTCAAAAATGTACCAGTTGCCAAGGTGAAAGTATCTAACATCCTACGATGGTATTTGCACATGTCCAAGTAAATCCATAAATGAATACAACTTCACATGGGTTTTTCTGTGAGCAACATTTAAGGGACATTACTTCATTAACAATAAATAAACAGAAACTGAGGTATGTCTCAGTTAGCCAAGAGAGAGTGTTTAATTTGTTGTCAACATACAGTTTAGAAATTGACAATTTCCACTGCGAGATTAATAGCACACCTTACTTTACGTACAGAAAGCGTTGTAACAGTAGGGAGCATAACTTTATCATGTGTCAGGTGCTCGCCGTGGGCGATACTTGGAAATTGAAAAATGTTTTACCTGTAACTCCACTAGTATATTATTAATATTTCTTTGATGAGTTATGGGGCACAAAGAACAGGCGGTTTCTGTTTGCTATGTCGTCTGAGTATGTTTGACATGTATCTTCTAAACCTCATCCGCGTTCACTCTCAAGACACTCAGTCACTCATCTTGGTCATTGTACTATTACAGTGAGCATATCGACTAGTTTGTAGGGTTCAAAATTGCGATGCTACATGTACTGGTATAAGGAATTATGCTAATTTCCAACTCGTTTCCCCACCCCCTCCTACTCGTCCTATTCTTCCTTCTTCTTCTTCCTCTTTTTCTTCTTCTTGTTCTTCTGCTTTTTCTTCTTCTTCTTCTTCTTCTTCTTCTTCTTCTTCTTCTTCTTCTTCTTCTTCTTCTTCTTCTTCTTGTTTTCTTCTTCTTCTTCTTGTCTTCTTCTTTTCTTCTTTTTATTCTTATTTTCTTCTTCTCATCTTTTCGTCGTCTTCTTCTTCTTCATCGTTTTCTTCTTCATCTTCTCATCATCTTCTTCGTCGTCGTCATCTCCTTCCGATCTCCTTCGTCGTCTTCTTCTTTGTCTGTCTTTTTCTTCCTCTTCTTCTTTCTTCTACTTCTTCATCTTCGTCATCTACTTCTTTGTATTGTTCTTTTTCTTCTTCTACTTCTTCTTCTTCGTCTTCTTCGTTACGTACACCATTTTCTACATGTTCGTCTTCTCCGTCGTATAGGGTAGGGTTCAGTTGTACTTGTAGCAATATGCCATCTTTAAATCCATGAATATCAACTTATATTTCATATCTAAGTTTACTTCTTCTATACGACGCTTAACATTGCATGTTATGTTTAGTTGGAAAGTACATCTGCAGTAGATGTTTGCGGCACACCTATGCAGACCCAGACAGGTCAGGTCAGACAGGTGGAAAGTCAACATCTAGGCTAGCTTTCACATCACTGAACTACTATGATGGTTTACAACAGCTACCCTGGTGATGCTTCTCCTCCTACTGCTGATGCTGCTGCTGCTACTACTACTACTACTACTACTACTACTACCACTACTACTACTACTACTACTACTACTACTACTACTCCTGCAGCTGCTCCTGCTTCTACTACTACTACTACTACTACTACTACTACTACTACTACTACTACTACTACTACTACTACTACTCCATGTACTACTACTACTGCTGCTGCTGCTGCTGTGCCACTTCTCTTATTGTTACTACTACTACTACTACTACTACTACTACTACAACAACAAAAACAACTACTGCAAATACTACTACTACGACTGCTGCTGCTACTGCTGCTGATACTACTACTACTACTACTACTACTACTACTACTACAACAACAACAAAAACAACTACTGCAAATACTACTACTACGACTGCTGCTGCTACTGCTGCTGATACTACTACTGCTACTACTACTACTACTACTACTACTACTACTACTACTACTACTACTACTACTACTACTACTACTACTACTACTACTACTATGCAGGTTCTCGTATATGTCGCTTACCACGCCAGTGACAAATTTGCCCGAGGAATTACACTTTCGGTAAAATACAATTATATCCCGTACCGGTATTCGTCTATCAACAAGAGTGACGTGCTACAGTTATAAACAAATACTTTCTTTGTGTAACATTACATGGCTTTTGCCTCCAATTTCAGGCAAGAATTCTAGGCGTGGTATTCACGTCAGTGTGATATAGTAGTTAACCATGTAATAGGCCTGTCACCCTTTTACTGTAATTGGGACACCTCTGCAGGTGTTAACCAATTCATGCTGAAAACTTCTTTTGCAAATCTTCTCAGGATGTATACTACTTGCATATAGAAAAATGTGATGAAAAAGCATCAACTCACATATCATATGAACGAGAGTTGTTCAGCATGTTCCTTAAAAACACGTCCGCATTATTTAATTTTTTGCCAGGATTTCATTTCCAAAAGACACAAGGTCCTTTTCTGCAACCCTAGAGCTAGAGGGTTAACGATATATGTGTGTTATTACGAGTGTCTACAAGCGTATCGGTCATAAATGCGACTATAGTGGCCTGCCCTGATGGTTGTCTGGTCTATGGCGTTGCCACTAACTGCTAGCTGTCTCTCACTACTGCCCGGCTTCGAATCCCGGCAGGGTCATGTGAGAAAGTTGCCAGTCACTCGACGTTGGGCATGGTTTTCGCCGGGTACTCTTGTTTCCTCCACCACCTTCAACTGACTAGTCACGACTTAGCCTCAATATGACGGAAAAAAATCGATAAATAATTTTATGGCGGGGGCTACCTCAATTACCTAGCGGTCGCGGGCACCGTTGTATTAGAACTGCTCAGGAAGCGTGTGCATTTTGCAAGTGATCTGGGGATGATGTTATTTTTTATCGGGCACTCTGGTTCCATTATCAATTCACTAATGATGTGTTACAATTTAACATCAAAATGACAGAAATAGTGACGATAAGTAAATTCTCAAATCAACACAAATTCGTATCCAGCGCTAAGCCAGTCAATGTATTTGAACTTCTCAGTACCTAATGTCCAGGTCTTGACTCTTGCCAGGAGCGTGACATCAATTTGCCATAGTTGGTGGTTTTCTACACTCTGGGTTTGAGGCTCGTTACATTTAAGCCTTTAAACATGGCAGAAAAAGTTGACGAAACTGAATCACACTGAATTGTAAGGTACAATACAGACATTTAATTCCTGCACCAGTCGACCGGACATCTGCCAGTGCCTGGTTGCACAAACTCCATTGGATAGCATGTCAAAAAATAAGCCAAGCACATAAATGATCCACGTAGCCTAGCCAATGGTATATACTCTGTTTACTATTTTATATATCAATGTAAGCCTGCACCTATATTTCATATGGACTTGTGGCCTACTGTTGGCTATTTAGTTCACATATTTGTCATACGAGGGTGTTGCAATGGTAGTAAATATTTTTAAACCAGCCTCCTAGCATACCGCTGTGCCAAATATCCACAAGGGATGACATTTAAATAGTTCATGACCCACGTATACGTAGCTTTGTGAATCAAAGATACTTTGCTCAGGAAACTGGTTGGCAATCGTGCGATCGTGTATTATGCCTAAGCTGCCCATGCATTTAGCACGGGAAATAAATGTCGGCACTGTATCTTTATATAATGGAAAATAAGAAAGGACGCTTCTTTCTGTCATTTGAAACTTACTTAGGAGAGCGGAAACAACATTAGTTGGGGGTGCAGATGATAGCAAAATAAAATTGAACTCGGCGGAAATTCTTCGAATGTCTAGATTGTTATCGGAGTGAGACAGGTGTGAATTCCCTCATTTATCTATAGGAGTAGTTTGTTCACCCTGGTTTTATGTCTATCCTGGAAGTCCCACAGTCATTATAACGTCTGTCTCTGTCTGTATGTGGATTGACAAGTGTTTTTGCACTAACTGGGGTCAACTCCCTGGTCAGCTTTGATGCTATCGGATTATCACGGAAAGATACGATTTCAGAGTTTATGTTTCTATGAATGATAAATGCAATTACGCGCAAGACTTGGGACGAACTTACTTTGAAGTGATGTAATCAATACGATACATGGTGGTCTGAACTGTAACCCCCCTACCATAGATAAATTACTCGCCCAAAACCCACTGACTTCCTCGCCCCACTTGGGAGGGACCTATGAAACAACACCACCTACTAAACTACCTGCAATAATGCATGCCTCCTGTAACAGTTTTATTTATTTCAAACGATATGTATGTATGTGTTTCTATGTGTCTGTGTGTGTCTGTCTGTGTCTTTGTCTGTGTGTGTGAGAGTGTGTATGTTTGTATATATGCCTGTATGTATGTATGTATGTATATATGTTTGTATGTATGTATGTATGTATGTATGTATGTATGTATGTATGTATGTATGTATGTATGTATGTATGTGTGTATATATGTATGTGTGTATGTATGTATGTATGTATGTATGTATGTATGTATGTATGTATGTATGTATGTATGTATGTATGTATATATGTATGTATGTATGTATTCATGTATGTACACATGCATCTATGTATGCATTTGTACATGTATGTATCTATGAATAAATGCTCGCATGCATGCATGCATGTGTGCATGTACGTACGTATGTTGTGAGTGTGTATGTACAGTACATGTCTGTACTTATGTATGTATGTATGTATGTATGTATGTATGTATGTATGTATGTATGTATGTATGTATGTATGTATGTATGTATGTATGTATGTATGTATATTTGTATGTATGTATGTATGCATGTATGCATGTATGTATGTATGTATGTATGTATGTATGTATGTATGTACGTACGTACGTATGTATGTATGTACGTATGTATGTATGTATGTATTCATGTATACACGCATGCAAGCATGTATGTTTGTAAGTATGTGTGTGAGTGTCAGTGTAGGTGTGTATGTGCAAATAAGAATTACATCCCCATACATCGCGTTTTCTAGGAAGAGATTATGAAATAACAACAATGATAACACCAATACTAAAACAACAAAATACAGAAACAACAGATGAACAAAAAACAGAAACCATTACGAAAACAGTCACCAGGCAATACACCGAACATATCTAACCATTCCACAGTATTTACAATAGCTCAAACAATACTTATCGTCCTCGTTTTCATATTTCATAGTATCTGATTTTTTCACTCCAGCTCCATTTATATTGAACAGAATGACATATTTTACATATCTTGCTTTACTTACCTGGTGTAAAAATATGTTTATGACTCCTTTGTCACACGTTTTGCTTTATTTTACTACATTTTTGAACTGGGCCACTAATTATTTGTAATTCGGATCATGTGGTATGCCTATCACTTTAATGGACTTTAATGGACTGTTTATTACTAGAAATCATGGGCAACATAACTGATAAGCTGACTGAGGACAAGGAGGAAATAAGTGATAAACCGGAAGTAGGTCATGATAATCCAGAAGTTATCACTAATGATGAGAATGACAATACAGATCGCGGAAAAGAAACTGATGGAGCTGGGAAGGAAGTTCAGGAAACTGAATCAAATAAATTTACCGAAACAAAGGACGTGGACGAGTTGGAATTGGACGAGCTAGCCACTGACGTCACGGACATTTCCGGCGACAAACCGGATGTTGAAACTGTATTAAAGAATGGCTGCGTTACGTATGAAGATCTCGCGATAGAGGACGAGAATCTCGACGAAGTCTCGTTAGGGGTTGCCTCCGAAGCCGAGACTTTAGAACTGTCTTATGATCAAAAGGTTAGAGAATGACTATTCCTTGGAGACGGTTTTTTGATTCATCTGGGTATCTCGTTCATCTATTATTCGGTCATTTGCTATTATACCTTCTTCTATTGGAATGGATTTTTTATTTAGAATTTTTTAGAGGTTTAGTGCTATTTATACTAGAAAAGATTCCTTCTTTTATATTATCACATGTCTTTTCTTACTGCATGATTTGGCTGGAACTTTTCCTAGGATGTACATGTGCCTCCATGTACTGGTTTATATTGCCTGGCACATCTTTTAGAATGAAACTGGTTGGAAGCAATTTTAAAGGTATTTCATGCCATGCAATATTAGATACTTTTTAATTGGACTCACAGAAACTTAAAAGGGAAATTTGTCCTGTTGATATTCAAGAATTATATAATCATAAACGGCTATCAGCTTTTAAGTGTTAGTCAACTTAGGGGTTGGCTTAAAAGGATATATAACTCAATACTTTTCCATTTATAGCCTAGTAGTTCATAATCATAAGTAGTTGTAAGCTTTAGCATATTCGTCGAACTAGCATTTGGTTATAAGGACACTTGACGTCATGCAATTGTGAAATTCTACACAGTCTGGTTTAAATAGTAAAGATAACTAAACTTTTTATATTTCTTTTTGTCCATCCCAGTATTTTGTAGTAATGAATGGATGTCAGTTTGAACTGCTTTTACAACCTAGGTACTGGTTTCAAGACAATTTAGGTCATGCCTGCAAAATTACATATCTATCAATTCAAGTCAAGCTAGGTTGCAAAAAAGCTGTATTCTGGCAAATCCTGCCCTCGAATCTAGGTCTAGGTCTTGACAACACCCCGATCAGGTTGTATCTCCTGTAGTAGGGAGGGGTCTTATTCTCTCCTCATCGGGGTACCACAAATACCCTGCTTGCCCGATTAGACCCTTATTGACAATACCCAGTCTTGCGCACGCGCCCTGAGAAGACTTTACCGTATGGCTGAATGGTAAGGCATGCGATATTTGGAGCTGTAACCCAAAACGGGCAGCAGACACCCTATCCTGGGGCTTCATACCCGCCACAGGAAAACCTGTTTGTTGACAGATCAACCGAAAGGGGTATCGCACCTTGAAGCAATACCAGTATTTCCTGATACACGCTTTCTCTGAATAGCAATGTCATATTTGATTTGTTCCCACAGATCAATTCGATTATGGCTACACATCGCTTTAAAGCTGCATGTTCAAGAGAATGTAGAACTTGAATCATGAAATATAAGTGGAGGAACCTGTTATAATGTGTAATAACAACATGGGTGTGGCAAAATAAGTGGCATTACATAAACATTTAGTGAAGAAAAAATGTCGTTTGTTCTACGCACTTAAGTTAATTGTATAATGCATGTATATTCTAGTTGACCATTCCTTCGAGAATTGAAACTTTGCATACTCTAACTGTCTCAAACAACATATATCTGCTACTGCGATGGGGTATTTGAATTATTTTATATTTAATGGGATTCCCATGCTAAGTTTAAGGCAAAATCTTCTTTATTACAAAGTAGTCCCTATTTTGGGCGTAAAGACAGTGCCAAAAAAAGCCTAAACACACAGTAATGGCCTACCCTGATTGTCGTGTGGTCTAAGCGTTGCCACTGACTGCTAGCTATCTCTCACTAAGAGAGGCAAGCGAGAAAGTTGCCAGTTTTCTGTGTTGTATTGTATAGTTATTGACTGTAACTTGTGACTTTGTGTAAGGCGGTGGTTTTCGCTGAGTACTACGGTTTCCAACACCAGTCACAACTGGCTAGGCACGACTTAGCCACAGTATGTCAGAAAACGTGACGAAAAATCAAAATTCCAAATAAAAAAAAATCATCAAATCGCGTGTGGGTCTTTAAGTGGTGCACCACTGCCACACATACTGTCAAGATCATAGTATGTGTTTAACACATTATTCGGATTCTATTATTTGGACTTATTAAACATTGGTCCCATCTAGTGCGATTGGACTACGAGATGAGAGTAACATTGAGGACAAAAAACAGCACATTAACAATAACACTGATTTAATAACAATAACACCAAAATAAAAGGAATCACAGGATCATTTGACATACAGTTTGTGTGTCCGCCTTGGTCTAGTGGCTCTGAATCATAAACGTGGGTTAGCACACTCCGCTGGATCCCCATAAGCGGGTTGGCCTTGTCGCTATGTAAATGTGCGCCGTTGTCGAGGGCTGTCTAAGGGCCTTTTTCAACTGTTCATGAAGAACCCATTTCCATCTGGATTGCTCACAGGCACCTACAACTTAGGACTCATAAAGAAACGAAAATACTTAAATTACTGGAAGGATAATCATTAAATTTACGAAGGAACAACATAATTCAGCTAAATAGTGTTTCTCTCAAAATATTGCATTTTATCAAAATGTTTTCATATGTATTAGACCATGTCTTTACGCTCCAGATGTGAATGGGTCACGTGAACCGTGCTATATACTATACATGGACAGGTCAACATTGATATTAAGTGATACTAAACAGCATTTCATCTAAAGTATTTCACCTGTTTACCCGTCGACCCTAAATGCACTCCTTCATTTCATACAGTCTCATAAAGTGATAATAGATACTTTTAGGGGTTCGTGCTGTGTGTTACATTAATTCGTAGAAAAGCGATAGTAGATACTTTATAGATTCGTGCCGTGTTTTACATTCATTCGTAGAAAGTGTATTCGATTTAGTCTATACTTTTCCCTGCGGTTTTTCACAGCGGTGAGAGTCCTAAGGAGTGTCGTTTGTATAAGTGTGGTTTTGGCTTTCGGGAGCATCTTTTTGTTAGGTGTCTCTGGTGGCACAATAGGATGGGATAGACCTCGCTGCATGAGCATGTTTACTATTGACTGGTGGGTGTATGTCACATGGTACGGTTCATTGCTGTTTCCGCCTTTTAACTCTCTACCCCTAGAATCCTGTACCCACTCACAAAAGGGACCTGTTACTCTGATAATGGATAGTTTTGTGCGTTTATCCTTATAACAACATACCCTAAATATTTCGTTTTTTTCACAACTGAAAACATACAGTTCCCATTCCAAATATTCATTTTCATTAGAAGTATTTTACAAAAACGTACTGGCATAAAACCATTATTTGGCCACTCAACACTTCAGTGGTAGATGACCAGACCTTTAAAGTTTTAAGGGGTGGATATTTTCTATTGTCTCGTTTAGTTCTCTTAAACATATCAATAACCAAACGACCATGAAGTGTAATAAATTACCCGATAGTGTCTCTGTACAAATAATTTGTTTTCTATTCAAAATGAAAAAAATCACATATTTGGAAATAGGTCACTTCGATAGTCTGCATTTTACTAAACTCATCTCCTTCAATCAATATTTGATAGATTCCGTTCAAATACCAGGTGACCGTTATCGTATGCCTATATCAATTAGCACGCATGCCCATGGGCCAGTGGGTAGTAAACAGATTATAAGGTCATACAGTGCAGGTGATCCGGTGACCCTTTGTTAGGTTTTAAAGCTAAAGGGGGCAGAAGGAACCATATATTGAGAGGGGGACAGTTGTATAAGGTTATTGGGAGTACTTCATATATTTGTTTATCTAAGCTATCATGGAGGAGTCGAATAGAGCAGTGAGTATAAACATGTTCATGATGATCATATATTTTCTTGTTGAATTTCTTGTGGTTTTGGGTTATAGTGATGCGTTTTGCCGGCTTGTGTGTTAAACGCACCTCTGTGCAAAATACCTTAACGGAAATGTGCGTATAACACTTCTTAAACCATTCAGCGTGTCTAGAGGCTTGAGAAAGTGTTTGCTCTATTGTAAATATATGAACGAATACTGTATGTTGCAAAACCACTAGAAGTGTATTGTGGTCGGTTATCAGCGAATTATACTCAATAACTACCAATGATATAAACATAACTCAATAATTCAAGTACAACAATCCTGAGTTTGTTTGTGCAAATGTATGTAAACTCTGAATGTGTTTTTATGGTAAAACTGGAAATGATGAATGATGGAAGTTATATTAAATGAATTCATACCACGCCATGAATGTCATTTTGGTGTGGCTTTTGGTTATAATGTTAAATTGCGAAATGTCTGTAGTACAACCTATAGACAACTAAATCAAATGTTAATATTGATCTTATAACAGTTTGTTTGACAGATACATTGCATCTATGATAGTCAACACATTTCTGAGCATGCACGTTGTCAACTATTGGAATACATCATTTCGCTCTAATTATGTCTCATAACAAGCGTTAGGCGGTGGTTTTGCCGGAAGTCCGGTTTCGTCAAATACAGTACATCTCACGGATTAGTGGAATTATGACAGTAAAAATGACGATAATCGAAATACCAGATTCCGAGAAATATGAATATAACCAAATTACCCCTATTTGTAATTGACTTCTTACTTCTTATTTTGAAATTGCTCTGCTGAGCATTTGGTGCATACGTACTTTAGAAGTTACCAATGTTTCTTTTTGTAACTTAAAGGAAGTCGTATGCTCAATTCATGCCAACAACAAAGGACCCTTTGTTGCTAAAGAACTAACAACAATACGTTCCTATGTGCGATACAGCAGTGCAGATAATATGCAAAAAGTATCGCTTTACGTTAGAGAGAGAGAGAGAGAGAGAGAGGAGAGAGAGAGAGAGAGAGAGAGAGAGAGAGAGAGAGAGAGAGAGAGAGAGAGAGAGAGAGATTTAAGTTCAATACATTTAGATGTAATTTATGGAAAGTAACATAAACTTCCTATTAAATTGATTGTACATGTTTAACTTTTTAAGGATATCATTAACCTATTGTCCACTGTTGTTTCAGACCATCTCGGACACCAGCATCTCCCAGGCCGGAATAACAACACCCACCCAGCCATTGCACAGCATGGATGATTTCGCTGACCAGGAGGTGGACACTGAGGCCATCAAGGCTGAGGTGCTCAACCGCACACCTGGAAAAAGAGCCTTCACTGATTACACCTGGAACGCACTTCTAAAGGATAAACCTCCAGATTCTCAGTTTGAATACATTCGCTCTGAAGGCGTTTCAAGGTGAGTCTATAAACACACACACACACAGACACACAGACACACACACACACACACACACACACACACACACTGAGAAGCACACACACACACACACACATATATAATTATATATACTAGTATATGTATATATATATATATATATATATATAT
>OZ012693.1:14041209-14091209 GCA_963942565.1 Maea johnstoni | reverse complement strand
TATTTGGAGTATGTGCATTTAATGTGTCTCAGTGGATTTAAATAATTCTAAAACATATATACCCATGCATATTTTAAAAGAAACTATACAAATATAGAATAACATTTTCTTAAAACATTGTTGAACCGATGCGTTGGGCAACATTTATCAAAACATCAACTGAAATTATGCATTACCTCCAATAGCATAATAACATTATTATCCACTTTTATTATACGTTCATGTATACTATCAGCATCGTAGTATACAGGCATATAGACGTTAAGGCGGCAATACGTATTCATAGGTCGTTATACTTGCATATAAACCCAATGAGCATACGTGTACTACTTTTGAGTTTTACGTAAGGCGTTGCGTGCAAAAGTAGTTGTAATCTCTACATTGACGAAGAGTGCGAATTTAATCTTTTCATGAATCGGAAATATTCCCAAACTGTTTGCCTTACATGGTATATCGTGTTATATCCTGTTTTATTTACACGCACCCAAATACTAGGAATTGATTTCATAAATGCATTATGTGGATTTGCCTGGGTGTCTCAATGTAATCATACGGTATCTACCCAGCTGGTGTTAGCAAATATGACAGCTTTTTCATATTGTATCTACAATGTCACTGTTGTTCGGCACCTTATTTGATCTATTTATCACCTAGACGTGTACAAATCTACCGTGGTCGCAGATAATAAGGGACTATCTATGATCACAGTCATGGTAGGCGATAAAAATATTCAGGTTTCTGTGTATTACTGTTTATTCGAAATTCAAATGGGAACATCTGTTGCATTTTAGCTTGGCTCATACTCTATGGAGCTATATATAACACTAAACACGTATATGACCTAGTTTAAGGTTAAAAACCATATCTACGAATTCCTTGGCGATAAATATGACATACCTTTTGCTAAACTACTAACAACTACTACGTTGCTTAGCTTTAATGGCATGTTTTTTTTCAAAAAATGATAAAAATACTCGAGCAATTTCATAGATTATTGTAAAGTCGATTTTTTCTTACTGCGTTTGGTAGCACACTTTTGTAGCATCATTGAGGGAAACAAGGAAACCTTATATACGGATTCCTTGGCGATAAGATATTACATACCTTTTGCTAAACTATTAACAACTACTACGTTGTTTAGCTTTAATGGCATGTTTTTTTCAAAAAATGATAAAAATACTCGAGCAATTTCATAAATTATTGCAAAGTAGTATTTTACTCACTGTGTTTTGTAGCACACTTTTGTAACATTATTGAGGAAAACAAGTAAGACATAACGGATAATTTGGAATGACAAATCTATGTAGTAACAATCATTCTACTTACTAACCATGGTGGCATGCGAATGCAAAGGCAACGACTCTTTAGTAGGAAAAAAACTACATGTGTAGACATGTATCATATTTCGAATTTAAATCCATTCCTTTTTTCGTCATTGTGATACTATTCAAGTTGAACTTTAACGTATATTGCCATTTCAAGATTTGCAATATGTTTCTTTTCCATGAAAATATATCAATCAATTAAATGTGCCCCTGTTGCATCTATCCGCCTCGAGGACAATGAATGTAATACAAAATGTTCCATTTTTTCGAAAGGTTTGGCTTAGTTTGGCCAAAAGTTGTGTTAAGTATTACGGATTACGGCTTAGTGGTTTGGCATGGATAGTATGGGATACCAATGGACATCTACAGTGCCGACATTAAATTCCTACACTAAATGCGTGGCAGTCCGGGCATAATACCCGGCCGCACGCCCGATTGCCACCCATTTTTCTGGGCACGGATTCGACCACAGGTCTCTGATCTCAAAACTGAACGTAACTTTGATTCGCAGGATACGTGGGTCATTTATGTGCTTGTCTTTTTTGACATGTTCTTCGTTGGTGTTTGCACAACCAGGCACTGGTAGACGTCCCGTCGACTGGTGTAGGAATTACATGTCTGTACTGTATGTGGTTGTATTACTATTCCCAGGATAGTCATGCCTAGTGACATGTTATCGGGTTGGGGGGAATGCATAATCATACTCGATAGAATAACGCAGCAGTAATGGTACTACGAAATACATCAAGTATAGAAGAACATACCACCTGCCCCATTGGACATGCCATACTACATCATGATATGATACACACATAAGGTGTTAAAGACGATGTACATGGTGTGATAGGAAAAATGCAATCCCCCCTTTTCTTAATTTTTTTTTCCCAAAACACCTTAATAAACATTCAAAATGACTTCATGGTTGAAGAGAAGGATATCTTAGAGATAATCTGTTGCAGTTTCAAGCAAATCCGATCATCCATGTCAAAGCAGTTAGGCAAAGTTTGACCTCTATTATTTCACTCCAACACAAGGTAAAATTTCCAATGCAAGCCTGCATAGTGACCAATACTGACCATGCAAGTGATACTGCTATTTTTAGCATGCGGCTCTGGCTGATGGCTAAACGACACTCAAACTAGTCTTCACTCTACATGTTACATTGTGTTGGAGTGAAATGATATAGGTGTCAAACTCTGCTCAAAACTTTGACATGGATGATCGGATTTGGTTGAAACTAGAACAGGTCTATAAGATATCCTTCTCTTCAACCATGAAGTCATTTTTGATGATACTTAAGCTGTTTTAAAAACTATTGGGAAAACGGGAGAATTGCATTTTTTTCTGGGACACCCTGTACATGTAATTCTTTAGTTCAAAGCCATTTAGGCTCACCAGTACATGCTTTTTATAGCATGACGTAAGGGAGACATAACTGGCACATGTCAGCATATTTGTATTGATATGGGATATAATACACGCGTGTGTACAGATGTCGCTACTTTCAATTCAAGGGCTAGAATGTGTCTGAAGAGCTCAAAGGATTTAGGAAAGGCGGATTTAGCTATGACCTCTTATGAAAACCACAGCACCTATTTCCCATGTTCAACTATAAAGAGAAACTTACCTGATAGTCAACAGATGTGTTGTGCAAAACCTTTAAATTTAACCCATTATTGCTCACAGCAGCCATGAGCAGCCTGACAATTTTGATGAAAACTTTCAAATTGAAGCATATTTGAGAAAATATTTGAAGAAGAAATGTTGATCTGAACATTACCTACAACTCTCCTTGAAATAATTTGTAAGATTAATTTCAGTTGAAAAGAAATTGTTCAAAGTATTATAGATCCAGACAACAGTTTCTAGAGCATCATCATGATCAACTCCAAAGAGAAACTTACCTGGTATTCACTAGATGTGTTATGCAACACCTCTACATTTAACCCATTAATACTCACAGCAGCCAAAAGCAGCCAGTAAATTTTGATGAAGACTTATAATTGAAGCATAGTTGAGAAAATTAAATATTTGAAGAAGAAATGTTAATCTGAGCATTACCTACAACTCTCCTTGAAATAATTTGTAAGATTAATTTCAATTAAAAAGTAATTGTTCAAAGTATTATAGATCCAGACGACAGTTTCTAGAGCATCGTCATGATCAACTCCAAAGAGAAACTTACCTGGTATTCAACCAGATGTGTTGTGCAGAACCTCTTAATTTAACCCATTGATTATATAATGCTCACAGCAGCGAAACGCATCAAGAATACTTTGATGAAGATTTTTAAATTGAAGCACAGTTGAGAAAATATTTGGAGAGAAAATATTGATAGGAACATCACCTACAACTCTCCTTCATACATTTTGTAAGATCAATCTCAAGTTCAAAGTTATTGTTAAAAGTAGTATAGATACAGACGACAATTTCTAGAGCAACTCCTAGGCATTAGTGGGATAAGTGTGCAGGCGAGTTGAGTAACGTTACGCGATTTGAATTATTTCGTCAAGTACTAGTTTACGTTAACCTGGGAGCTGGATAAAGGGAGGGGCAAAGTAGTCTAAGATAGCCTATGAGATGGCCAGCGTAAAGGACGTTACCAGTCTCTCATCATGATAGGCTCCTAGAATACTGCAGCCTGAGAAGCTAAGGCTACTTTCTTCCAAAGAACATAGATTTTTGAATTACATCTAAACCCTGCCGAGTAGGTATCCACTGAGGATTCTCAGATGAGTACCCAATGTTCCAGGGTTTCAGTCATTTTTCAGATATTTTGCATCATTCTGTATTCCAAGAATTAGCAATCAGCAAAGGTTTAACGCTTAATAGTGATAGGTACAGAAGGTTGGATGTTGACGTTTAGAGCTTTTTTTCTGTGACGTAATTCTAAACAAGGAATGACCAGATGTTAATGTATATTTATTGACTATGCCAGCAGACATAAAAATACAATACAACAAAACGAAAATATTATAACAACAAAAAACTTATAGAACGAGAACAGAAAGAAGATATATGGTTCTCCTGGTTACAAACATGAATCCACTAGAAGTGGTATAAACTAGTCATCAGGATTGTTCTTAAATCATAGTCCATTGATGGTAACAGTACGGTGATTGACTTAAAGCTGACGGGTCACAACCAAAAGTAATTTAACCTATCCCTTCTTTAAGTTTACTATCATACATCCTCGATATATATACGGCAGAGATTGTCCAGATCTTTATCATTTGATCATGCGTAATGCCGTCTACAGATTTACCCATCAGTCCCAGAGCTAGATCACATTGAGAATCTAGTAAAGCTCGACCACACCCGTCCGCGATGCTAGTTATAGCATCAAACATTTCACTCCTGATTGGTTGCCACTTTGGGCACTGCAGCACAAGGTGTCTTGCGTCGTCAATTGCCGCATGGTCACAGTTGCTACAGAATTTTGCAAAAGCTGGTGCTCCTTTCAGTCGTACGTCGTCAGCTTTAAGGGCACTCGAGTGTGATACAAGCTTTACCATCTTCTCACAGGCTATCATCAATCTATGGTCATCATGTGTGATTTGCCACCATACCAGAAATCCGGGCTCACTACAGATGCTGCTCAGCAGTCCCAGACTGTGATGGCATCTAGTTTGTACTCTCCCAAAAGCAGATATCCAGCTCCCACGGCGCGTGCCCAGATTTTCCTCTTCCACATGCTCTTTGACCAGATATGTACCCCTCTCGCCATATTTACTACTTCATCAAGAACGCAAAGGTTACTGGTTACTAGGTTAATGGTGTATACTAAAGTTCCCCCTAGTTTTCGTTAATTTTTAAATATTTTCTTTCCTCAAGCTCTCAGGATTTTTTGCATGTGAAAATCACACAAAAGGATATGTCTCCTCTTTCACAGAGAAAAAAAGGATCTACTTCTTACCTCTGGTACATTCTAGATTATCTCATATATTTGCTATAGTCCACATGGCCTCTTTATCAAGTACCCTGACGTCGGGCAGAAGTGCTACTTGTGTTTTAATTGACTGACACATGTCAGCCTATTTGACATGTATGGCTCATGAAAACTCACTTTCTATTCACGATATCTCTCAGAGGGTTGTAGTGAGGAGTACACACGCCTGCATGGTATGTACATGGGGTGCCATGCTGGCGGCTTGTGGGTTTATATATATATATATATATATATATATATATATATATTATATATATATATATATATATATATATATATATATATATATATATATATATTTATATTATATATATATATAGTAACCTTGGTAGCCCAGCTGGCTATAAGAAAAGTGACACTTTAAGATCATGTCCAGAAAAGAATCAATTAAGGTCAGCTTAAGAATACCATTTGACACGTCAGTTGTTCTCTAGTAAGTTCCAAAATGAAATACAATAATGAATAGTTAGTTCATAACTTTAAGATTATTTTTGGAAAAAGACTACAGTGGGACTGCAGGATTTACCAATGCTATGACTATATATATATATATATATATATATATATATATATATATATATATATATATATATATATATATATATATATATATATTATATGTATATATATATATATATATATATATATATATATATACTATATATATATATATATCAGAAGGATTGCATGTTGTCTGTTTGACAGCTACGGTTTCTAACTCTGCCTTCAGGGATTAAGAAAGGAAAGGAGGTGAAGGTTGCCTTTATTGAGACGCTATCATTCAACACAATATTATTATAGGTTATCAAATTTCACTAGAATTCCTTCCTCGTGTATACCATTAGTAAGACCAGGGAATGTATGCCCACAACTATACAAAGCCGACCACCTGTACACGTCATATTTCCCTTAATACCTCAAATGCCATGTCTATGCTTTCAGGAGCATTTCAAATGGTTTTATTATGGAGAGTTTTATTAGGGTTTGAAGATTAAATGATGTGCATTTTCAAAGTAGCTCCAAATCTGTATGTACCTGTACATATAATTTTCTCAATGTTTATTTATAACAGCGTCCACAGCATCCTTAATTTTAAGTATGTATTTATGTATATAATCCATTCTTCATCCAAAAATACTGACAAGTTGACCTACATACCTAAAATAACTGATACTAGCTTAAGATGAAAATATTATGACATTTTTCTTTGGGTTTAACTATAGCCCTCACCCAAACATTTTTGGACCTTATATACTTTTAAGATATGTTTTCTTGGCAAATGGCCTGGGGCTCTGCTATTTGAATAGATGAGTGAATTCCAGGATGTCATTGTGCAGGTACCGTAACAGACTGTCGTCGTAGATGTAAGCCAAACAATCACATGCATCTTGAGATGATTTATGGGCTATAAGGATGAGCGATGGAAAATTATCAAACATGATAAATAACTTAAGTGGAAAATGGGCAACTGTGTCGCTACGTCAAAAAATTCCACCCAGTGAAAAGGTTAGGTGTTGTATTGAACCAGAGGCATTTATATCGTGATTGGTTTGACACTCACCATCATATTGATGCTTTCTCTGTACCACATGTGCCATCGATGGAGCAATTTGTTGAATTTATAGCACAGAGCTGTTCAGAAATGATTTATTGTGGCTGCCAATGCGCTTTGTATTAGGATTATATTTCAGTCGTAAAGGTCAAACTATAGTTTGGGGGGTAAATCCTGCTACTTACATACTAAAATATATACGTATGAAAGTTTTCAATTTCAAATTAAAGTATTTGACACTTTTTTGAGTTTGACTTCGGGTATAGAAAACGATCAACACCTACATTTTAACACTCTTCTAAGAATAACTTTAGAATTATATTAATTTTAAGTAATACTATTATTTTACGTAAACGCATAGATTGATATCAGGTCAAAAGTTTTTTATGCATGCTCTCAAAAATTGCTCTGGCCTTGAATATTTCTTCAAAGTAATTGTTCTACAATTGATGATCAATCGATAATGATATTTGCAGGCCGAAACCAACCCTCAAATTATCTTGCCTTTAATCATAATATATTTGAAAATAAAACCCCTTTCTCCTGGCTGTGAGATACAGGCAAGTGGACAGGGGTGAGTTGTGTTTTATAAACACTGTCCCAGTCATACCAGCTTTGTCATGAATAATTGTGACACCAACACACTCGAAACATGACCTGCTGTTGGTCACTGGGGCGAATACAGATCGCAGTGAAGAGAGGCGTATCAAACAGTCACAGTCCACTTAGTACCCAGCTCTTCACTGTAGGTCGATGGACTATGTAAACAAATTCACGTGTGATGTCAATATTTCCGTACAGTTCAGCGTGTGTGATTGTGGGAGTGAGTGTATGATTGTATGTTTTTATGTATGTATGTATGTATGTATGTATGTAAGCAGATAGGTAAGTATATACGTGTGTGAGTGAGTCTCTCTCTCTCTCTCTCTCTCTCTCTCTCTCTCTCTCTCTCTCTCTCTCTTTATATATATATATATATATATATATATATATATATATATATATATATATATATATATATATATATATATATATATATATATATATATATATATATATATATATATATATATACTGATAAATTATTTACACAGAGAAGGGTACAGCGGTCGATGACTTTTCCTTGATAAAAGTTATATGTCTCAGGATAAAAAGCAGATAATATATCCAGTCATCATAGCAGGTTGAGTGAACAGCCATAATTAACTTTGTGGTATCATGACTGCTCCTCGATACACTCTAATTGTGTTACCCTCTGATGTCAAACATCTTACTCAAGTCTTCCCTTAAGTGTATTTCCCCTTTTAGACATACAATGAAACGCACACACACACACTTAAAGTACGCACATACACATACATACGTACGTACGTATGTATGTATGTATGTATGCATGAATGTGTGTGTATATATATATATATATATATATATATATATTATATATATATATACTATATAATATATTAGTATATATATATATATATATATATATATGTATATATATATATATATATATATATATGTATATATATAAGTATATATATATATATATATATATATAAATATATATATATATATTTATTTATATATATATATATATATATATATATATATATATATATATATATATATATATATATATATATATATATATATATATATATATATATATATGTATATGTTCATCCACATGTTGTGTAACAGAAATAAAAGAGATTAATGGTGTGCCTGCACCCGAGCTGTCCTAAACGGAGTGGTCAGTGACCAATAACCCTTGATGTGAAAAAATCACAAGAAATGTAATATGAGATTGCGTTTATGACAAGTCGTCGTTGAATAGCACATTCTATGTTGGAGTTCGATGCCTTCCTCCCTTTTACCGTGGTGGCCCATCCTTTAGAAAACACATTGAAAGATAGGTAAGATAAAATCCTTGACTGACATAAACATACAGTTCTGAGCTCTATACAAGTATTTACATGAAGAGGAAAAGTGACACAGTCTGAAGAAGCATCAGCCATTAAGGGTCAAATACCGCAGGTGCTGCTTGCCCTGGGATTAGGAAGGTTAGCTTAAGGCTTTAAATAAGTACAACCACCTGGGCGGTGGGGCAGAGGAGGGCGACCAATTTATTATAAGCTTGGCTCAGGAATATGTTGACAAAATTGTTATTCCATCTGTTTATTATAGTGATTTTTTATCATGTCAATTCCGGCTACAGCTTAACTATACCCGGTATTGAGTAGTAGTAGTAGTAGATAGTAGTAGTAGTAAAGGTATTCGGTTTTTTATAGTCTTGTATCCACCGAAGTGCTCACACGACCTTCCTCCCCTAGCAGGCACTGTACATACAGAAACCATTTCAATCCCCGGGGGATATTCCAGAGCAACTGGCAGCATATAGCGCACACACTCTAAGCACTGCCTTATTTATGCTAGGTACCCATTTTGCAGCTGGGTAGACTGAAGCAATATGGAATAAACTGTTTTGCCCAGAGAACGCCAAAGTGCCCGTAGTGGCGACCCTCTGATTACTAGTCCGACACCTAACCAACTGAGCTACTTTGTCCCCAGTAGTAGTAGTAGTAGTAGTAGTAGTAGTAGTAGTAGTAGTAGTAGTAGTAGTAGTAGCAGGAGCAGCAGCAGCAGCAGAAGCAGCAGTACTAGTAGTAGTAGTAGTAGTAGAAGTAGTAGTAGTAGTAGTAGTAGTAGTAGCAGTAGCAGTAGCAGTAGCAGTAGCAGTAGCAGCAGCAGTCATTTGTTGCTTCAGAAGTGGCCTATGGTGTATGTGTGTGTATGTGTGTGTTCGTGTGTGTCCTCTGCCTTGTCTGTGTCTGTCTGTCTGTGTATCCAATATAACTGAACCACATGTATGTATATGAGGATACCTGTCTATGACTGATAGACAATAGAACCGCTGCTATCTAGGGTAAAGCCAAAGGCAAAAATAGCTTTGAAGATACATGTGCATCCCAGAATATCATAGTGACGGGTTGTACTTGATAAATAATGTGTTTGTCTGGATATTTCATCATCAATATCTCTCAGGTGTCCGGCGCCCGTTTCATTAAAACCTGTGTCGTCAGACATGAAAGACACTGATAAATTATATAAACTTCAAACGCTTCCCAAATAAGTCCCTTACGCTTTATTTATGTTCATAGCCAGCATAATCAAAGGATTGATGTGTTCGTATCATTATGATAGAAGTATTCCTAAACTTATGAAATGTATTGAGCTGTCCGTTTGATTGATATATGGTCACACAGGTGAAAGTCATTTATAAAATGTAGTACTTGACAATGTGCGTATATGTTACTTATGTCAGTCGCTTATATCATCATGTATGGTACACTAGTTTCTATCAAGATTAACCCATTTGTATCCTAAATGCACACACTGCCTGACAAAAGTGTAGAAAATTAATTAAATAGAATGAATATATATGTCAAACATATTTGAAAAAGGGTTGTAAAAACAACTGCACAATTTTACATTTTTTCAAAATATTCGTTTTTATGACTCCCTCCACGTCTCAAAACGAGTAGGTATTTAATAAAAATTGGTTATGGATGAAATATGGAAACTCTCGACTTGTCCGTACTACTTCCAACGACAGTCAGATTATGACGATCTCTAAAAAAATGGACACTGAAAAATGTCACATCGTCATAGTTATGACATCAACATGTCGTTCAACACAGCATGGCTACCATCAAG
Source organism: Maea johnstoni (assembly GCA_963942565.1). Classification (NCBI taxonomy): domain Eukaryota; kingdom Metazoa; phylum Annelida; class Polychaeta; order Spionida; family Magelonidae; genus Maea; species Maea johnstoni. The sequence continues at coordinate 14,080,663 of OZ012693.1, read as the reverse complement.
GTTTAGCCAATAGTTTTTTCTTGGCGTCATCTGAATAATGAGACCCGTAAAACCATTGAAAACCAAAACAACACAACATTTGGTATACCACTATCAATTTGTTTCGGTTTGAAGTTTTTAAATAGTTAAGTTTTTAGCAAAAAAGTTTTACTCCATGCTAGGGCATCGCGTAAAGATGATATTATATTCCCATTGTTTGTGGATGTTTTCATGCATATAGTAAGCTCTCCCTTTAGGAGTAGGACAAGCAAATATTTATGAATGTTCATTTTACTCAACCAATCAGACCCTTTTGATAGAGTTTCCTTTGCGTTTAATTACATTGCAAATGAAATGAGAAAGGTCCATTACCTCATCTCCTATTTTTATAGAAGATTCTAGGGCAGCATAAGGCTTAACTGTACACATGGACTTTAGTCATTATAGAACTAGGAGGAGCACAATATCTCTCTTTTAAGGTGTGCATCTGGACCCAAAATTACCTAAAATTACCCAAAATGACTCTTTAATAGTCCAAACGACCCAATGTGCTGTTAAGTAAAACAGTTAATTTCAAGCCCTGTCACATATATGCTACAACCCTTGCAGCAATGTTTAAATAGTCTACGCCCTTGATTTTATCTGAACACCTGGCAAATACAAAGATTTTTTTATCAGCAAATTTGTTTAACTTCAAGTGTATTTGCGCACCTGTTGTTAAATTTGTAAGCTGTCTTTAACTTTTTTATTTCATTATACTACTTTTTCCAAATACCAGGTATTAGATGAAATTCCTGTCAAGTGCAGAACGATTTATAAATTTGTGTTTTGTCTATGCTTGGTCTTAGGTTCGACAAGACCAACTGAAGATTGATGTTTCCGATGAACATGATTTAGCCTTCATATATATATATATATATATATATATATATATATATATATATATATATATATATATATATATATATATATATATATATATATATATATATATATATATATATATATATATATATATATATATATATACATATTCATATATATACATATATATACATATTCATACATATATATATATATATATATATATATATATATATATATATATATATATATATATATATATATATATATATGTATGTATGTATGTATGTATGTATGTATGTATGCATGCATGCATGTATATATATATATATATATATATATATATATATATATATATATATATATATATATATATATATATATATATATATATATATATATATATATTTACTGACTATACTTACATGAGAAAGGTATCCATACACATTTTGAAAAATATGAATAGAGATACATACAAACATAGGTCAGGCTGACTGAAGCACGCTACTGGAAGAAACTACCATTGAAAGTGCCATGCTTGACTAGTAATAGGATATTTGTTGTTCATCTATCTAAAGAATGAAAAAAATCAATCAGTATCGAGTGACGGATTGGAAATAATGTAATTCTAATAATGTGAAAAATGCTATTCAACTAGCACCACAATAGACAATTGTTTTCGTAAAATATTTTAGGATTTAATTACACCTTTTTGGGGTTGACTGGTACATAGGACTTAACGAAACTTGAATAAACAGAAAGTACAACTGACTGACTTACAAAAAGGCATTGTATTCTATTTACTCTTGTAAGGGGATTGTCGCTGTTTTTCTGAGATACCTTTTTAAAGGTGATTACTTGCTATATCTTATGTCTTCCTCACTATTAGTGGCAAAGAGTTGTGAAAGAGGGTCTGTTTAGGATTGGAATCCACCACTGAAAGAGCAAAATCTCACTAGAAATAAAGTTATTGAAGGGAAGTGTTTCTATATTGGGTTATCAAAGTACATCACCATATCCTACAAGCGCTTACCACTCAAAGGATTTATTCGTGAAGTGTTGCACACATAGCATTCTTGGACTGATGCATATCGTCAAAGGAATTTACACCTTTTTTCCTTTTTGACACATAGTGTCGGATTTAATGAATATCCCTACGTACTACCTACAATTCAGAAACATGCATGTATGTGTGTATGTACGGTATGTACATGTATGTACATATTCATGTACGTATGTACGTATGTTTATATGTATGTTTGTATGCATGTATGTATATATGCATGTACATGTATGTTTGAATGTATCTGTATGTATGTGTGCGTGTGCATGCGTATGGATACATGTATGTGTGTATGTATGCATGCATGCATGCATGCATGTATTTAGTTATGTATGTATATATGTATGTATGTATGTGTGTATTATGTATGTATGTATGCATGTAATGTGTGTATGTACAGAATGTCAATAAGAACAACATATACCTTTACAAAAAGCCGAAGTACAGAAATAGCAATAGCGATGGAAACTCGGCCTTTAATGAACACAGACACAGGTTCTGTTTTATGTATTCTTAACCGAGACATATTACTGCAATCTGTATGTAAGAACCCGTAACAAAATAAAACATAAACTCCCTTTAAGCACACCATTACAATTAGTCTTTAAGAGCTGCTTGTTAAATGTGCACATTGACCGATAAAAGTCATGCAAGCGTGCCAAAGGTTCAAGCAAAAGGAAAATTATGGTGAGTGTTCAAATATTAAGCACCCACGTATCAAATGGCGAAATTGCACAACCAGACCCTTATAAGTGGCTATTGGCTAAGCATTTGCGCCCACTCCGGTTATTTGTTCAAGCAGGATCGGCTTGCAATGACTATGTTCACTTAAAGGCTGGCGTGTCTAAGCGGTACCTGTCTGCTCGGTGAGAAATCAGAAGTGCTTTAACTGAAAGCAGTATGTCAGTGTCAAGGTCTGCAAGAAGATAGACTGCCTATTATGAAGTTATCTTGTGAAAAGTGCGAGTAGAGATTGAACTGTAAAATTCTAGTTTTTATTTTAGTTTTTTATGCAGGGCAGTGTCGCTCCGGTAGCCTACATTGTAGTTGCTTAGCCCACTACCCTGGCCTTGGTTCTGTATGCCACCACTACAGAATAACGCAGTTTCCAATCCGCGTTAAGGCATGTTAGAAAGTTACCAATGACTTGCCTCAAGTTTGTGGTTTTCCACGGGTTTTCATGATTTATCTTTAATATTTCAATAAGGTTTTTCATCAAAGTGTCATAGTCCTAATTTCAATTTACACAGGGGAGCATAATTCTATATTGCACCCAAGATTTTCACAATATGATGTGAAGAATTATGCGCTGTAATCAATGATACAATATATTATATTTTTGTGAAATTACAGGAGATGCGGCCTCATCCAAAATTCTTCGATAATGGGGCAACTCGTTTTGATGTGGTGCAGGGCATGTTAGGTAAGAATATAATATGACAGACACAGTGGTCATACATTTTGTAGAGAGTTAAAATCTGAAAATCATAAATGATTGAAAACTCAACAAAATGGATCATAACGTACTGAAATGATCTAACGAACATATTTCCTTCTTTTAATCATTGGCGAACTATTTATCCCTTCAATGCTGTATTTCAGCAGCAATACTGAATGAAATATACTTCGGCACACATTGATTAATCTAAACCCTAAAATGGATCAACACATTTTGATAATAATAACATTTTTTCATAATACGCTTTGGCCCTATTTCGCAGGAAAGTCATCTACCTGCAAAACCCACGTGGAATTTGTCGTTGGTACTAAGGAAATATATGCATCGTTATAAACCACACTTGTAGAGTTAACAAAAACAGTGTAAAAAATACATGTAACTTATCAAGAATTTCCATATTTTTTTAGTTTGTTTGACAAATGCTTTACGTTAAAATATCGTACAAAATGCAATACAATGATATCAAACAATACAATGCAATACAATACAGTGAAGTACTATGCGTTTTCCACTAGGTGATAGCTGGCTGCTGGCTGGACTGGGGGCCTTGACCTTGACACCAGGATTGCTGGAGAGGTGTATACCGGAAGAGCAGGGCTTCGATGAAGGGAAGTACGCAGGCCTATTCCACTTCCGGTTTTGGAGGAATGGCGAATGGGTGGATGTTATTATTGATGACCTGTTACCTACTTATAAAGGTAAGATATTCAGTGCATATGAAACAATTTCTTTACTAGTAGAAAGGTAGATGAGCTTTGTTAACCGAGTTAAGAATTAACCCTTGTTCTGCTGGCGGCTAATTTGGTCCTATAGAAAATGATATGAAAAAAACACAAAAATGATGGATACCCTGGCAAATGGGTATTCATATGATAGGCTCAGCAGGCCTTTCCAATAAACATGGTAATGTTTTAAAGTGTGTTTTTTATCTGGGTTCTTTTGCCTTTGATGAAACTAGCTGCAGCATTGAAAGGGTTAAATGATATATGAAATAATCATTACCATCAGTCTATTCCCAGGTAGAGATTTACCAATTTTGATATAACTATATATAAGCAAGGTACTCGATTGATATACTAAACGCCTCGGTTTCAATATTCTTTCTAGTAGGATTAATTAAACTAGCACAAAATAGCCTATAAACACCACATACCGGTGTATTCAACAGAAAAGAGCATTCAACTCTCTGAAGTTAAACTTTGATGTAAATACTTCTTAAAAGCAGTGAAATCCTGATTAACCCATTAATGCTTAAGAGTCCCTTCAGCAATTGTCGTCTGGATCTATGATACTGTTGACTATTACTTTGAAATTGAGAATGATTTTACAAAATATCTGTAGGGGAGTTGTAGATATTGTTCTGATTGACATTTCTCCATCAGATATCTTCCTGACTTTGCTTTTTCCTCTAAAATATCATAAAAATTGTCAGGCTGCGTTTGGCTGCTGTAAGTATTAATGGGTTAACGTCACTTTTTTCCTGCCATGTTAAGATTAAGTCGTGAGTAGCCAGTTGTTGATGGTGTATGAAACCAGAATGCCACAGACGAGTCCCAGCGCACTGGAAACTCGCTAACATGCTTCGAACCGGATTTGATGTTGGTGGTGTGGTATATGCAAGATACACAACACTTAGACCGCTCGGCTATCTAGGCAGACCCTTGTGATTGCAGTGGTCCTTAAATGATTTGTACCAAGGGCGTGGTACAATATTTTGAAAAGATTTTAAATCATGTGACAAGTTTGACTCTTGAAAGTATATACCATGAAGAATTTGTTTGATCTTAACGGCAATATACATACACCATATATCATTATCACCCAGGGTAAACGTACATTATTTCTTATGGGATGGACTCAAATAGATATAACTTAAAATATCCCTAACCGTTAGGTCATAATGCCTAGTTGGCCAACCACTGAGACGGAACGAAGTATCCGGGGTATATACTTTAAAAAGATAAATCTTAAAGATAGGATAGATAATGTCATATATACCGTATAAAGCAGTATTTACCATTTAGTGAACCCAAAATCAACATCTCAGTATTCAACATATAGGTTATCCTAACCTCGAAATGGGCTTTTTTTTCTAGAACATTGTAGTTCGCAGATGAACCATTGCAGTTCTGGTATGTGTATGGAGTATTGCAAGCCGGTCATATAGACATGAACTAGTTTAGATTTAATTTGTATACACAAATTCCGAAAATACTTTTTTATGCTGTTTGAAATACTAGAAGTATAGGTTTTAGAACATGGAAATATTACATACTTAGTATTTAATTTTATATCAAGGTTGGCTGTCAAGTGTGTCGTTCACAACCGGTTTTTGTCAACTTCTGAGATTTGAGGAGTTAAGATGAAAAAATATATGTCTCTTATAAATATAAGAGCTTAATAGATTACCCCTAGGTTAAATTACACGACGCATACAAACGTGTCTTTCTTCCTCTCTGCTGGGTGTGATTCGATCTACAATAACAGGTAACTCATCATTGACAAAAAATGATTAAGGTGATGAGTACCATTGCAAGCCAGTTAAAAGCCCTGTCCCAAAACACACCTCAAAGCAGCATAATCATATAACTAGGTGTATCCCCAGGTTCCTGAGTGTTATCAGGTAGAGAATATCATCGCCACCTGTCATTATTTAATCCATATTCTGTTTTATTATAAAATTTACAAAAAAAAATTCAAATGACACATTCTCATTAATTACGCAGGTAATGGTTACTGCAGGTTCAGAGTTACTTTAGGGATATCATTGACTATGCCCAATAAAAAGTATTTTTTTGATTTTTTACTGCTGAAGATTTTTACAGGCCATACGGTGAAAATTTTAGTTAGAAATCTCCACACCAACTACACTTGGTAACCTCACGTGCTCATAGCTAGCACATATTTATAGCATCCTGACCACAAGCCATTGTCTTGAGATCGTCGAGGTGTATCTTTGGGCAACTGTCTTTTGTTTACATTGCTCAGAAGTAATCAGCGAGGTATGTCCACTACTATCAAAGGGGTTCCCATGCCTCTACACACGAGATATCTCACTAAAATGTTCAATAGTACGGCCTGTAAAATTCTTTAGCAGTAAAAGATTAAAAAAATACTTCTTATTGGGCATAGTCAATGATATCCCTAAGGTAACTGTGAACCTGTAGTGAACATCACCTGCGTAAGTAATGAGATTATATCATTTGAGTGAAAAGTTGTAAATATTGAAATGAATTAGAATATGGGTTTACTACAGACGGCTGACTATGATATTCTCTCCCTGATAACACTCAGGAACCTGTAGATACACCTTGTCATATGATTATGCTGCTGTGAGGCGTGTTTTGGGATGGGGCTTTTAACTCACTTGCAATGGTACCCATCACCTTAATGCAGTAATATACACCTGCATGTACGTATAGTCAAATAGCTTATAGATATCTTACGTTGTCACTACCAAGGAACATTTTCACAATCGTTATATGTAGTTTTAAATCAGTCCCTCTATTTGACATAGCAGAAATTGTTCTTTAAGGCTGTGATGCTGGTGACACACTCAAAATAACACATCTCCTGTTTAGCACTCTTGTCCCCTTTCTAAAAATTTGATATCCAATCCCTGTGGTCTTGGCGTTTCAACTGAGGGTTTTTGTTAACTTAGCTGCTTGAGCTGATCTGGATAGGACCACAGTTTATATTTTACAGTGTTTACCTCAAACGACATTTTCTTGATCAATAAAGGGTAAATTTGATTTCGAAATATCATACACGTCTGCTAAATACACTAGGCTATGGCAACTGGATGGTAAATTTGGAATTCCTTCAAGGTAATACCTTACAGCTCACGCATTTGGTAGAAATTTTACTTCCCAAAGTAGGTCAACAAGTTAGAGACAGCATATCTGTTGTTGACCTACTTTCTAAGGTAAAATGTCCACCATAGTCGTGCGCTGTAAGGTACTCTCTTGCAGGAACGCCAGATTTAACAAAGTTGCCCTAGTCTAGTATGTATAGTAGACGTGATTTGTATTTACAAACCAGATGCACCTTTTATTCATCTGAAATATTTCCTTTGAGATAAAACATTGCAAGCATCTAAGTTATAGAAAACGTATAATTATTTGAAACACCAAGACCACAGGCATTAAATAACCATTGTTGGAACGGGGATAAGACTGATATACTAGGAGATGTGTTATTTTGAGTGTGACAACAGCATCACAGCCTTAATGAATTGTATTATAGGCGTGTATTTGCGTTCTGAAATCTTTTGAAATATGATATATAGTTCACTGTAATATTATATGCCACGGCAGAATCGTCATTCTTAACAGGTATACTATGAAACATACATCACCATTGTTCTACCTAATTGTAGTGTTTCTATGCTTATTATAAGACACAAAATACACTCCTTGAAATATTACTTGTGCTAAAGTCATAGTACCCACCCTGCCATTGTGCCGGAACGGGGGTACACTTTTGATTATATGGGTCTTTCTTTATATACCTTTCTTAAAGGTTAAACGTCAAAGATAAGAAACCAATAATGCCATATATCTCATGTCACCTACTGGTCTTGACAGCGCCTCCCAGTGAGAAATATATGTATTATACAGTATTCAGCAGTTAGCTTTTGGAATTTCTTTCCCAAACACCGTTCGCCTTGAACCACTTTTCTGCCCTAATTATACCTCTAGTGTTATATGACGCGCCTTTTATAAACGTTATCTGTTCGAAAACACCTATCACCGTTATAATGACTTCAAAGAGATGACATGCTTTACACAAAAGTTCCTTTCATCATTTTTGTTAGAGGATGATCAGTCATGTATTCAAAACGTTAGGTCACGCTGTCAACATAGGAAAAGTGGTCCATACTTATGTACAATTATCCAGTTATCAAAGGGATATTAATTTCTTGTCAGCCCGTACAAATTACTGTCAATCCGAAAATGTACTTTTTAAAGGAAATATTTTTTAAAGAATTTCTACCCGTTTTCAGTTTTGACTGTGCACTGAATAAGGTCATTGATGTACAAAAGTCGATTTAAGTTACACTAAGCTGTTTTGAAATCACTTATAATCAATTCTGGAGTTTAATCCCTGTGCTATATAACTTGTGAAGACTGGAACTTTTTCGCACGCCCTACAGTGATATTTCAGATTCAGAAGGTCCGTTAAACATATGGAGTAGACACATATTACCGATTTTAAATAAAAGATTATGAATTACTAAAGCAGAAGACATGACATTTTGTGTGTACTCAAAGTTAGGCATAGCTGACTCTTTCAGTTAAAAGATTTACAACTGACCAGGAAAAGGATGCTCTCCCCACCCTGATACTAAAACTATATATAATAGTTACAGAGTAAATTCTTTTAGCATAAGAAATCTGATAAAATTATAACACATGTGTTAATAAATTGTTTTATACATATATAGCAAAAAGATTTATATTAATGCAAAAATAGAATGACAGGAGACAACTAATGAGATTGTTCTAAGAATGCACTCTGGATGACAGACGAATAGGCAATTGACTCCATCGGGTATTCGAAGTGACCGTATTCATTATTTTATTTCGTTGTTCATGTACGATTACGGATATACTTGCTATAGAGTGATAGACTTTATGCTGTGTCTGTGTGTATGATGTCATCGTAAACTGGTGATCATTGCAACGTTGTCTTGATATTCAGTAACACTATTGTGCATCCACTCTTTACCTTTTGTTTGAACATACATTTATATTTGTAAATTCATATCTATGATATGGTCAGTAATCATTACATTATATTACAATGCTGACAAGGCAGTAGAAATATTTTCTGAGCCAGGTAATAGGCACATACTTTGTATCGCAAGTAATTTTCATGTAATACGTATGTAACACGTATGATTTTGCATTTTTGAAAGTGTACTCAATAAAAAATAAAATACAATTGCTGTTGTAGGTGAACTGGTGTACCTCCACAGTTCTGACCCAGACTGTTTCTGGACAGCTTTATTGGAGAAGGCATATGCAAAGTAAGTCAATTATTTTTTGATATTATATTGTGTCAATGAGGCCTACATATGATATATAATTCTAGCACAAGTATCCACTCAGATCAATACTGTATTATGCTCTCGTTTTGAATGTGTGTTATCCATCCATGTCGTCCGTTTTTGTTTCGTTTTTGGCTTTTGTAGGGGGGCGGTTGTTTTGCTATGGGGGGATCTTTGCAATTGGTTAACCCTTCCAGTGCTGGGGCTACTTTCATCCAGAGCACAATGACACAAATATTTTTGAAAACCATCTAAACCCTGTCATATTGGTTTTCATTTAGGAGCTCTCGCTGAGTACTCTCAAATGAGAACGCATGTGCCAGGGGTTTATTCAGTTTTCAGTTTTTTTCCATCATTTTGTATTGGCCAAATTAGCCAGCAGCAGCATTAGGGTTAATTGTTAAAGTATGTCGTTCAAAGCTGAACATTGATAGATGTTTACAATATGTATAGTACTATGTTTTCTTAATTTCTGAAGTTGCATGTTTAGTACAAGTTTGGTAGTGATCTTCTTACCCTGTTCCGACTTAGCGGAGTGATAAATTGCTAAATGTATGAGGTTTTTTCAATTATACCTAAGCCAATACCAAAATGTTAACCCTTTAATAGCTTAGCTTGCTAAGCATGGCCTACATAGGTTGATGTTATCTTCATGACAAAGGCATTTTAAGTAATATTCAATTAAGAAATATTAATCACGACCAATTCCACAACCCTCGCTTAAGTATTTTGGTATTTGATTATTAATTCTGAAGTAATTTTCTAATGTATTATAGGTTAATAGGACATTTTTCAATGTGACCTCTATGCATGGATTGGTTGCAAGCATATTCTTTACACTTACCTATGCACTACTTATTTGTCTATTAATCAAAGGCAAAACTGATGTTATATTTGTAAAACGGTATACAATAGGAGAAGCCCCTATCACATTTTCGCTATGCCGCTATTAGTAAAGCAATTTAACTAATATGTGTTTTTCCTTAATTGAGCAATTTGGAGAATATATGATTTATCGGACTCCGTACAGACAGTGTACAGTGCAGTTATTTCAAATATGCACTTCATAGAAACTAAGGTTCTTGCTATCCGGGTAGAAAAAGGGTACTTTAGTACCCACTTAGGGTAAAAGATTTATTGCTGTATCCAGACTTCTATCAGCTGTTAAGTGCAAATGCGGTGAAGAAAATAGAGGAATTTTATTTTTTCAAGTGATGTCTTGTTTAGTGTTCCATTTACATTCTGTAGCTAGGGCGTTACCCGTATTAGGCCGAATTCCTGCCATCATTTTTCTACACTTAATAGTTTATGATGCTACAGGATTCTCCAGAAATACAAGTAGATAGGGCATCCGAGTTCAAACGAAACTAAACCATGCATACCAGTACTTAAAATAGCCTGCGTATTTTGGTGATAAATTAAGATACAGACATTCCGTGAAACATATCTAAATATATGCACGCACCTACGCGTAGAAAACACTCCAAGTGTAGTCGCGGTTATAATTTCTAATAAGGTATATACAGTTTTAGGAGCACTAGAAATAGTAAATTATACCAGTTAGGAGGTTATTGACTTCCACCAACATTATGTTAAGCAACCCCCAAACTATTAAGTTCTCCATTATCGCCCACCTCTCCTAATTTTGCTATTTGTCAGGCTGGGATCGTGCTCGACACAATTGACAAAGTTTCCAGTGACTTCAAGAAAAGTAGTGTGTTTATGGTTTCAGCTAGTCGGCTAGTCACGATTGAATCCATCATATGGCAAGAAAGGGACGATAAACCAAAATTACAAATATTCACCTCTCCAACTCAGACACCAAGTGTTTTTATTTCCTTGCTCGGTCCACCCGACAAGCACCCTAAAAACCTGTGCTCAGGATGCTCTAGCTGGGCATAGTGGGCCAGTCAGGTGTGCGGGTATAACTCTTGGCTGCTCTCATAAACGTCACCCTGCCCAGTCAGCCAAGTCTAAATAGCTCAAAGAGTAGCCGACCCAGCAGCCAGTCTGCCTAGCTACACGCAACAGCACATCGCACTTGCTACTCACCTTGGGGAATCTCGATGGGGGTAGGTTATATGTAGGAATAGTGGGGTGTGCTGATTTCTGTATTTCTCCCAATGACATGGACATACTACTCTTCTCTGTATCATTCCAATCTTAGTATACGTACAGCCAAAGCTACACGCAATAACACATCGCCCTCGCCACTCACCTTGGGGAACCTCGGTGGGGATGGTCATGTGTAGGAATAGTGAGGTGTGCCGAATTGACATGGACTAGCTACATGCGTCTTTGTATCATTCCAATTTTAGTATACGTACGGCCGAAGCTACACGCAACAAAATATCGCACTAGCTACTCACCTTGGGGAACCTACCTAAGGAGGGGGTGGTTAAGTTTAGGAATAGTGAGGTGTGCCAAATTACAGTATGTATTCAGTACCTACCTCCCATTGACATGGACTGGCTACATGCTACTCTTCTCTGTATTGTTCCAATTTTAGTATATGTACGGTCTAAAGCTCTTACAAGTGTGTATTAACTGGCTTTTTCCTTATAGTGTCACTGATTTACCCCGAGTTGATTTCACTCCAGGTTTATTTTTGAATTGATCATTAAGCGGGACACACTTGAGTTTCAAACTTCAACTCACGAAAACTGGGCTGCCATTTATAGCTTGGGAGAGACATCAAACCAGTACATGAGGCTCAGGCTTGAAGTTGATGCTTACTTTCTTAATATAGGGTATACAATTTTGTATTGTGTTATACAGGTGGCTGACTTTTAAGTGAGAAATATATATGAGATTGTGCTACTAGCTCTTTGTTTTTAAGAACATCAAGGATAACGTTTTGATGTGTATTAGGCTACGCATTTAAGGTGCAAATGGCGGTGATGGGGTACAATCATCCTTATGATGGAATACTACAATAAGAAATAAGCAAGTATCCACAGGACTCTCCCAACCCCAAACTTGTGAACTAGCCCCCTCTCCCTTATACCAGTATCGTGTCGAGAGCCTACCTCTGATCCAAGACCTTTCGCTATCATAAAAGTGGAATGTTGTATTATTATACAGTCTCTGCTTGTGCTGATGTGTGGTATGTGGTCGCTAGCTTCAGCACGCCATTTAATTTCACTCCAAAATCATAAACCTGTCATCTGTTAAAACGATTATATGTGTGGTCTGCTAACTTGCACACTACATCGGTTTGTGTAAACACACAATTATCCATCTGTGCAATGGTATGAACATAGCCAAGGACACCATATTTTCAAAACTATCCAATCATGCAAACGCCATATATATTGTTATTTTACCACATTTGTTGTATCGCAAGCTTCAGAGATACCAGTTTGCTGATTGTTGATGATTGTCCCTGCATTTGTAAGGTGGGGTGACCTTAAAAGAGGTGAAACACTGATGATTTTATTATGTGTCCAATAACACATTCTTTCACCAAGGTGATGGAAGTCACCCAATAACACACCCGTTTGTGAGAGGTGTGAAAGTGTGCTAATGTGTTTTGTAAACATTTAGTATTGCAGACTAATGCAGAGCAGTCCCATGCAAAGTTGCAATAATAATCATAATAACAATAATAATCATAATAATGATAGTAATAATAATAATAATAATAATGATGATGATGATAATAAATAGTTACTGTAAAATCCATTATTATTGCACTCCTTTTAATTACGCGCTAGGTGATGAAAATGTGTATATTACTGGCGTTGATATACATTCAAAATAGCATAACAATGCCCCATCTAGCGGTGATACAGCTGATGCGTGTAATCAAATTGCGGCAATCAGATTCAGACAGCAGATGCGTGAATAAAAATGTGCGTGGTAATGAAGGGTTTTACAGTAGATGTTTATTTGTAAATAATTTTGATTATTGATGTACTTCATAATTTGACCAGTAGACCAATCGTATATAAGGTGTAAGATTTCTGAAACATTATTGCCAAATAGTGAAATACCAGTGCCTCAACGCAAGTTTTTCGGATTACTTGTCACCTCCTTTTTCAAAGATGCATACATTTGAATGAATAATACATCCAGCCTTTTTACTTTAATGTGACCACCTGCTGATAAGAGAGAGTGGTACACCTGAGAAGCAGGTTCTATTTATAGATCTTCCTAGCAATATAGATGTGCGGCGTTTTGGAGGGCTGTCTATGGGTCTTCTGCAACTAAAAGGCCCCTTGGAACTATTCGTGAAGGGAAGGGAATTTCTTTCCGGTTCCGGGTTTCTGTCTCATCGCGATATGACCTAAGCTTTTGAAAGCGACGTAAAAGCCCATTCCTTCCTTCATTCAAGCAGTCAAAGTTAGATGTCTTTAGTTCAGCAACCTTTGATAACATGCTAGAAGACATGTACAAACTGGTTTCAGAATCACGCATCATGCAAATTACAAAGTTGTTATCATCCAAATGAATGCTGTTTGTTCACACTTCCGCACATTTGACTTCTCTGAACCGTGAAGTTTGTCAAAAAACACTCGCCAAGCTTTGTGTCTCTGAAGAAGAGTGGTCGAAATCAATCACATTCACAGCTTGAAGACATGATCTGTAATGATGGCATTTGATGATACGATGGGTCATACACAGTAGAATGGCTTCTTTGAAGGTCAATCCATGTCTGTGTTCATTTGACTGTATATTCCTGGTAGGTTGCATTCCTGCAATGTAGGTTCCTATAATTGATTGAATGTAAACATTTGAGATCTCGTAATGGTTAGTTTATGCTTTTTTTATATTTACAGAACCAGATTAAACGGTACAGTTGCGTAGTGGTATCTGCTACGACTCTCTCTCTCTCTCTCTCTCTCTCTCTCTCTCTCTCTCTCTCTCTCTCATACACACACCTTTACCACGTAAATTTAATCAAATTAAAGAATTTCAGTGTCAATCGAAAGTTCTATACGGTTTACGTTGAATATGTCAAAAGGTTAACTTATACTAGATCTAGTACTTATGCTGGCAGGCCCTAGAGGTATATGCAGAGAAAAAGGTCTTTTTAACACGCATATTTCGATTTTCCTGTAAGGTTGGTTTTACACATTTTTACATATTAGAAAAGTCGATTCGTGGGTAAAGATTAGGTGTTTCTCTTATGGGCAATTGGTCAAGGCGACAACCTTGTGCGTATGGAAGTCACACTGACCTGATACAAGAAAACACGTTACCCCAACTTAGTGCTGGTTTATGCTATATGTTTCTAACAGGTACATACTAAATGCATTGGGTAATATAATTTAATGTGATTTAAAGTCGCAAGTGTTGGGATCCCTGTTGTGATTAGGAGATACTTTATTATGTTGACACATGTCGCAAAAGATTCAAGAAAAGAGAGGATGACGTGTTTATAATAAAACACCCGGCAAGCCCCATTTAACCCCAATTCAACCCCAGAGGGGGTAGCGAGGAACATGTTTGTACCCCATAAACCCTCTTTATCCATTCACAGATCAGGCATAAGGCAAACACACAACGCATTGTACAATTCAAAAGTTATGGCCGCAACTTTCAGGCCCATTTTTAAATTTTCAGATTTATGATATTTTTCGGACAGTTTGATTGTGTGAAAATGTCACGATGACTTTCACTCAATTCGAGATTATCTAGATTAATTGTATCTATGGGACATTTGAATAATGGAAACATGTGTACTATTAATTAGTCTAAACTCATGTGACTAGTAGAAGACGTAGTAAATAATTGCTAAGAGTCACAAATCAGCAACTTGTTAACATGTGACTCATAGTAAACAAAATGTAAACGGTCAAGTCGACTTTTCTTATTTGTGTATATATATATATATATATATATATATATATATATATATATATATATATATATATATATATATATATATATATACTAGTATATATATATATATATATATATATATATAAATATATATATATATATATATATATATATATGTGTGTGTGTGTGTGTGTGTGTGTGTGTGTGTGTGTCCATGCTCATCCTAGAATCTGGTTCGGTCTAACCCTTATAGTCAGGCTTTCGTATACTATCCAGTGAATGCCAACATTAACTATGTACAAGACCCTCAACCCGATATCCTATTCTTGAATGCCAGGCATCTTTGCTAATCAAGGGTCTACGTGTAGCAATTGGTCTAATAGCTTGTTTATTTATCCCTGTGAAGGTATCAATAATTAGTAATAATTGACATTTGATATAGCCCCCATTCCACCTATATGTGCCCAAATACAGTTTTCAGCTCTACATTGCTACTACAGTTCTAACATGGCTACAGAATTGACTGCAGACCATAAATGTAACATTTAATAAAAATTACACTCCACATCAAAAATACGACTTGTTGCAATGTAAAATATCAAAAATAATCAAAGTTCATTATTCCTCTATTTCAGATTATATGGTTCCTATGAGGCTATTCAGAATGGCTATATGGGATGGGCACTGCAGGATCTGACAGGCGGGGTCATAGAGAAGTTCAACATCAGACTTAATGCCGCTCTCTGCCGCCAGGTGCTGGAGGTAGGAATGTCCAGGGCCTCGCTCATGTCGGTTGCAGTTACGGTATGTACGTTTTGATACACTGTCACGTGGCACCCTCAACTCCTTAATGAATTTTGAATTTCACTATTCAAATATTGATATTTCCAAGTTAAGGAATTTGCTCTATAACTGTAGCAACTAAGCTATTTAACCAACGGGTTGGACTTTCTTTTATCTCTTTCCATCTCGGGTGCATGGTCTAACAACTTTAGACATCAGTCATTAAATTGAGAGATATCCGGTAATAAGTGGAAGGAATGTGATTCAACCTTTTGGGATTACTAATTTGCAGTCAAATATTTTACAAAAGATTGCCCTTATATAAATACATATGTTAATGCATTCGACTATGTGCGCACTGCGGATGCTAATGGGCTAAACAGAAATTAATATTACAACGCAATTATTGTTTACCTGCCTACATGTAGATGCATGTCTATTACCATCTATATACGGCTATTTAAAACATTAGTGCTAATGCCTGATTAGGTTTCTCATTCACGTACAGGTATTCTTGCTTTATAAACCTAGACACTGTGTGTTCTGTCTGTGTGCAGTATGTTTTTTTGTGTTTATTGTTTGTATGTGTGTGTGTTTATGTATGTATGTATGTATGATTGTATGTATGTATGTACATGTATGTATGTATGTATATATGTATGTTTATGTTTGTATTTATGTGTGTTTATGTATGTATGTGTGTGCGTATATCTGTATGTATGTATGTATGTATACAGATATGTGCAAATTCTATGAATAATATTTGTGTCGAATAACATGGCTGTATGTCTGTTTGATCCACATATGAAAACTGCTTTTAGCCTCCTAATCGTGTGTTTAATTTTCTACAGCTCCCTCGTTCAAGCACAGCTCGCACTGCAAGTATCACAGCTTTTATGCATGCAATGTACAGTATAGCTATACTAAAACAACACGTGAAACTGTAATTTAGCACATGTAGTTAGAATAGCAATCGTGGTATCGTTATCGGCATGCAGTGTACAGTATAGCTATATTAAAACGAGACATGAAACTGTCTAATTTAGTACATTTAGTTAGAATCATTATCGTGGTATAGTCATCGTAATGGAATTCGCAAATGGACTCGGCCTTACGTCAAAACTTCTATAAGGCCGAGTAAACGTTTCATTTCAAGAAAATAGAGCTACATACATAGTTGGGGCAGCATTTCTAGTAACCCACAGAAGATTAATCCATATATAGGATATTCTTGCAGTACTAGCCTTCTAAGCTGAATAGTATTTTCCTGTCGGATAGAACAAAATATACCTTTATATCTGATAGAACTAACTTGCAACATGTAGTGATATTTGGTTAGTATTCTTGCCAAAAGATGGCGCTATAAGGTTGGCACCTTCTTACATATAAGGTACAAATGGAGATAACTGACATCGAGTATTCGAGTTGCACATTATCAGTGGTCTTCTTTTCTGTAACAAATAGACAATCATCCTGCATACCTCATTAAGTAAAAATATCAACAGTATTGAAATATCATTACTCTATGACTTTTCTGTGACTCTACTAGGTTTACGTATTCCAAATAACCAATAGATTCTTCCACTGAAGAATATAGCATGATGTTCTGCACGACGTCATTACGCGATAATTAATCTAAGGCCACTTTTTTTTGTTTTTTGAAAAATCCCTCGTTGATTTTGGGCACCTGAAAAATCTTAAGGAAAGATAGAATAGAAAGTCAATCCTTAAAAGCTATATTTGTGTCTGTATATTTTCATAAGTTTTAACACATGGCAGATGTAGACTTCTGGTGCAAACCATCCAATGATATGAAAGGATACCTGTATTCATACCATACCTAAAGTGTGCATAGGTTTTCGACAATAGAAAAATAAATTACAGCTTGTATAACTGGCGTTTTACTTGTTGGTACTTAAATCGTTTAGATCCCTATTGCATTGCTTTTAGGAAAAAATCTTTCAAAAACAGGAAAAAATGCCTAATGTTGGCTTTGTGTTATATTCTTTTATAGATTCCGGATCCTAAGGGTCGCTCTATGATAAGACGACTCCAAAATGGTTTAATCACAGGGCACCCTTACAGTATAACAGGAATGGCAAAGGTAGGTTATCAGATTCGATTTGGATACTTTTCGTACATTTCTTAAGATTGTTCTCCTCTATATCTTTTTTATTGTGTCACTTTTAACATTATATATATATATATATATATATATATATATATATATATATATATATATATATATATATATATATATATATATATATATAGTATTGACTGTAGATAACCTAGAGTATGTACCATATATTGTAATTTCATTATATAATGATAACAGATCAAGAAAATTACATAAAACTGGCTGATTAGTAATTGGAACCATTTTTAAGATGATAAATTTAGAACGTTGTTGGATTTGTAGATACCATTACACGGTGGGATTCTGCTCCTGGTCCGTCTTCGCTGTCCCTGGGGTGCCGTGGAGTGGAATGGGGCTTGGTGCGATGGGTAAGAACTCATCCAATTTTTCTAGTGTAATGTTTATTGACCATATCATAGATGTGAAATTACAAATACATAAACAAAACAAAATAGGATTTAGAATTTAGTTTGTCACATTTATGCCAATTGTGGCTAATTCGTGACTAACAGTTGTAAGAAGTGGGGGAAACCGGAGTACTCGGCGAAACCACCGCCCAACCCAAAGTCAGGCAACTTTCTCACATGCCCTGGCCGGATTCGAACCCAGGCAGTGGTTAGGGACAGCGTGCAGTCAGTTGTCCGTCAGAGCAGGCCCCAACAAAAAAGGAAAGAGTTGTTTCATTAAATACACACAGAGAAAAACTAGCGAACAAACAGGTAAAATAACAAGAGTATAAGAATATACACTTATACCACATTTATTTGAATACGATTAGAACTCTCATGGTATTAAAGTCTAAAATTCAAGGCTAGAAAGCCATCTCCAAAAGAGCTTAACAGTACCATGGACTTAAATCTCTAAAAACGATTTTGCAGACACTCTCCCTAGCGGCAACTACTCATATGCTAGTATTTGCATTAAATGCGCCATATGTCGGATATTTCTTCAGGGGCCAGTTGCACCAACGTGACTCAGGCTCAAACTCAGACTTAAGTCTCCATTTGATTCTCTACATTATTAGCATCTATTTTTGTAGACAATCAAGTTGAGCCTTGGGCCTAAGTTTGAGCCTGAGTCACGTTGGTGCAACTGGCTCCTGCCGTAAATTCTGGCAATTGTAAGCCCTATGGATAATTTTCTTGTTCCTTGTCTTCAGTTCCCCTCAGTGGGCGACGATAGGGGGAGATGACAGGGATAGAATGCAGGGAGAGGCAGGAGAATTCTGGTAAGTAATCATGCCTGCTTGCAGAATATTAAAAAAATGTATATACTATTTTCACCGATTTTCATACAGAGCTTTTTTTAAAGGGTTAATAATAAAAAAGTGTTTACTATTTTCACCAGTTTTTATACAGAAAAACTAAAAAAAATAGTAGTAGTATCATTGTTATTTTTATTATATTTATTATTGTCATTATTATTTTTATTATTATTATTATTATTATTATTATTATTATTATTATTATTATTATTATTATTATTATTATTGTTGTTGTTGTTGTTAATAGTAGTAGTAGTAGTAGTAATATTAGAAGTTGTAGTAGTAGTAGTAGTAGTAGTAGTAGTGGTAGGCGTAGCAATATCATTTTTACCCAATCATGTGAATAGAATTTAGATTTTGAATGATGATATTTTCAGGATGTCCCTGGATGACTTCCTCAACATGTTCACGAATCTTGAGATTGTTCACCTTGGTCCAGAATCCTGGCACATCGATCCTTATGTCAATATCAAGAACATCTGGCAACTTGCCAAAGGCAGAAAACACTGGAGAAGAGGTTTTAATGCAGGCGGAGGCCTAAAGTCCGGTAAGGGAAAATATATGCAGTAAAGATGTTTGATTCCTCAGTACCAGTCAACGAGTCGAGTGCCTGAGTGACCGGTAGAGCAATTCAGTTGCCCGGTTCAGCTGTTGGACTAATAAGGACCTATGACCTACTTTTCCCTATGGCAAATCTTCAATGTTGGTTTTATTGGCTATTTGTTGTCGTCTTAAAATAATTGTATAAACAAACAGAAAACTGTAGAAGTAGAACTGAACAATTGATTTATTTGGTTTTTCAAAAACCTTCATTTAGCCCATTAATGCTCGTCACAGCCAAACGCAGCCTGATACTTTGCATGAAATGCGTTAAATAAATGCGTTACGCGAAAAGCGTAGTTAGGAAATTATTTGAAGGAGAACACTTTCAAAACCTCTGTTTCAATTATTTTTTGAAAATGTTTTTAAATTTCAAGTCATTGTCTAAGGTCTCATAGATCCAGATGACAATTTCTGACGTAACTTTTAAGCATGAATGGATGAATACATTAACTATGTGTGTGTTTCTTGCAGAGATCGTCCACGTGAACCCGCAGTTTAAGGTGACACTGAAGGAGGACTCGTGTGTGGTGGTGTCTGTCATGCAGAGCTACAAAGCACCCAGGAAAAAGAAACAATTTATCTCCTGTGCGAGCCTTCTTTACCGGGTAAGTAAATATATAGAACGAAGTAGTATTCAAAAACGTAGTCGTATGAAAGAGTAGGATGGTTTGGTGCAGTAGTTATGCAAAACAAAGCCATCATATGATTACCAGCAGGCGACCGGTCGACTTGTACAGGAATTGACCATCTTTACTGTGTGAATTACTTCTTCCCGTTGCCAGGTAACAGACCCGCTGAAATCAACACGTTACGGCAAACAGTTCTTCCAGAAAAACGCGCCAGTTTCAACCCCACCATTTGGCGCCTCTCGCGATCACGTGACCTTCCTGACCCTGGCGGCGGGAACGTACATGCTTGTTCCTATCACAGAATTTGTAAACACGGAGGCAAA
Source organism: Maea johnstoni (assembly GCA_963942565.1). Taxonomy (NCBI): domain Eukaryota; kingdom Metazoa; phylum Annelida; class Polychaeta; order Spionida; family Magelonidae; genus Maea; species Maea johnstoni. The sequence continues at coordinate 14,059,717 of OZ012693.1, read as the reverse complement.
GTTCGTGATCAGAGTTCTCACCGAGAATGAGGGGCAAGTGATGTAAGTATATTAATTAGAGATACAACGACCAAGTTCATTTGTCATTAAGTTCTTTTCTGGCTTTAATTTTCAGATTTAGCAGAACGCATTATGTTGATAGAAATTTTGATTTTGACTTACAAATCATTGACAGTTGATCTTACAGATATAATGTTATTTACTGTTTGAAAATCTGCTTCGTTTTACTGCAAAGTAACTATTAAGTACTTTTTTTCTTTTCTATGTTTTCTACGATGCACTGTAAGCGGAACACGTGATATTAATTACAATAATCACACAGTTTATATGACTGTCCCTAATCGTTTTTGGATATTGTGATAAATTGTGTCATTGACAGTACATATGTATCCTACATTTTGTTTTACTTGCTCACATCCTCGCATTATGGTATAAAGAGAGTAAGTATCACTTAGTTGTTTTGTTAATCATTTCGAATGTAATGAACCAGTAACAAATCGGTGTCGAAAACGGACTGTGTTCCAATTACCTCACCGAGTTTATTGATAAAAGAAACATATAAACTTTTCTGCTTACTGCAAGGTTTCTGTGATAGGTTTGACAGCAGACCGAAGAACATGGTTATGATGATGATTATAACGTGATTGGTGTATTTTCCAATCGCTGAAGTTTATAAGTGCAACAAACACCAACTAATCAGAAACCAGATTCCAAATTGGGCGTGCGAGTGAGCTTGAGTAGGCAACCAAATGCCATTTAGATTAAACGATTTAACTATTCCTGTGTCAGATGTTTTTGCATTTTTTATTTGAATCTAGTTTTCTTACTATGATTACTTTTTAAAAAATGCGAAATAAGAAAAGGGAAATACAAGTTTAAAATAGGACGATATTCTTTTCATGTCACTTAAACACTGACTGGCACTTCCTTCCGCAAATTCTGCAACTGTATTTAAGCAAAATATACATGTTGTATCAAAATAATTCAAGCCAATTAGAAAACGAAATATGTACTTGCATTGGGTCCTGATATAAACATTAGCAGTACACTATGTCTTTCTGGTGTTTCAGGGAGCTTGATGATCCTGATGATAGATATGACATGAAACAAGGGGTGAGTAGAAACAATGTAGCTATGTATTAACCAGGTAATTAACGCACCCCATTGGGCATGCTTGTATGCCGTATCCCTAAACATGAGTATATTTGCATCATAACTTCACTGGGATGAGTGCGTTAGTCGTTGGTGTTCGTTGGGTACTCCGGTCACCGTCACACTTAACTATTATGAATACATGATTGCAACTCGAATGCATAAACGTCAACTATAAATCGCTCGATCTAGCTTTTCTTATCATATATATATATATATATATATATATATATATATATATATATATATATATATATATATATATATATATATATATATATATATATATATATGTATATATATATATATATATATATATATATATATATATATATATATATATATATATATATATATATATATATATATATATATATATATATATATATATACAAACCTTACACGCTCATTAAGTCATACAGAATCTAAAGAATTTTATTTCAAATCATAGATATTACTTTATATGTACATTGTAATACTCATAAAGTCGTTATTAATTATCTCATAGGGTATCATGAATGGAACAAGACCGGTTATCACAAAAGAAGACCAAAAAATGCATCGCTATTTCTTCAGGTATGCAGACAAGGTAAGTCATTTGGAAATCTACCTTGGGTGCCACCTATCGACCACTTTCAGCACTAAATATCATGAGAGTTTATTGTTTGTGGTATTGCAATTGAGTCTCTATTAAAAGCTCTAAATACACGGCCTTCTCTCTGTAATCCTTAATGCCATTCCTCTCTGATGAATTCTGAGGATCCCATAATTAATTAGTCATTATTTTCTAATCCGGATAAATAGATATGTCATCTTGCCTTGCCCTATTTTAATTAATTTATTGAAATAGTTCATGTTATTCAATGCCCAACGCACATGTTAATATTGACCACAATACTATTGTCTTTGTCAATCAAAATGATTAACATGTCAAACATTTAGCAACTGTTTTGAATTTTACGCAGGTAATTAATTCATATTTTTTTAACTCGTTTTATACACGTTATCCAAAGACCTTATTTTTTGGAATCATAAACGAAATCAATTCAAATTTTCTTATGGTGCGTTCAATGAACATATGATGCAATTAAGATAAGTTTTAGAGTGTTTATTCAAATCTAGAAAATATTAGTTAGCATCACTTGATGGTATATATGTATATATATATATATATATATATATATATATATATATATATATATATATATATATATATATATATATATATATATATATATATATATATATATATATATATATATATATATTATATATATATATATATATATATATGTGTGTGTGTGTGTATGTATATAAGTTTGCATGTATGTGTATGTATGTACCTATGTGTGTATGTATGTATATAAGTGTGTATGTATATATGTATGTATGTATATAGGCATGTATGTATGTGTCCATCTATGTATGTACATGCGTATTTGTATACAATTGCGGAAATTTGTATTTTTCTTTCTCTGCTAGGAAACTGAGTTGAATATGCATGCGCTGCGCAAGGTTCTGAAGAGAGGCTTCATGCTGAACAAGCCAGGCACGCCTATCTGCTGCCAGACCAACGAGAGCGAGAAACTCAAGATGGTCACCCTACCACTCTGCCAAAGCCTCATAGCGCTCAGAGACGTATCCTTTCATCTTAAACCAACATCAACAGTGTCATACTTTTAGGCACCACTCTGTTTGATGCTTCAAGTAAAGAAATGTGTAAAATCCGTATAATTTGTGCACGTAAGCTAGTAATTGTCTTATAAGTATTACTTTGCTAGGATAGTGTTGTATAATATAGATAAAAGGAGACATTCTTTTACAGATTTAAAAAAAATGGAATGTCTAGTTATATTTGATAAGACTATAGGATCATGTTATTCTATTAAAATGTAAGTTCATTTAATTTTTAAAGAACTTTTGTGCGTTTCTCATTGTGTCAATAAACAGTGGTGCATAATGTGGTGTAGGAAAACAGGACAGGAAGCAATTGTCAATAAATATTGTAAGGATGTATATACTAATATAAGACTAATATAAGTATTATTTCTCAAAGACTTTAAATATAAAAAAGAGTACGTTCTTGCCAATATAGTATGTGTTTGCAATTAGTCCGAATACGCATTCTAAGGTGACGATAGTTTCCTTATCTTGGAATCAGGACAACATGAACGGGAGGATGGGATTGCAGGAATTCACCAAAGCCTGGCAGCAGTTTAAATTGTGGAGAGTAAGTTCTAGATATTAGTATAACATATCAACACTATGTTTCAATGTGTACGATTTCGGCCGTTTCAATGCCACTCTTTTTTCAATTATTAAATCAATTTATAACAGAAGTCATTCTGCAATAGCTGTAAAACACATGATATTTCATCACATGGTATCATCAATGCTTTTGATCAATTCGGTAATATAGTGCTTATTGATGTATTGCGTTTTAGAATTTAAAAATTAAAACGTATACATTTATTTTAACTCTGCATTTGTGTACGTTCCTAACCCGTACGAAAGGTTACATGCATGAAAATATAAATTTCGCCAACGATTTGTCTGCAGGAAAATGAAAATGTTACCCAAAACTTTCATTGATGAGAATTCAATGCATGGAGTGGTGTACAGCCCAATTTCCCATGAGAAATTCTGACGGGGGAAAATCGTCCCAGGTACAAACTTTTCATGTTCATGCATAGAAATATTATTTTCATGCATGCATTTTTCATTCCACGATTTTTTCATGCATGAAATCTTTCGTAAGGGCATTGTTAAGTTATCATGATCATATTTACTTACCCTGTTTACCTGTAGGACGTGTTCAGGGAATTCCAGGGTGACGATATGGGGAGGATGAACTCGTACGTCATGCGTGACGCATTAAGCGCTGTGGGTACGTATTCTCCTGGAGGAACTTCCCCCATGGTCGAGTGGTCGAGCCAATAGCAATTGTTACAATTCACCACCACATAGAGTATCAGTTCAATGTATAGCACCAAAGGCTTATCAAAGTACTTTGATCAGCCTTTGATAGCACGCATACCCCTAGAACACTGCAATATATTTGTTATATTGCTTTACTTACTATGTCTGATCTTGTAATCGTATTGCAATCAATAAAGATTCTGTTAAGCCTGCTAGCAAATTGCCCATGATGGGTGTTGAGTAAATATGTTCTTGTAAATTACACTGGAAAACATTCAACAACTGGCTAGCCTGATATAGATTATATATGGTAGAAAGGTTCATTCACCTCAGTCCAAATCCAATCCAATAAATATCAAAATTTTGAATTCATATGCGCGCATTTCTTCATATTTCTCAAAAGTGCAAAGTGACAGCAGTGACATTTGCGAACCAGGATATGTCCAGAGAATTACTGTTTAGCTCTGAAAGTCTAATTCAAACGCTTGTTAGAGGCAATAGCAGTAGTTGCTAATGGTATTCTCACTCTGTTTCTATTCATTTCTATTTCCGCGTATTCCAGGTTTCAGTGTGAGTAACAAGTGCCTTGAGGCCATCATCCTCCGATTCAGCAGGAACTGGGCCTTTGATTTCGAGGCTTTTGTGCTAGCCGTGATAAAATTACACATTGCCCATGGTAAGAGGTTTACTAGTTCATTACTATGTGCAATATATATATTCTTTATTGACTGTAGGTAAAAGTATTATTGTCTTATACTGATTATTCGCCATTTTCTTAAAAAAATCGATCATACAATTACAAAGATAAGAAATGCTTATAACGAGAGGAACTTAAAACTGTCAGAACTTAACGCAAAACCTCAAAACTTATTAACAGTGGATCACTTAAGACGTGTCTATACTAACATTTTATTAGTGTCAATTTTTCTCAATAGATGGCACGAGATGGTCACTATCGCATCAATCGAAATTTAACAGATTTCGAAGCGATAACTGATAACAGTTAACTGTATCCTGTTGTATGTTCATTCCATGTTATCAATCATGGGGCATCAAATAGTAACGTGAACGTAATACGAACTTTTGTTATGTTAAAAAACACTATCTTTAGACCAACGTGTCGTCAAATAAGCCATCTATAAGCGCATCCCAAAAGTATGTGGTTATATCATTATTTTTTCTTATGTATTTCCCTTTACAGACAAGTTCATTGAAATCCAAAGCAGTGACGAACCAAGCAAGACTTTAGAATTTAGAGACGTAAGTACATTTTATGTTGTAATACTGTGACATTTTCAATGGTGACCATATGTCATCGAGTTTATACTGTTGGATTATAATAAAGATTAGCGAATCAAACTATATTCCATTACTAGGTGTGATGACGTGGTACACACGAGTTGATGACATGCATATATGCGTTAAGGTATACATCAACCTACACTTGAAGTGATGACGTAGTCCGCATTTCTTAATTGAGGCCGTGTGTCAAATAGTATGTCAAATGGAATGCTTTTCCTTTAAATGATTAATTCTTCCTTAGGGAAATACGATTTTCATTAACTGAAAGTGTATATCTATCATTCAATTATGCCATGCTTTTAATATTTGGGAGGTTTGGAAACAAAGTTTCCCAACCGGTACTGACATCTAGATACATGTACCTTCGTACATTCAAAAGGACATATTCATGACGGTTTACCTTAGCATTAGGTATAGCATTGGATAATGATCTCTATGGTGGCTGTATATTAAGATAAGTTGTCTTTTATTTCAGGTCGTGCAAATGGTTATCTACAGCTGAGGAGGTCGATATAATGCCAAGGAAACAAACAAACGTATAAACTTGTGAAAGCAGCACCCGGTTCTAATAAAATGTATAAATAAAGAGGCTTGATTACGAAGTGCAACCTTACCCGATTGGAGGATATAAAGTGATGATACATTAGATATGCATAACGACTTGATGGTGCAAAATGGAATGCACTTACAAGATATTTCTTTGATCCACACATACTGCCATTGCATTTATGTATATTGCGTAATATTATATCACTACATGTATAGCTTGGAAAACGGATATGATTTTGGTATGACTATCACAGATGGTTTGGAGTCTTATTCTTATTTATTTTTTGCAGTATGTATTATCAGGTTACTGTCGTGAAAATGACCTTGCATTGTTGTTAATTGTTAGGCGTTAATAATGTTCGTGATCGGAAGCATATATGATGGTATTCATTGATTATTAGTAACATAATTTTGCCTAACAGAGTTATCTAAAATGTGTAACTTTAAAATGCCATTGTGGGTGACACAAATGTCCTCATTGGAGTGTTAGCCAATATCTTTTCCGGTTATCTTATTATCACGTCGTTGTACTATGATGATGAGTGTTTAATGAAAACCATATGACTATGTAGACAATTTATATGTATGAAATACTGTGCACAGAGAGTAACATTTTCGAACTGTCCTAAACTATAAAAGACACTGCATTATGTGAAGGTTAATCGAGCCTGAAGGCGATAAGGTGTTTAAATTAGTTTAAACACTCGTGTTGAAGTGTGTGTGTGTGTATATATATATATATATATATATATATATATATATATATATATATATATATATATATATATATATATATATATATATATATATATATATATATATATACACGTACGTACGTATGTGTGTGCATGTTTCTATACAGATGTATGTAACCAGTTTTATCATTTGTTTACTGTTTAGGCTTTTCAATGATTTCACTCAAAACATAATTCATTTTCTCTGACGCCGCTTTTTGCACATCTATATTTTTCTATAAAAGTGTAAATATTATCATAAGAATATATTTGTTCTCAGTAGTTAAATTATTTTTAGATTTTTGAAAAATATATATGTCAAGCTAACACACCACATATGTATATTGAATTCATATCATATTTGAATTGTGCACGAAATGTTAATTATCTTGCTTATTCAAAATAGTAAAGAAAAATACCAAAAACATAGTACCTCCTTCTTATATTCGCATATATTGCATTGGAACGAAGTTGTACGATATTTAATAATTTCGTTACTAAACACATCACCATATGTTTTATATTTACAATACCTGTTCTTCACTCGGCGGGGAAGAATCTCTGATGATATAATTATTTTATGTAACAGTAATGTACTACATTACGATATTACTTCATTAAAGATATTTTCCTGACATCAAATTAGTCATTCGTCTTTGCTTTTCCAGTCGTTATAACTTAGGTTATAGAGTATAATTTAGATTGATATGGACTACGAAGTATAGATGGCGCTGCGAAGTAGTGTACTGAGCCTCTCGGAGGACCACGTGGCTGTTGCATATTAGTTCACGAGTTTCTCGCCAGGGGTTTCAGCTACCAAATTAGGGTTACTTGATAGGATTTCGCAATAATATATCACCGGTCGGTGAATAAGATAACACAACAAACATATATCCCTGTGCTGCGTCACTTTATTCACGCAACTTCAATGATAAAAAGAAACATAGGCTTAACGATACCTTCGTTGATATCATAACATATAAGAGGTGAGTGCAATATTAGTGATGAGTGCAAATATGCAAATAAGCATCACAGTCCGCTGAATACCTGTCACGTGGTACATTTGAAATTAGTATATACATAAATAGTGAGTGAGAACATGTAAGAGTCAAGAGTAAGAATTCCATATGTTGATACACCAAAGCCTATGTGATCAACATTTAAGACCTAGTAAACTGTACTGTGGCATTATGGTTTCCCCATAATGCAAGTGTTTTGTATGGCAGTGTCCATTATACATTGTATTCGGTACTCGAGAACAGGTAACACTTCCCTTCAGTTTGGCCCGTACATTAGCCCTTAACTCCCCCCCCCAAAAAAAAGAAATGATAACCTTTCCATGAAAACAGCATTTGGATATTCTGTTGGCGAAATCTTTATTTGAACCAAGTCAACAACTCATCTATGAAATATTTTATGACGTTTATCTCTTCATCCTCACCAATTTGTAAGGAATATCTTACAATGAATGTGTTTAAAAATATTTCAATAGTTCTTAAAAATGAAACTGATATATCTGGGCCGGCGACCAATTACAAACCAAATGCCTACTTCTGGCAATGAAAGGTTGGGCCATGTTGATTATTTCTGACGCCATTTGTGCAGTCAGAAAGAGTATTCACAGTTTAGAAATATCATTTACTCAACCCTAGCTTGCAAATAGCATAAACATTAGTCTAAATACTGCATGCCAGACAGAAGTAACCAGTCCCCCCCCCCCCCCCCCCCGAAATACATGCAGTGATGAACATAAGTAGTTCTATAAACACGCAATAGATGACGCTCATTGAAGTTGGCTATAACAGAATGTACTTGACGTGTTGAAATCATTTAAAAAGTGTTGTTACTATTTGTAATGCACTACTTAAGAAATATCTCTCTCAGAGTTTTAATTCTACGTGCTAAGCCAGGTGGATGTGCATGAACATTCATAAGCCATTTTTAAAGTGACTCCTTTTTTATGCTCCAGTTAATTGAATCCCCTGGAAGGGGGGATGCGGGAAATGTCCGGTTGAGGTCAGGCTTATCCAGTTTTGTACATCAAAATGCTGCCCAGGGAGGGGATAGTGAATACCCCTGCAATCCTGCTTAAAAATATCCTATGTTTTTGTTATTAGCCCAATTGGCCATCAAACAGTGGGTAAACATATGAAATTAAATTGTGTCATTATAGGTACGACCAGTACCGAATGTGGCTAGTATGAAATAATCATTTTTCAACACGATAAAAGATTATTTTCACATTCATTTTTCATATTTTTTGATGCCCATATGGCTAAAAAATATTGTTCACAATATGTGCCCCAGGGTGGGGATTAGTGACAAAACAATGTGCCCTGGGGCTTTGGGACTATGCAAAATAGGGCAAAAGATCAATACACTATCCCCGCCCATCTCGCTAGTGCACTAAAGACCAACTTCAACGACTTCTTCAGAAAGACCACCATGTGCCACAATACTAGATCCCAATGAGTCGGACTCTTAAGTTACTCATCAAGTGTTTAATACATAGGTATATGCTAAGTAAGTTTCCAAGCAAGAAACACTTATTTTGAAATATAAATATTGCCGGATTTTGAGCTTTTTATCCTTGTGAGTACTTGAAATGTAATACAAAAGCGAGAAATACTGAAGTATTCCCAATGTGCATTACATTATGTATGTTTGTAATGCGAGGATACTTCTTTGCTGTGTTTTAAACAGTTTGAAAATAACCCAATGCAAATTGACTTCGATAACAAGCTTTGGGGGTATATCAGTAACGCCACTTTGAACACTACAGGTTTATGAAAATGACACTATATCGGATGTCAATCAAAAATAACCCATCCCTGCCAGATGCCATGGATGATCCTTATTCTGTGCTATATGTCTTTTGTTTTCCCTATCATGTACTGCCTTAGACCAAGATATCTGAGTCTCTAATAGCCTTGATATTGATTTTCTATGTTTATTATACTTTTCGGGACATCTATTGTCATGATCTCTAGGACAATTGTAGGGTCAGAAAAAGGCAACGGTGAAAATAGAACAAAACAACCAGCATAAGTACTGCACACGATTTCTGAATATCTGTTGATGTCTGTCTACAAAAATTGGTCCCTATCTCTTCCTGCCACAATATATATTGGATCCAGCCTCACCCCCTTTCCCTAATGTCACGTCATATTTATTTGAGAAACTTACTGTTTGATCAGGAGTTGATCTGTGACAAGAGGGTAGCCATTTCAATTCAAAGTCTGCACATGCGCAATGGCTACATCCTGGAACGTGAGACAAATGTATGACTAATTAATCATACAGTAGGTAAATAGGTCTTTTGGATTTTGCTGGTAATTATTTATAAACAATTCAGGGAATTAGAGGTTTGGGGGTTATTAAATTAAATTCCCCCAGTTTCCCCAAGGTGGCTGTACTGTTCCAGTTACACCATTGCCGGTATTCTGACTCTACAATTGCCTCAGAGGTCATCCCAAAAAGAAATACAAACATAGAAAATCAAGATCAAGGCTTTTGAAGTGACAGATATTTCGCTCTAGCATTGCCTGCACTTTACATAGACCAATGAGGAACATATATACCAATGAATATCCAGGGGCACAGTGTTCAATTGAAGGTCCATACCAATAATCCTTAACATGTCCACCCAGTATTTGCAGAATCTGTCAGCTTTTCTAATCCTATTTTAGCATAAATAGCTCTTCGACTATCCTAAATCCACACACGTATGTTGAAAAATATGTTTATCATAATTGGTAATCAAATGCACATTTCCTCCTTTCCTTGTTGTATATTTCCTTTTATCCAGCATTGATATCTCTCTCCTTGTGTCCTTGCGATTCTAATATGTTACACACATACGAAGGTGTTCTGCTCCCTTCGCTATTGCAAGGGTGCACTTAACTTTTTCATCGTTCTTGGGAAGATTCCAGCCATAAGAGGGTGCTTATTTCAGCCATTTACACCTGGAGTGCACACATGGCCTGACATCAATACAACAGAGCAATAATGTAGGAGATATTTGATTATAAGTCGTTGCTCTTGTCAAGTTAAACAATTCCATAATATATATATATATATATATATATATATATATATATATATATATATATATATATATATATATATATATATATATATATATATATAGTGTGTGTGTATATATACATATATATATATATATATATATACATATATATATATATATATATATATATATATATATATATATATATATATATATATGTATGTATATATATATATATATATATATATATATATATATATATGTATATATATATATATATATATATATATATATATATATATATATATATATATATATATATATATATATATTTAACTACTAGCTATGATGAGCTATTTCGACCATGCCTGCACTCCAGGTGCAAATGAATCAATAGGCAGAGGCTATGGCACTTAAATAAGGCAGACTCTCTTTACGAGAACACAATATCTCAGGTATGTACATTCTTAATCTTTAAAACCAACCGCCACACAAGAAAGGATTAAGTTTTCTTGTATCTTCCCATATAAAAATCGCGTAGCAATAAGTTTCTAGATTCACAAAAGATTGTATTGAGTAAATTTTGCGTATTTACAGAAAATCTATTTTTACGGTATTTAACTTTGCGAATTGGTCGCTAATGGAGTGCCAGCTATACACTTAAAGTGGCAGCATTAATCATTGTGAATTTTAATTTTGCGTTCGAGGCTAAACGCAAAAATTAAACTAACGCAATATTTTCCGAATATACAGTAGTTAGACTAAATATCAGAGTGTACTGGTTTCATTTTTTTGTAGAGTATCCACGTCCTTATCATAAATGAATAAGAAAATAAATAAGTTCACTATAATTGGTATACCGAATACATAAGAATCTCTCCCTCTGTTTTGTACATAATGCCATCCTTGTTCTCATCAAGCGTCGACAATATCTTTCCTAAGATTTCGGGTTATCAATAATCCCTATTCCATAGTGATATCCAATTGCCTACTCCATATGAGCAATGTTAGATACAGCATCCGAATCCATGTCGCACTTGGATTTCAAATCCATGAACACATAGTGTAATGCACTTCTGATCCCGTTAATCCAAACGGCGTTAATCCTAATCTGGATTATCAGTCCGATTCATTTTCTGCAGCTTCCATTGCCTGTCTTTGTCTTTCCTTGGCCTTCTCCCTATCAGCCTTTTGCCTGTCTCTCTGGCCCTGCATTTGACCCGAGACCTTTGATTCTCGCTTTGTTTTCTTTTTCAGCTTGGAGTGCGCGGTGTGTGAGTTGTCACCGTTGAAGCAGATAGAAAATAATGCCCCCATGATGATGTCGCCTTGAGCTGAAGAGAAAGAAACATCAGAATAGAATCAGATTCAATCATTTTGGTTCGGGTATTTTCATAGTTCGAGATAATTATTTTCTGAAAAACATATCTAGTTAACTGATGATGATAGAGGAAACTGGAGTACCCGCGAAAAACCACCGACTAATATAATACCCTAAGGTGCTGGCAAATTTCTTCACATCTCTTGATCTTAGATTTTAAGTTTAAAGACCGTGACAGAACAACATTCATTATATAACGACTATTCTAGATCTCTTTAATGTGTTACAAAATTTATTTTAAGACTTATCTTTGGAAAATTACTTTTATTTTCGACATTTCGTCATGCTCCTTGAAACGCCAGCGTCTAGCCTTTTACAAGGGGAAGGTGAGATATCCCTCCTCTATATTGATTATGTATCTTTGAAAAGGGATCCCGGATATATGAAATTTGAATTTAATCGAAAAAGAACTGAAATACAGCATGCATTTCTGATAGAGAAAATAGTTACTGCTTTAGAAAGAATACAATGATGTTTCTAATACGTTGTACTTCAATGAAATACAACAATCTATCTAAAATAATGCAGTAACAAACCTGTTGCTTATACCTTACCGCCGTTCTCTCAATGCGAGATCAACCTTATATAACATGCATTAGGTGTATATATTAAAAGAGGTATTCAACTCCATTGGATGCACCTGTTCCGAGATATGGATTATATATCCGCTAGTCTGGGTGCTGTTATGACTAAGTGTTATATATACGGAAACTAAGATAATGTGAAATGAAACAGCTGTGTTTATGAGTGGAATTTGATGGATGTTCCAGGAAAAATAGTAGATATTGATATCCTCTCTCTATACGTATTGAGGAGGTGTATACACGCAAACATTCATACATACCTATCTACATATATACATTCATATTTGCATACGTACATACATATATACATACATACATACAAAGGTAGTTCAGTAGTACTAGTTATTTGCCTTCATACATATAGGCATGCATATATGTATATACACACACACGTACATACATACATACACTGTACATACATACATACATGCAGGCAGGCAGATAGACAGACAGACATACATGCATACAGACAGACAGACACACTTACACACACACACTCACATATATACATACATGAATACATACCAAATATACATACATACATATATATGCATATTCATGATAACATATCGTACCAAAACAGAGTGTTGTTCCTTTTGTGCATTACGGACTGAAAGCCTCGGTAACGTAGGATGTAATGATAATTTACCTTTACATTGATTTCCAGTATATCATGTAATAATCCCTTGCCATTGATATCACGGATGTAGATAAGATATTCACGATATCCGTTTAGTTGATGAGAGTTGTATACTTCAAATATAGATAGCATCCACCCTGTGTGGCCTGCTAGCGTCTTAATGAATTCCTTGGGCTGTATGTATTGTAGTGCAGGACACCTTAACACCATTTTACATAATGCATTTCTGAAATGTATCTGCATGGGTGGTCTTCTCTTCCTACAAAACATCAGCTATGGCTCAGTGGATCTAGAACTCTACCTTATCATACATGCAGTCCCAATTCAATTACACACATCTAAATACCAGATATGCTCTCTCTCTCTCTCTCTCTCTCTCTCTCTCTCTCCCTACCTACATGTACCTCTCTCTCTCTCTCTCTCTCTCTCTCTCTCTCTCTCTCTCTCTCTCTCTCTCTCTCTCTCTCTCTCTCTCTCTCTATATATATATATATATATATATATATATATATATATATATATATATATATATATATATATATATATATATATATATATATATATATATATATTGTGTGTGTGTGTGTGTGGATACAATAAAAGGAGATAGTGAGAGTATGAAAATAAATTAAATGTATACGTACTATTACGTGAAATTATAATTAAGGAAACGACAATTACCCGTCTGCATTTCATTTGCTTTTTATCATTGTAATTACCAATTGACAAACTAGAGTTTAATCTTAGTGGAACAGATTGGGTTTTTTTTAAATTATCTTTCATCGCATTTTATAATCAACCTACTTTACAATTTGGCATTACGTTTCGACTTAGGTATGCATTGTGTCCTGTGATTTGATTAATTTTAAATCCGTGCTCGAGCAAATATAAGTGATTAAAATGTGTTATGTTGTTTGGTAAGTACAGCAGTCACGGCGCAAAGCATTAGACCACTCAGCTATTGGGGCAGTTTCTGAATGTATTTCATAGGTTTGAATAACGAATGTGGGTTTGTGTTGGGGTTTTATTGTTGGTATTGATATAAGTTGTGATTAGTTTTACTAAGATAATTTAATTAATTTTTCACGATGAAAAACTGTAACAACATATAAGCAAATTGGCTCCATTATTTTGATACCATTCAACCGTGCCTCCGTCTGTTGGACAAGCAGATATATGTGAAGAACTGGATACATAAATGATAAAGTTTTAGATATTTATGATTCAGCAATCATTTTGATATCATTCAGTTAAATTCCCTAAAATCAGGTGCGTGTAACCATGGAAAGAGTATTTCATAGTTTTATAACCCGTGTCAAATGCTTGTCAAATATCATTCTTATTTCCTTAATAATATTACAGCGCTTTGGTTGTGAATTCTTTGAAGTAAGCATCCTATGAATGCACTATCAAGGTCGTATATATATTACCCGCCATGTTTAATACATATCGTTCACTGGCCACATTCATTGTATGTAATTTAAAAGGAGCACTACGGTTGCACTTATGGATCTGATAGGAGCACGTCGGGTGCATTTAGGATTCTTAAAGGAGCACATATGATTCATTTAGAATTCTAAATGATCGTTTCGAGTGCGTTTAGGGTTCTTAAAGGTGCACTCGGGTGCAGATGAGCTATTGATAACTTGATCTTATTCAAGATATCTATGCATCCTACTTTAGTTTGTTCCTTCACTGAGTCCTCAACGCTAGAGCCTACATGCGGTTTGTATATAGGCAAGTGCTCAGGTTAAAGAGTGTCTTGGTAACGTCAGTGATAGGTACCTTATGTTTAGACCGTACCTAGATCACATACACTTACGAGCAATCAATTTCTGTCATCATTGCCAACATTTAATCTCAATTGGGTTAAGTTTTTAGACTTTCCACGGGAAGCAAAAATCAAGTTGATTTGTGATCAAGTCAATTGATGAGTAAGCTTTTTAAAAACCCGAACTGGTCATTTAAGTGGTATCACCCGAATCCTCAACTCCTTAAGTAGTCAATAATGTGACCAAGTGAACTTATCTTCTAGCTCTTTTAGCCTGATGTGGCCTTTTAAGTGGCCTTTAAAGATACCTTTAGTTGGCATTTTAACTTATCCTTTAGCTTTTTTAACCTGAAGTGGCCCTTTAAGGACCATCGCTTAAATTCTGTCCTTCCTTTGATAAGCCCCCACGCCCATAGGAGTCATTTGCAGTACCTATAGTGTTCGTGCACTGACCATACTCACAATTTCTCATATATCACCAGTGATGATGTACACATTCATGTCATGTATTAATATCTTCCATCCTGTTAAAATCAAGATGAATGGATGCATGTTGCCTTTATCCATAAAGCATATAAAGCACTATTCATACATTGTGGGACTCGTCGTTAAATGTACGTGACTTCGTGACTTGAGATGTTATAATCTAGTGTGTACATAGAAAAAAGATTGTTGGACCTAAAAAGTGCTTAACTTTGGGATTTTCAAATTGTGGAGGTACTCAGGTGGATTGGCAGATTTAAAGTATTGCATTTATTATTCACGAATTAGGATGTTATATTCTAGTGTGTACATAGAAGAAAGATTGGAGGATCTAAAAAGTTTTTAACTTTTAGAGGGGTTCAAATTGTGGAGGTACTCAAGTTGACAGATTCACGGCGTATCATTGAAATGATTCGAGCTGGATTCGAACCCGGACCGAGGTGAGAGACAGTGAGCAGCCAGTGGCAACGTCACGGACCATTCTGCTACCTAATCCGGTCCCTTATCCTGGTAAAACCATCATATGTTATCCCATGATATGACGGTGTGATGCGGATAAGCCGGAAAATGCAAAATTCTTTATTTGAAATAACCAAATGAAGGTTAAGGTATCTATCACATTACGGTATACCGCAAAAATCAAGTCTCCATCGTACCTTTGCACTGTTGAGACCTTGACATGTATGTTTCTCTATGGTTAAAGGTGACCTCTCAAAAATCCAAGTGAATGTACACGGATTTGAGCTTGGTCAGTGGTGAAACAGCAAACAGACTGTGGCAAACCATTAGACCACTCAGCTATAGTTGCAAGCCCCATACAAAAAAAGCTAGGCTGACATCCGAAACGATTGGTTAAACCGTTACCTTATTTCAACCCCCCAAACTATTTCAAAACTTTATCCCTCAAAGTCATTGTTACATTGTATGTGTTATTTCACCTTACCTTGATTGAGATGGTTAAATATAATTCCTGGGCATTTCAAATAACTTTCCCACGTACTGTCATCTTGCAAGGCGTTGAAACAATAGCACAGACAAGGTAAATGTCTCATACCGCCTACTCCCAAGGAAACCCAGTGTGGGATTTCATATTTCAACGACAGTATCATATTATCGTTTGTCCTTGGGCGAAATATAGAGCAAAAATCACCCATCGGGTTTATTCCCTGTACCTAAATCATCAGTCTTAACTGCCCTATTTGTATAAAAGCTAATTATTTTTGACTCGAATGGGAAATGTAGAGTTTGTATATCAACAAGATTATTCATAAATTGCTGGATTCATTAATCGACTGTTAGGTTTGCTGAGTGATTGATTGATCGATTTCTTTCCGTACCTGTTTATTGATTG
The DNA here is from genome assembly GCA_963942565.1 of Maea johnstoni. Lineage (NCBI taxonomy): Eukaryota > Metazoa > Annelida > Polychaeta > Spionida > Magelonidae > Maea > Maea johnstoni. The sequence continues at coordinate 14,042,824 of OZ012693.1, read as the reverse complement.
ATTGATTGATTGATTGATTGACTGATTAATTGGCTGGTTAATGACTGATAGGCTCATTCATTCATTGATTTATTCATTCATTCAAGCGTCCATTTATTTATGTATTCAATCATTGAAAAATTATTTGATCAAGATTTGGAGGTCTTTTGTTTAGCATATTCTCCTAATAAAGAGATGTACCAAAAAAGTGCATAGTTGTATACGTCAATTTAATATTGCACACAAGGAATAGATACATATCGAAACTAATAGCTTGCAATTTAGCAGATTTATGATTGCCATTACAAGCCTAGTATGACGATATCAGAGTATCTATGAAAAACACCGACTAACGATACGCCAATGATAACACGTTACAACAATTGAGAAACCTGTAGTAAAATACAGTCAAATGAACCCCAAAAGTAATATTGAACCAAAAACCGACAGTTCTACAAATACGTTGTGATGAGGAATGCTAGTCTTTGAATAGCTTCACAGGATATTAAAGCATGTCAATTACTTGTTTATATGCCCTAAGCTTGATTCTAGTCAACTCTATTTAGGTACCAACTAAATATAAATCCCCGTGGGACACCTATTGCTGCTGTCCTTTTGTCCCATACAGTGAAGTGTTTTTCTGACATGGTCCCTTGCCCAAATAAGGACGCCCCCTATGTGGAAGGGGATAAAACAGGGAGGGGAAAGGGTACAATAAGGCTAACAAATGGTCCTAGTGTACTAGGCCGGCTGAGTGGGTCCAGTGAATTCTCAGATACTACACCACATGTGTCTCTTTCTACACACATAAACAGTGTTGTAGTTAGCTGTAAAAGGTAAGAGGATCGCCTCCTAGGACATGCGTTACGGTTAAGGTTTCAGGATACAGAGGAACCTGAGAACCAGCTGATAAAAAGGTATGTGGAAAGCTTATACATTTTAGTTTAGGTGTCATGATAACGTATAAACTGAATACAAATAGATACTAAACGATCTTTCTGTTAAACTTGGCAACTTTTGTAAAAAGGAAAGTAGATCGCCTATCTCTATTTGTATTTCAGTTTATATGTTAGTTCAGTACTAAATCATCTTTTTTCATCGAAGAAAAAGGGGATAATTGATTGATATTAGTTTCGCTGAATTTTTCATACTACATGTATATTGGAAGTTGAAACCTGTGTACATTAGACACTCATGGGGAATCCAGAACAGCTCAATGTGTCCAATGCACGGAGGAGTTCAATTGGGCAGGTGTCACTGTACATGTAGTTGGCAAAGCTGAATTGACTACTCCTGATCCTGTTTAAGTTTCAGCCCAAAGTATCAGGTACTTGAGAGAGGTCAGTGACTCGTCTACTGTATATGTATTTTAGTTTAGTTTATTCCAAGGGCTAGTCAAACCAATCATGCTCCTGAAAGGAATTGGTAGATTATATAGGTGTAGTTGGAACTACCATCTTGAACATATTGTTAAGTTGCACATTTCAATATGTTGCGCACTTTTCGTGATGGTCCAATGCCTATTGTGTTGCTTTGTAACACATAGTTACAGCAAACAAACATAAGACTACTACTACTACTACTACTACTACTACTACTACTACTACTACTACTACTACTGCTACTACTGCTACCC
>OZ012693.1:14018258-14041009 GCA_963942565.1 Maea johnstoni | reverse complement strand
CCACATGTGTCTCTTTCTACACACATAAACAGTGTTGTAGTTAGCTGTAAAAGGTAAGAGGATCGCCTCCTTGGACATGCGTTACGGTTAAAGTTTCAAGATACAGCGGAACCTGAGAACTAGCTGATAAAAAGGTATGTGGAAAGCTGTGTTCATGTTAGCTTAGGTGTCATTATACCGTATAAACTATCAACTACTTAAAGAATGTTTCAAGATATATTGGAACCTGACCGCTAGTTGTAAAATGGAAAGTAGATCGCCTATCTCTATATGGATTTCAGGTAATCGCATAGTTCATTACTAAATCATCTTATTTCATCGACGAAAAGGGGATAATTGATGTATTTGTGTTTCGTTGAACGTTTCATACTACATGTCTATTGGAAGTTGAAACCTGTGTATGTTGAACACTCATTGGGAATCCAAAACTGCTCAACATATTCAGGTGTTCAGTTTACAGAGGTTCTATTCCTATACCTATTAATGTGACCAGGAATGCAACAGTGCAAAATCCATCCTTGGAACGATGGAATGTTTTAGGGAACTTGGAATGTTTTAGGGAAATTCGGTTAAAAGAAAAAGGTCAAAAACCTTTCCTGCTTGTGTGCAAGCCTAAGCGAGCTTCAGTAATAGTTGGTATCTTACTCTGCCTAATGATGGCCTGGACAGTCCAAGTTATGAGGAAATATTTATTAGGAGAAGTGTCTAGTCTTTAACATATACTTCTATGTGAACTCTTAAAATGACCTTATATTCACATACTAGTATTAACTCTTTATGCCACAAGATTAGTTTGCAAACTCATTTTTACACAACCTTGTGTTTCTTGATGTTCCAAAACTTGAACATGATGTCTTGGTTGATATCTATAAGTTTAGTTTGTGCATTCGCAGGCCTTTAGAAGTCTGAAATATGCCATTGTTTTCAGGGTCAATGTCGTGATGTAATACACACCAATTTATTCCGAGTCATCTCTATCGCACAAATGAGAAGCATGGGGGGGGGGGGGGGGGGGGGGGGCGGTGGTTTCATTGTTGTTGGTGGTGACTAACTAGATCGATTGCATTGTGTAAAAAGGTCTGGAAGTGGAAGGTGTTTGCCATGGCCTGTGACGAACTCTTATATATGTGTGTGTGTACATATATATATATATATATATATATATATATATATATATATATATATATATATATATATATATATATATATATATATATATATACACGTTCGTACATACATACATAAATACATACATACATACATACATGTACATACATACATACACACAAACATACATACATTATTCGAGGAGGTATATTTTTTTAATGCCCCATAGTCATTTTTATCAAAACATCATCATCAGCAGCATCTCCCACCCCCCCCCCCCCCCCCACTCCCCCGGTAATATAAACAAATCATTGAACATCTGTGTACATAAAGTATGCATAGCGTAATCGTATGTGAGTATGCATGATGATACTGACGTATATCTAATATGCACACTTTATGCCATACCGGTATTCTGAAGTATTAGGAAGATGAAAGAATACCACCTGCCTCATTTTCTATCTATCACCTGAACTTGTCTATTCTATATGTATGTGTTGTCAGATGTGCATCGTTATAGTTTTGACGACCACTTCAACTTTCCACTCATGAGCGAACAAAGTTAGTGACCTGCGTCACGCCGTGATGAGTTTTCTAGTACTACACCCCTCGAAAAATGGGTTCCGGAGCCGGGTTGCTACGGATGATAATGCCAAACTAGGGTGGAGTTGGGGTATGTTATTTTTTCATCTTTTCAAGATGATCTATTGATCTTAGTAAGATAGACATTAATAGGCTTGTCCCTATTTCCACTTGGATACTATGAACTCTGGATGAAATGGGGGATAATCATTTTCCAGACAAACATTTTTTCTTCCGACTCTCATTTTTTATGCACATATACAACATGTTGTGTGGTTTGATAGGATTCTAATCTATGAAGAGAGTGTTGTCCTAGGAAATATGACTCTTTTTTCATGGGAACCTATTTATTGGTGGATATATTTGGAATTTGGATTTTCGTTATTTGTCATTTTTTCTACCATCAAGGCAAAGTCGAATACCTATGGTTACCGATATAAGGTCTACCAAATATGGGCATGCTGCTGGTTGCTAATTTGGTCATTACAAACTGACGCAAAAGAAACTGAAAAATGACTTAAACCCTGGCACATGGGTATTCGTCTGAGAGCACTCAGTGAGAGCTATCTAATAAATACCAGAGTGACACGGTTCAGATGTTTTTTCAGAAATCTTTGCATCCTTGTGCTTCGAACAAAAGTAGCCTCAGCATTGGAAGGGTTAATTAATGACGAAAACTAGAATGCCCTAGGAAGAAGCATCAAAGCACACCATCGAAATGGCAGATTTCTCTCGTACTGTAGGGTGACTACTTTTTCCGTGTAACAATTTTCCCTAATTTTTCATTTGTGGGTGTTTCCGTTTCTAATATTTCCGAAGAGAGGAATTATGTTTGTTTTTTTCGTTTCTTATTTTCCCGTTTTATGTAGATTTTTGATTTAAGTAATACCAAAGAGTATATGTTAATGGGTAAGGACAAGGATTTCTCCGTGTTGATTAAGTACGGACATGTACTGTATTGTCCTGTGTTGTTTATTCCCGTTTGAAAGCATTCGGAAAAAAGGGAAAATAAAACTCACGAAAATGTTAGCCATACCCTAGCAGTTGGCGGTGGTGTGAAAAGAAAACCGCCGACTTGTACTGCGTACGACCGGTCAGCCACGGGGGCGCGCCTCTAGCTGGTCGTACAAATAACCATATGGACATGGATTGAATATGATTTCCAGGGAGAAATAAAAGTGGGCAACTCTGTCAACGAGTGATCTCATGAAAAGGGTGTCGATTGCCACCACTGGTTAGGGTACGACTCGGGCATGTGAGGAAAGTGGTTAAAGGCAGTGACTTGAGGTTAGGCACTGGCTCCAAGGATAGTGCCTGATTCCCCCACTTGTTAAACGTGTCCAGTTATGATCTAGAAATTCTGTTACAGAAAAATTGCCATTAAAAGAATTGTAAACTCCAGTTTAAACGCCACGTCGACTAATATATTGGTCTAGTTTTACAAGATGGATCCAACGGTTTACACCCCCCCCCCCCTCCCCCCCCCCCCCCCCCCCCCCAAAAAAAAAAGATGATAATAAAAGCTAACTTTTTTCGAGCCCCTGGGAATCATAGACGTGGGCGGGGTATGAATAGTTAAGCTAAATGAGAAATGTTGGGATGAACCCTCATTTAACCACATTGGAGACAAAGTAGCTCAGTTGGTTAGGTGTCGGACTACATGTAGTAATCAGTAGGTCGCTGGTTCAATCTGGCCGGGGCACTTTGGTCTGTCCTTGGGCAAGACAGATTATTCCAGATTGCCTCAGTTCACCCAGCTTCAATATGGGTACTTAGCATTAATAAGGCAGTGCTAAGAGCTTGTGCGCTATATGCTGCCAACTGCTCTGGAATATCCCCAGGGGGATTGAAATGGTTTCCGCGTGTATAGGCCTGCTAGAGGAGGAAGGTCGTGTGAGCATTTCGGTGGATACAAGACTATAAACCGAATACCTTTAGCTTTACCTTTACATGCAATATGCTGCTTATTGCACGGGCTTCTCAATTAAAATAAGTTAATATGGGAATTCCAGATATCAGATTTCAATTTCATCATGATTATAATGACATGGGCTTTTTGGGATATACGTCATTCATGATAAACAAACAGAAACATCGGACTTTTTCGATCAAACAAGTGGGTGAAAAGGGATGTTTATTTAAGGTGATACAATTTCCATAAACAAAATACCACTTTAATTATCCGTGCTGGCTGAGCATGCGAGTAATCTCTACTGACCAACTTCTGCTCTCATTTTAACCCTTCCAATACTGAGGCTACTTACGTCCAGAGCGCAAAGACGCAACGATTTTTTTGAAAGCCATCTAAATCCTGTCCTGTTGGTATTCATTGGATAGATCTTACGGAGTACTCTCATATGAGTACCCATTTGCCATGGTTTCAGTCATTTCTTTTTGCAACAGTTTGTATTAGCCAAATTAGCCACCACCGGCATAAGGGTTAAACTGCTTCTTTCTATCCAAAGCCCGCGGCATGGAGGTGGGGTACCCCTGAGAATGAGACACTTTATAACCCGTGTATGTGATATTATGAGATTACCTTCTGACGGACACTTTTACCCTCAAAAGTAAGTCGCTAGATAAGATAGGATTGTACTGTTGGCTGATGTTAAAAATGTCCCCGACACCCCTTTGAACAGCGAGGACACTCTCTCCCCTGTCACCCTCTTCTTCGCAGAGATGAAGATCGGACAGGGATCAAACAGACACCTTCTATACAGGTATCCCACCTGTGTAAAATAAAAAGGACTAAAGGGAACATCGTTGACGGATGTTGAATTCAACTGGAAACCTTTGTTCATATTTTCTCTCATGAGATGTCAAACTCCGGGGCTGTAATTGACAGATGTCAAAATGGCACGTCCGTACAAGATCTGATTAGGCGGAGTTGGTTTTGGTGAAGGTAAAATGCTCCCACTGGTTTATTCATCCATGCAGCATATTACATCTGATGAAGGTCACTTCGGAAAGGGAAAAATATAGACATTGATCTATGTATCCATGCAGCAGACCAACATGGCTTGATGTTTTTGCTGTCATTCTTTAATAATTCACCCCTTACACATGGCGATGGTGATGTCATGCTTACGATGATGATACAAGTGTTAATTTCACTGTCACTTTCTGACAGTTTCTTGTCCTACTAGCGATGATGATGATGATTATGATGATAGCTTTGGCGGTGGTGGTTATGATGGTGATGATGATGCTAATGATGGTGGTATCGGGGTTGTTGGTAAGTGGTTGTGATGATGATAATGATGATGATGATAATGAGGATAATGATGCTGCTGCTGATGATGATGGTATCGGTGATGGTGGTTGTGATGATGATGATGGTGATGATGGTGGTATCGGCGTTGTTGGTAAGTGATGATAATGATGATGATAATGATGATGATGCTGCAGCTGCTGCTGATGATAATGATGGTATCGGTGATGGTGGTTGTGATGATGATGATGGTGATGATGATGATAATGATGATGCTGCTGCTGCTGATGATGATGATGGTATCGGCGATGATGATGGTGATGATGATGATGCTAATGATGGTGGTATCGGCGTTGTTGGTAAGTGGTTGTGATGATGATGATGATTATAACGGTAATGTTGGATGGTCAAGATGGCGCCGTACGTTATGCATGCATTGCACGTGTGCTAGACTAGGCTCCTAGTCCCTAAAAAGTGGGCATTCCCTTCTGTTTGGACCAAGCAGTGTGGTGTAGTACCAGGTATGTGAGATAGGTGGCACCACCTGATCATTCTATCACTAGAAGTTTTAGGTTGTCAAAATGAATCCTCTATTCCCCTGGTGAGATAGGTATAAACTAAACTGATCATTATGGCCACCTAGACTATTTGGTGCCTGGTTACAGAAAGAACATGACAGAAAATACATATGACAGTCTATAAATCTAGGCTACATGTGTGTGCTGGAACCTTAGGTGAAGAAAAGAATGGATATGTAGCGAGAGACCAATTACTATATGCGTTATAGTGCAGGGCATGGCTATGCCAGGGGTCTGGAATCTGGCTTCATGTGACGTTACTAGGAGACAGTGACCATGACAGGGGCTCTTGTATCGTTTACATTACAGAGAAACCTGCGCGGCAATATGCTCAGAACGCGACTTTTGGGCTATTCGCCGCAGCCAGCCTGTTCAGGCTGACCGGCTGGTTTCATTTCCACTTGTTTTTATTAATCTAAGTCTGGGACTGAAAAGCCCGCGCGTGGAGAGTGGATACTAGAAAGAGTCCATTAAGCTAGACCTCTTGTGCCCCGCTTAACTTTCGACCTGCACAGGACGTCGCCACATAGAACAGAGTTCATCCAGAGTTAATATTCCTTGTGAAAAATATCAGCAAAAATACATGGATCAACCAACCATATCACCCTCTGGTTGCAGGGAGCGCCCCCTCGTGGCGAGTCTATAGAACTAAACAAGGTGGCCGCCTTGGTCACATGGCAAGGGTCAGGTCGGAGGTCAAGGGTCACGACAATTGACCCTGACCTCATTTTTTATCTGGACCACCGACGGTATAATGCCTGTATGACGTGCAGCTAGAACAAAGATGGATGAAATTTTATATTTTTTGTATTCAGTTATCGATCATACGAAACACGACATCTAGATGATTATGTTTCAAATATTATTAGTCACTGATTATGTTCTGTCCATCTTAAAGTGATGCGCTCCCTAGTGGTCAGTGGTTGTCATGGTAACCTTGGATCCCGTAGGGTTAAGTATGTGCCTTTGGTATGCGGGTGAATATGTCAGATTTCGATAATAATTATTACTCATAGGGATTCTTTGCTGAAATCTACAGGGTACCATTGAAATGTCCAGACATTTAGTGGAAAAGTTCACTGGGCTTCAAAGATCATTTATAGCTCGCGTAGTGAGCACTTACGGTATAGGATGTCAACAATGCCATTGTCAATGGAAGTACATACTGAGGCCTAGAAAACCGTGTCCGCACTTCCGTCAACACTTCTGTCTGTTCGTCTCTTTGTCTCGCTCGCTCGATAACCTCGCGAGAAATGAGCATAACTTTTTGCTTTAAGAGCACATTTTGTCGCCAGATCGTTTCATGTTTAAAATATTTCTTAATCAAATAATAAATTTGGATTGTTTCCTTTAAATTGTGTCAAAATAGCGTTTTGGTCGCCGACTATCGTACAACACACGCCGAACTATGCAACAACTGAAACATACATGCTCACGTGCGACAAATGCTGACGTCTTGAAATGACGTCATGTTACGATGGAATTCCGCGTATTCCAAAGTCGTAACTTCGATGTTCACGGTAAAAATGACTTTACTCGTCTTTCCGTGAATCGATTTCAATGCAGTTTAAATCGCTACAACCGCCACAAATAATTCTACATGTCTCTTAATTCTAGAGGAAATCTGTCGTGAAATGACGATGTTGCAACAGGTTGAAGTCGTAGTAATTTTTATGCCATATTTTCGGTCAATCGCTACGCATACTGTGTGTGGTTATTGCACAAATATGAAGCGCATATGAAGGGGCTTCCAATATGTTTCAGCGAAGTTCAAGTAAAGAATGACGTCACGGATAACAATAACAAACACTTTGTAACTGCATTTGAAGGGGAATGCAGAAATATCATCGAGCTGCGCGAGCATTTAAAGCTTTGCTTTCTCATCATATTAGCGAGCGCCGTGAGCACTTACGGTATAGGATGTCAACGATGCCATTGTCAATGGAAGTACATACTGAGGCCTAGAAAACCGTGTCCGCACTTCCGTCAACACTTCTGTCTGTTCGTCTCTTTGTCTCGCTCGCTCGATAACCTCGCGAGAAATGAGCATAACTTTTTGCTTTAAGAGCCCATTTTGTCGCCAGATCGTTTCATGTTTAAAATATTTCTTAATCAAATAATGAATTTGGATTGTTTCCTTTAAATTGTGTCAAAATAGCGTTTTGGTCGCCGACTATCGTGCAACACACGCCGAACTATGCAACAACTGAAACATACATGCTCACGTGCGACAAATGCTGACGTCTTGAAATGACGTCATGTTACGATGGAATTCCGCGCATTCCAAAGTCGTAACTTCGATGTTCACGGTAAAACTGACTTTACTCGTCTTTCCGTGAATCGATTTCAATGCAGTTTAAATTGCTACAACCGCCACAAATAATTCTACATGTTTCTTAATTCTAGAGGAAATCTGTCGTGAAATGACGATTTTGCAACAGGTTGAAGTCGTAGTAATTTTATGCCATATTTTCGGTCAATCGCTACGCATACTGTGTGTGGTTATTGCACAAATATGAAGCTCATATGAAGGGACTTCCAATATGTTTCAGCGAAGTTCAAGTAAGGAATGGCGTCACGGATAACACTAACAAACACTTTGTGACTGCATTTGAAGGGGAATGCAGAAATATCATCGAGCTGCGCGAGCATTTAAAGCTTTGCTTTCTCATCATATTAGGTTAGGTTCTTGATGCCAAAAAAATCCCCTTCACCTCTGCCTTGACCAAGCAGAGTGTAGTACTGCCAATGACCTAAAGATGGCACCGTATGGTCTTCCCCTATTCTCATGATTCCAGGTCGTGAGAAAATACGATTAAATCTGACAACCTGAGATACTTGATATATATATATATATATATATATATATATATATATATATATATATATATATATATATATATATATATATATATATATATATATATATATATATATATATACATATATATATATATATATATATATATATATATATATATATATATATATATATATATGTATATATATATATATATATATATATATATATATAATATAAGTTATCCCCCTTGTAAAAAAGGGATACGGCCTGGTATCTGCGTGAAGCCAGCCGTATCGCACTCGGCCTCCGGCCTCGTGCGATACGGCTGGCTGAACGCAGATGCCAGGCCGTATCCCTTTTTTACAAGGGGGATAACGATTTTATCATCAGTTTCTTTTTTAAATTAAAAAATATATATTAAAAAAAAAAAATTTAATTTTTAAATCAAAAAAAAAAAAAATTATTTTATTTATTTATTTTCAATTTTTTTTTTAATTTTCAAACAAAAATTCATTAAAAAAAATTTAAAAATTTTTGAAATTTTTTTTTTTTTTTTAATTTTGAATTTTTTTTTTTTTGAAAAATTTTGATTTTTTTTTTTGAAAAATTTTGAAATTTTTTTTTTTGAAAAAATATTGAAATTTTTTTTTTTGAAAAAATATTGAAATTTTTTTTTTTGAATTTTTTTTGAATTAAGAGGGAGCCTCAATTTGAGAGTGGGATAAAACATTGAGAGTGGGAGCCTCAATTTGAGAGTGGGATATAACATTGAGAGTGGGAGCCTCAATTTGAGAGTGGGATATAACATTGAGAGTGGGAGCCTCAATTTGAGAGTGGGGATAAGAAACATTTATCCGGATCCTAACATTGCCATTTATTGAGAGGCAATGAAATACAATCCAGTATCCAACAGCAATTGACCAATCAGCTGCGAGTATCACTGTGGAACTGATGATAAATATATATACATATGTGTGTGCGTGCGTGCGCGCGTTTGTGTGTGTATGTTTATGCAATGAATACATTTCATAGTCTAAATGACTGATGGACGAAGTAACCTTTTCACCAGTCTTAAATATTCAATAAAAGCTCTCAAAAGAGGAAAAGGCTCATTTGTTTGGAGATTGCCTAAATGTGACCGGAATTTTATCGACCTCAAAGTAAAGACGAATGAAACAGTGTCGTATGAATAGAAATGTTCAAGGCGTAGGAGGATTTAAGTAGGGGTTCCTTCGCAGCATGCTTCGTGTCGACCTCCCAAGGGGATACTGACTACTCCCATATGACAGCACTGCCATCTATACTGCTGTTATAACATTATTAATATATCTCAAACCCAAAAGATCTTTCGATACGTCCACAACCATTTTAGAGGTACATGTAGGTGATCCTCGCCATGTTGTGAACAGTTGTTTATGTTCAAAACGACCCAACTAAGGCAGTGGAATCCCTTGTGTGGATTATTGTGTTATTTGGTTATAGTTGTCGCCTCAAGAGGGCGTGTAGTGCACTTGAGGAAAACTTGCTTCTTTCTTATTTTCGGATAAGCATATCATCTACTATGTGCAATAACTCACTAGACAATGGGAACTAGCCCTCATGTAGGCAATAAAAGTAACGGTACCCTGAGTATGATACGTATTAACACTCATACTGCTGGTGGCTAATTTGACCTTTACAAAATGATGCAAAAAAAACTGAATATGACAGAAACCATTACAGGAGGGTACTCATCTGAGAGTCCTTAGTGGGAGCTATCCAATGAATACCATTGATACGTATTAACACTCATACTGCTGGTGGCTAATTTGGCCTATACAAAATGATACAAATAAACTGAAAATGACAGAAACCATTACATGAGGGTACTCATCTGAGAGTCCTTAGTGAGAGCTATCCAATAAATACCAACATGACATGATTTAGATGGTTTTCAGAAATCTTTGGGTCATTGTGTTTTGGATGAAAGTGGCCTTAGCATTGAAAGGGTTAAGTCGCAATTATTTAAGCTTGGGGCTAAGTCGGTATAGTTTCACTATTTATCTATAGGTGGCGGTAGTACAGTCACTATGCCTTAAAGGTGAGTCATCTTTTCCAGGTCTCGTGGCTCCACCTAGCAATTAAAACATAATTAAATCAAGACTAAAGGAAACCCAAGATAAAGCATAAAGATCTTTGGTACGCAGTTGATACAAACATTTAGCACAAAATTGTTGCTAGTCTTCCATCATTGCAACAAAAACGACTATTTGAAGTATACATGAATTACAGAACTATCACTATAATTATTAATTATCATACTACGTATTGATTTATTCTTCTGCTATGTCATTGTCATTTACGATACGCTGTATTTAAGGGTAGTGTAATACCTTACTATGAAGAAAAACAGCTAGGTATGTCTCCCATGTGATAGCAGCCTTTTAGAAGCTGATGCTGTAATTTATAAGTGGTACTAGGTGATAATCATGTATGGTATAGAGTTCCTTCTCCATTAGACTCTCTTAAGGAGTTATTAACGGTTATAACCGCTAGCTGTACCTTAGCCTAGATTTCCAGGCTGTCATGTTTATTTTTTTCTGTCATCTATTTATATTACTAGGCACCACATACTCTAGGTGACCATAGTGGCCAATTTAGTTTACACTTATCTCACCAGGGGAACAGAGTATGCCACCTAAAACCTCTAGAGATAGGATCAGGTGGTGCCATCTATCTAACATACCATAGCAGGTACTACTTACTACCTGGTCAACACTGAAGGGAATGTTAACTCTTTAGGGACTATGAGCCTAGGTCTAGCTGTACTCTAATAGTACTTAACCTCTATTTATTCTTTTCCTTGTAACTACTCAGTTTAATGTTATTTTCATTAATTGTATATTTCTACTGCATTATGTATTAGAGTATGATTTTGTAACATATGTTAAGTTAATAAACATACCTACTGCTACATTAGATGCAAAATATCAATATTAGCAAGTTCTATAAAGGAAGCCTCTCTGAATACCAGTGACAGGACAGACCATATTGTGTCACCTACCGGTTATTGCCCGTCCTTATCTTAGTTTGGTCAATTCAGATGGGACGGTTATTTTATCATGGGCTAGGAAGCTACTGTAGTACATCCTCACCATCTTGCGATGTGACGCTATAGGGCATTATTGGCAGCGAAAAAGGTTTGTTTTTGATTTTTTTATATTCGTAGGGAGATAAATGTGATTTACTTGAGTGTACTAATGATTCACATAGTTGGAAATGTTTATGCATTACTCGCTTGACATTAAGGCAATTCAAAACACCTGCAAAGCGTTGGTAATCATATACTATATTCAGAGCTATTCTTCATTAGAACTATCTAAATTTTACTATCATAAGATTATTGAGATCATCATTGGCTCACACGAGACTTAGAGATAGACAGTGATGGTTATCCTGATATAAGCATAATTCTATTCATTTCAGTCTTACCATTTGTGAAAACAACATATTTGGAACTTATGTATGTATGCTGGAATGTTGTGGGAGTTTCCGTGAAAATATTAAAGGTTGTGTTACTCAAGTTTACTACAAGTAAGAGTCGGCACACGCTCAATTCTCTATACGAAATATGTTTGGTATAACCTTTTCACCTTAAATGATTCAACTCCCCACTCTGCCCTACATACCTGAAATGGTTCTTTTGATTGAAACCACCACTCAGCATTCAAAATGAATGGTAAATTTGAAATATCATTAATGTGAAACTGTCACTCGGTGAAATCGAAAGGAGTCATCTACTTTAAAGAATCTGTCTTCCTATTGTGCTGTTGACCTTGTTAGTTTATGCACAGCTATTCTACGCCCAGCCCTGCTTTCCACTAAACCTTCACATCTATACACCTTTCTCCTGATCTTACAACGGGAACAGGACATGCATGAGGTTCCCCATATCTTATCATGTTTCACTTGCGTACCCATATCCGAACAGGTGCTTTATGCATGTGTGTAGATTTGTATGTATGTATGTATGTATGTATGTATGTATGTATGTATGTGTAGTTCTGTTTGTATGTATGTATGTATGTATGAATGTATGTATGTATATGTGTGTGTATGTATGTAAATATGTATGTATGTAGTTGTGCATGTATGTATGTAGTTGTTTGTGTGTGCGTATGTATGTGTTAATTTATGCAGGTATGATTGTAAGTAGGTAGGTCTTTGTGTATGTTTATATGTATGTATGTGTGTGCATGTTTGTATGCATGCATGTATGTATGTATGTATGTATGTATGTTAGCATGTATGTTTGTATGTATGTATGTATGTATGTATGTTATTCATCGAGAGTTATCTTGACTACATATCTATACGGATTCAAAGCGAAAACAACTTTTTTCCATCCATATCAAAAAAGCATATCTTAGATCAATATTAAAGGTCACCTAAAAGTTAAATAAGTACGCTTCTTTTAGTTAGACCTCTATTCCTGATATTGCAATATATAAGAGAACTTACTTGAGAAGATGTAGATACCGGCGTTATTTAGTCATTGACGAGTACATGCTAATAGTCTAGCGGCAGGGCTTGAAAAAAATGACACACCCCTTCCAAGTGGTAGAACAAAACGAAACCTGTTTTAAATGAGCGTTATGGATCTCTATTAATAGAATATTGGGCGAGTACAGATTTTAAACATGTACGCACACTTATATTAACCCTTTGTTTACCAAAACTATCGGAATTTCTTTGGTTTAAAACAAAATTTGCCTGAGCTGAGTTTAAGTACTGATTGTGTATTGTGATTGTGTATGCTGTAATTATGTAGTATTATGGTTCAATTTATTATCGTCTGTGTTGATATTTCAGTGTAATTTATTTAGTTCCCATTGCTCTTATGCAATGCATTATTAATGTCATTACTCTCATTGTTACAACAGATTGACCTGAATGAATGGGGACAATACAAAACAGCTGCTTACAGCTGGATGCATGATGAGTTTTATCTCACTTTTTCTAATTGAGACTTGTCAGGAAATGCATTGATGAAATGAAAGAACTAGATTAACCCCTTTTTGCCCTTAGTTTAACCCTTAAATAATAATAATAATAATACGTTTATTTGCTGTAATATGGGATATTACAAAATCGTACATACATAAATGAAACAAACAAATACAAAAGTGAAACAGAAATTGTAACAGGACAAATAATAATAATGTTGCAAAGAACAAAACGCAAAAAGAAGTATACACCAACATAAATTAGGTTTAGATATTGCTTATTAGGAAAAGAAAACGAAGAACGAAAGCTCATTTATGTTGTTTAGCTAATTTATAGTCCTTTCTCCCATTTTCCCCTCAAGTGTTTAATGGAACTAGGTTACAACTCTTGAGATGAGGGTATTGAATACTGTCTTTTCAATAGGGAAGAGGTTTATATTGAGTTGGAATTAAAACAAGCATGCATTTTAACCCATTATACCCCAAAACAAGATAATTCGCAGAAGGATCATATCTTTACAATGATAATATTTTGATTGAGAATATACCCCTTGCATCATGATTTTCTTAATCTTTGATGATGAAATACTCAAAACGGGTGTTCTTATGATGATGAAATGCTATATTTACCCTTTCTTTTCCAATTCAACCCTTTTCAAACATTTTTATGGTTTTAAGCAGATTAATTTACCCCTTTTTCAAATTGTTCACTTAACCCTCACAAGGATGTAACATTCTTTGAAAACCATCTAAACGTTATGTTGGTATTCATTGGATAGCTCTCGTATGAGTGCCCATGTGCTAGGGTTTCAGTCAAATTTTCAGGTTTTTCTGCATCATTTTGTATTCAACAAATTAGCCGCCTGCAGCATAAGGGTTAATCAGCTAGTAGAACTCAGTCAAACTACTTAAGATGATTATGTTGGTATGTAGTTTCAATAAAAGAGAGGTGCTACTGAACATAGTATATATTTTAACCCATGGAGCTAAGAGCAAAGTATAGCGATCCATGCCTTTCAGTCAAAATAGGTGTCAGTTCCTTCTACCGACCGGAGGGTTGTGAACAGTGCCGGCATGTAATTCCTGTACTAAATGCGTGGGCAGCCGGGGCAAAATACACGACCGCACGCCCGATTGTCAACCAGTTTCCTGGGCATAGATGCATGGATGACCTCAAAACTGAAAGTAGCGTTGATTCACATAGCTACATGGGTATTTTATGTGCTTGTCTTATCTTTTGACATGTTACCCATGGGTGTTTGTACATCCAGGCAATGGTAGACGTCCGGTCGACTGGTGCAGGAATTAAATGTCTGTAATGTACTTAATTAGAGAGCTTGTCTAGAATTGCGACTGCACTGTAATAGCTGTGCTCAAATGGGAAATTGCCAAAACCGAGTCCAAAGTTGTTGTTTTTATTTATTTTTTTAATTCTCAGCAGTGCAGATATTTGTTATTGTCGTATCTTAATGTCATGGTAATTCATCAAAAAATGGAAGTTTCAAGTTATACAATTATTCTTCACGAGCATATGTCGAAGCAATAAATATACAGTCAAGCAAGAATGGATATTAACCAATTCTTACATATCAATATCTCAAGTAACAACATCTCAAACATTAATGAATTTTTCAGCATTATTATATCTGCATTTAGTCCTCTTCTATCGAACCCCAAGTACAAAGTTAGTTAGTTAGTTGAACCCCTGTGGATTCTGAGTGCGAGTATAGCATGACAGATTTGACCTATACGATGTATTAACAGACCAGTTATCCTATTGCATGTCTCATATTTCCAAGTGCCAGATCATATGACAATCCATTTGTAGAATCCAAGGTTACCTAGGACATTAGTGGCTTTATAAAAAGAGTAAACAAACAACAGATAGTACATCTTATTGGGAAATCATACCGGAATGTAATGTCGATTATAGTAGATAAGTCAGGATTGCGTGACAAGGTTTAGATATAATCTTACAAGTAAAATGTCTAGACGTATGGTTGATTAAGCGATAGTGTATTGGTACATATGATAAACTGTGATATCAGTTCATCTGTAGCATAGCGCATGTAGGTCAAAAGACAGAGCAGATTCCAGACGTTATCTTAAAGGGAACATCAGAAATATGCAATACAAGCACCTAATTTTAGAGGTTACGTTTCAGGTTACCGTACCGCCCTTTCGAATTAAGCAGTTAAAACCCCATAAAGCATTGACGTTTTTTATAAAAGGAAGTAATATGATCTAAAATGGAAAACAACGAAAAAGACAAAAATCGTAAAATGAAGGTCGAAGTGAGCATCGAACATATTAATTCTGACATAGATTCAGTGCTTTATCTTACACACAAATTGAGGTTCAAACTTCAGTGCATAAAACATACAATAAAGATACATACATACATATATGCACACACACAGATACATACACGCACATAAACATACATATACATATGTATACATATACATATATATTATATATATATATATATATATATATATATATATATATATACATATATATATATATATATATATATATATATATATATATATATATATATATATATATATATATATATATATATATACATATATATATATATATATATATATATATATATACAGTGAAACCTCGGGAAGTGAACACCCCGAAAGTGTGAACACCCCCTATAGTGAACACTTTTCCACGGTGCCAATTTTTTTCTTATACATTTTAGTTTTACGAAGTGTGAACACCCCCGTATCCGAACAGTGAACACTTTTTTGGGGTAAAAATGGTCCTGAGAACCTCCAATAAGTGAACACCTGGGTACAGGTAGGTCAAGTCAGCTACTCTTTGTGTTGGGTTGGTGTTTCAGTTGTATACACTAATTACTTCCATTTTAATTGACCTAGCCAGGTTAAGTTTAGCATCAGTGATTGCAATTGAGTTTGTGTCAGTGTGTTTTGCTGCTTGAGATAAAGAGATTATCACTGTTGTGTGCATATAAGTGAAAACTATGCAGTGAATGGAGAAACTTAGAATTAGAAAATGATCCTTTTCATATGAATATGTGAAAGTTAACCCGAAGAGGCTCTCAAGGCAGCTGAGCCCCTTAAGTCATTCGCCTGTGACTACAGCATGGACCTTACTGACTTGGTGGGCATAGCAGGTTGAAACTTATAAGCGGACGTTACCTAGAACAACATCATCCTAGTGTTAAATCAGTGAATGGCTTTTAAAAGAGTGTCACTTAATGAACAGGAATTGAATCTGCACACTTAACTTCTCTCCAAGAGCAAGATAATTGTGTAGTTTTGCAGTACCAACAAATTACTACCTATTTTCATAATCATTTTACCTATGCTTGTGCTCTGATTAATGATGAGTGAGTTTTAAAGTGCATATCTGTGTTTACTAATGAATTTATATATATATATATATATATATATATATATATATATATATATATATATATATATATATATATATATATATCCTTTGTGTCATGTCTGTCTACAAGTCCAACTTGCAAAACCTCGGAAGTGTGAACACCCCCTATAGTGAACGTTTTGGCCCGGTCCCAAGGTGTTCACTCTTTCGAGGTTTCACTGTATATATATATATATATATATATATATATATATATATATATATATATATATATATATATATATATATATATATATATATGTATATATATACACATGTACATACATACATACAATACATACATACAAAAATACATATATACATACATGCATAGAGGTGTGAAACGTTAAATGCCATGTTCAACTATTTAACAACAGGCTGACGTTAACACCTAAGAGGTATCTTAACTAATGGATGGACAATCTTCTTTTTCGTTAGCCAGACATTAAATGCATTAATCCTGGTACTCACCTCGCTTAACTACACGTCTCTGAGCAGAGCAGACACACATCAAGACAGGTACTAATCACCCTCAATCCCTCTTATCGTAGTGGCGCACGTGTGCTTCCTGGCCCAGGTTAACACAATATATAATATCTCTCTCTCTCTCTCTCTCTCTCTCTCTCTCTCTCTCTCTCTCTCTCTCTCTCTCATTGTAATCTAGATAGGTATCTGCTACGGTTGGTCCTAGAGTGTTTGACGTAATACATGTCAGAGGTGAACTTATTTCGTAACCAAATCAAGGGGATCTCTTTTATGGGCAACGTTTTCAAGCACAATCTGCATAAATAAGCTTTAAAAATGCATATCAAGGATACATACCAAAGGGGGTACCTCAACAATACAGTGATCAAGCACGCAGGATATCTAGAAATCAGCAACACTGCAGGTTTTGTGCATCCCTCTCCATGCGTGAGAATAAAACGATGCGCCTCTTTTAGTGTGTTAAAGACATGTTTTCTTTGTTTGTACCATATACACAGGTTCAGACTTTATGATCATGGCTGATGCGTCTCTTTTAGTGTAATTAAGAGATGTTTTCTTTGTTTGTAACAAATAGACAAGTTCAGACTTTATGATCATGGCCTGTTTCTATGTTTTATGTCAGCTAAGACGCCAGTTGGTCGTAACTATCTTCCAATGTTTAACCTCATTCGTGTTACCCATATTGGAAATACAGCAGTTGGCTCTTAACCTTATGCTGCTGGTGGCTAATTGGTCAATACAAAATAATGCTAAAATCCCGACAAATCTCTGAAACATATGGGTATATATATATATATATATATATATATATATATATATATATATATATATATATATATATATATATATATATATATATATATATATACATATATATATATATATATATATATATATATATATATATATATATATATATATATATATGTATATGTATATATATATATATATATATATATATATATATATATATATATATATATATATATATATATATATATATATATGTGTGTGTGTATATGTATATATGTATGGGTAATGATGCGAAAATCCTGCATAATGACTGAAACCCTTGCACATGGGTACTCATTTTAGTACTTAGTGAGAGCTATCTAATGAATACCAACATGACAGGGTTTAGATGGTTTTCAAAAAACTTGAAACCTGCCTCCTTGTGCTTCGGGCGAAAGTAGCCTCGGTATTCGAAAGGTTAAGTCACTTAGTGTGATTAAGTAATGTTTTCCATGTTTACACCAAATACACAAGTTCGCACTAAATGATCCTTGCCTGTTGCCATGTTTTTCATCATATAAGGTGCAATGGGAGCATAAATCATTTAAAGGTTCTCTCGCCGAGTATTCTGCGGAGAATATGGAATTTCTCTGTTATGTGGCAAAGATTTAACGAGTGATATATTTGTTTCGCGTCTGAAATGGTAATCCTGAGGAGAATTTGGTAAAATTGCGGTCTCAGCATCCGGATTTTCTCTGTTATGTGGCATTGATTTAACGAGTGGAATGTTTTCTGTCTCAAATGGTAATTCAGTTAAGGTGAGCACAGGGAAGAGGGTTATTCATTATGTCAAGTTGATTTCACAACAAAGTCAGATAATTGTCACATTGTCTATGGGTATTCGTGAATGCTTTAACCATTCCAATGTTGAGGCTACTTTCGTCCAAAGCATAATGATGCAAACATTTTTGAAACCCATCTAAACCCTGTCATGGTGGTATTCAATAGATAGTCCATGCTGAGTACTGTCAGATGAGTACCCATGCGCCAGGGTTTCAGTCATTTTAATTATTTTTAAAAATCATTTTGTATTGACCAAATTAGCCACCAGCAGAATGAGGGTTACTGGTAAATTAATTTATGCCTTATAATCTCCGGTCAACAAACTTCATCTTTTGTCGAGAGAGCATTGTATCGTCTTACAGGAAATGAATTTCAGACAAATTACTTAGCCTAAGGCAGGTAGATAGATGAACACATGGTATTATTAACACTGACGTATCAGATCACGTGATCAAGATCCGGTGCAGAGGTAGGGGTAGTGACATAGTGTTGCATGGATTTTGTGGAAATTTACATTTGTCTATGCAATTTCCCTTTTATCAAACAGTACAATGAATTCGAAATAATGGCCAATGAAGAAGGCACAAAATGGATTCTGATCTTCGATACAAAATCATTTTTTTCTTTTGTAGCGGTTTTTACCACAAGTATAGTTGTGAAACTATGTCAAAATGATTTGAAAGTTTAAAAGTCGTCCTTGCATGCCAGCTTTTAGTGGTTAAACCTGCCATTACTGAGGCTACCTTCGTCCAAAGCACAAGAATTGTGCAAGCTAGCTTAACCCTGTCGTGTAAAGCTCTCATTGATTACTCTTGGATGATGACCAATGTGCCAGGGTTTCAGTCATTTTCAATTTGCAAGATTTTGCACCATTCAAGGTCTATTTTATCCTATGACTGTTCAGCGCTTTTGAACATTTTAATGGAAATAGCGCTTTATAAGTGACAATTTCATTATCATATATATTTTGTGTAGGCCAAAGAAACCACCAGCAGCATAAGGGTTAAATATATAGAATAATCGATTCACCCAGGTCACTAGTAGATTTCTCACAAGCCTTGGATTCGGAAATTTCAAAGGCCAACACGTTCTACTGGTAGCTTATCAAAAAAGAGGGGAAATACAAAACTGTACTTTTAGACAGCTGCAGCCAATGCTGGTCGAGAAAACAAGAGCCCTATAGGTTAATTACCCACTAGCCTTGGTCTCGTTACTGCGGGTTGTATACACACTGGGGCTTGCCCAGGAGCACAAATCCAATTAAGGAAACTCCCTAGTCTCTGCGTCCACTCCGACAACGCCACTAGTAATTCTAGGACTAATCACGACACGAAGCTTGGAGACCTGAACTATTTGATTTGTTATATTCCATTACGCTACCCCTACTCTTGTTTTTAAACGTTATTGTCGTGTTAAGTAGATGTTTTGTAATTATTTTGTTGTTTGTTTCACTTTGCAAGAAAGGGTCCAGAAATTATGGCTGAAGGGTCTAAACAGGAGTTGGTGCTGGTGAATATCTCTATAGGGGGATGTAGCGGTGTGGGAGGTGGCGAATAATAAGATTCTAAAGTTAGATTGGCAGGACTTGAATATTTATCAAATGTTTAACCTGCATACGTGACAACCAGGGAGTGATTGTTGTTTAATCCTTCCAATGCTTAGGCTACTTTCGTCAAAGGCATAAGGACGTAACTATTTTTAAAACCCTGTCATGTTGGTATTCATTGGAAATCTCTCGCTGAGTACTCTCAGATGAGTACCCCATGTGCCAGGGTTCCAGTCATTTTTCAGGGTTTTCACATCATTTTGTATTGGCCAAGTTAGCCACCACTAGCATAATGGTTAATCTCTGAAATAAACCTGCCATAAAAGGTTGGTGTCCTGGCCCAAGAGTTTGAGCGAAATGGAGGCCCGAGAGCCTGTTCACCGGGCAGTAGGCCTATGACAATTACTCATATCGCCCTGAGGAAAGGTCAATAAGGCATGTATTATTGCTTTATGATTAAGAATATACCATTTACATGGTAAGGTCACTTCAGATTTACTGACAAATTAAGCAGGGCATATGCGTCATATCATGAGGGCACCTACATCATATTCCGATGTCGTATTGCCATACTTCTCTCCCTTGCAGGGCTGTGCGCCATATTGCTAAAGAAATGTTTCATTAACTGCAATTCACATGGAATTAATGGAACCACTGCATAGGCTCTTGTTATTGTATTGTATTGTATTGTACTTTATTGACTCGTTCAGCTAAAACAAAAAGGTACAGTTTACAAATAATAGGTCAATATAGTTAGCAGACACATAAGAATGCTAGTTACCTAAGGTATTATTGAACACAAACAGCAAATGAGCGCAATAGCAAACAGAAAAAAGAATGCTAGTAAAGTACATTATTAATAAATTTGAACGGAAAAGCAAGGAACAGCATGGAAAGAAAAACCTCAAACTACGAGGTTAAATTGATGGGTCGTAACCCTTAGAAAAAAACCAAAAATAAATTAAATACAAATAAATAAAGGCACAAATCGTCCTTAAATGATAAGCAAATTATATCAAGCAAGGTGGTTATTGCTTCTGTGATTTAACCCTTATTAGTGATTATTATCATGAACAAACATAGACTGACCTTGAATTGGTGTTACTATCTAAACATCAATTTCAAGGGTAATGGCTCAAATATGCAGGAGAATACATCTCAGAGCATAAAAAACATCTATGCCTGTTTGAGGCCTTGAGACTGACTTAAAATGATGCTAAAATCTGATGTTAAGATCTGAACACTTTGCCCCAAAATATAGGAGAGCGCATTCATTATAGTCAGGAAGCAATATCTGAAAATGTGACGCTAGCTTACATTTTGTGTTAAAAGTCGGCAACATGTCTTTCTAACCTAATTTGGGGGTGCTGATTTCAAAAAACCATGTTGCCGAAACGGGAAATGTTTCCTTGACACTTTTTTGGGGCATTTTCCTTCAAAATTGGCCAAAAACATGTGTTTTCTGTAATATAAACCTTAACACACACCTAGTGCAGAATAGAAACTTCAAACTTGGTACACTTACACACTGGCAGATGCTGAGCAGCACTTTGCAAAAAAGAAGTGTGAAAATGCACCATAGGTGCTTATTTTTGGGTCATTTTTACCAAAAATCACCAAAAAAACGCACATTTTTGTAATTTCCATTGTGATGAATTTAAACACTGCACACCAGTTAGCAAACTTCTTCTATCTATTCATTTACAAAAGAATATTAAACATATGAATATGTTGCTCACTCTGGATAAAGTTTGAGAATGCAAAGTTTTTAAGGTGAAAACTGGTAAAAATGTCAAAAAATGCTTTTCTTGTATCTTCTTTTATAAAAATCATTATGGATTTCACCAATTGCATGGACTTTGGTATGAGTATAACTGGAATGTTGCTTATTAGGTATCCTCTTAAAATCTAATTCTAGGTAATACAGCAATATTGTCTTCGGGATATTTTGGATAATCTCTGCGAAAAACATGTATTACTAGGTGTTTGCCTTAATATGGGTTATTATGGCTTCCAACCACAATTCAACATGAATATAATGTAAAATATGTAATATACCAGCTTTTTTGTTCATTAGTTTGTCACATCATATTTTTCTACTTTAACATTCCTGCAGTTCTCTAGTTCGACATATTTGCAAGCTGCTGTGCAATGGAAGACTGTTGCAGGTCTATCTACATTTCTGATTTTGGGGAAAATTTGCAGGATTTGCAAATGCATCTAGTTGTGCACTGATAGCATATAAGTTCAATGCATTATTTCTAGCTGTAGACATATTTTCCCATCTAATAGCTCCCATCCATACTGGAAAAGATTAGGTAGTTTGGGAGCTGGTTCAGCTGCCTGTTTTCATATCAAGGCAGGGTAAGGGCATATCAACGTAATTGGTCCGCAGACCTCAAATTTTCAAAATCAAAATGGATTTTTAATATTCATGCATTTTGCTTCAAAAAGAACACATTCT
>OZ012693.1:13970508-14018058 GCA_963942565.1 Maea johnstoni | reverse complement strand
ATATATATATATATACATATTGCACCGGCACAGCCACATATTAGTAAATGTGGTTTTGAATAAATGCATTATGTTAATATACATGATATCAATAACATAATTGCCCTATTGTCTGTATCGGTATGCAATAGTCAGAATATAAATCGACAGAGTTAGATTATAATTTAACCCAATTTTGCAAAATAGTCATGGAAATTACCAACTTACCGACTGATAATACGGCATATTTAACCAATTTGTTAATGAATTTAACGTATTGCCAGAAAACTTCGAATTGAAATCTTCAAATAAAACTATCATAAAGTAAAATAGTTGATGAAAGATTGTAAACATGGACAAAAAACTTCAGTTAAATCCTCTATAATAGAATTTCATGGTTATTTACCATCTGAGTCAGACCAGATGGTAAATGGTCAACCTGCTGAAAGTCATAATAGCATGTCGCCACTTCAAATGTCCCATGCATGCTTTTTAGATTACGCTTGCACATCTTGAAGTTCTTGCATACTTTCTGCATGATCTCCAAATGTTGGCAGGTCAAACTAGGTTCAGTCTGGGGACGCCAGGCTTATGCTGGGAGGGAGGGGCACCTGTAGTAACAATTCATCTAGGTAGAATACATTGCTCATTTCACGTCAAGTGTCACTAGCAATTTTCTTACATGCTGCAAGCTGTATTGGACCGGGGGCAGTGGTGGAAATACTTAGGATACATGTTTTGCCATCTTATATATATATATATATATATATATATATATATATATATATATATATATATATATATATATATATATATATATATATATATATTATATATATATATATATATATATATATATATATGTACATACATATATATATATATATACATATATATATATATATATATATATATATATATATATATATATATATATATATATATATATATATATATATATATATATATATATATGTATATATATATATATATGTATATATATATATATATATGTATATATATATATATATATATATATATATATATATATATATATATATATATATATATATATATATATATATATGTATATATGTATATATATATATATATGTATATATATGTATATATATGTATATATATGTATATATATATATATATATATATATATATATATATATATATATATATATATATATATATATATATATACATACATACATACATATGTAGGCTAAATCGCGAATGTGTACTTTTTGGTGATGGAGGTAACCGGGATACCCAGGACAACCACTTCAGCAGTCACTAGCAGTTTTCTCTCGTACCGTAAGCTGAATTTGAACTTTGGCATTGGTGAGAGACAACGAGTATTCAATGACAACACCCGCTTATCCAGTGAAATGCCCCCAATGCAAGAGGTTGTGAGATAGGTGTTTATATTAACTGTTCAGGAGGGATATCGCGCTGTTTTGCATGGGGCGCCCGCGGTTGCAAGAATAGGGCTTGCGTGCGCCGAAACTGATGGCCGGCGCACGGATCCAAGGCCAAAATACAGGGCATCACTGGTTGCACACTCCATAATTGTGGAAGTAAACTGTTTGAAATCACTTTGTATGTCTTACATTCTCTTACACCACCCACCCCAGCACTAATTCTAATCATTTACGTGTATAAACTGTTTACTTCCTAAACAATATCTTATATAAGAATACTAGTCTTTTAACCATTTTAATTTCCATGAAACTCTACAAAGAAAATCCTACTTCATAAATTTCAACCATCTGAGATTCAAAAGCTAATAGAGTGACACGTAATTCCCTTGATGTTCCAGCTAAGAGCATTGCGTAGATAGTTCAGACAAATTTTAGAAACATTTTAAATGAGCAATTCTGATTTCTTTCATTAAAGTAGCACATGGGGTTCAAACCAGGAATTCAAGAAACACCATCTTAACCCTACTCCTGAGTAGTAGCAGGTAGAAAATATCATAACCAAGCGTCCTTAGTCAGCCCATATTCTATGTCATTTCAATATTTACAACTTTCGACTCACATGACATAATCTCATTACTTGCACAGGTGCATTTAACTAGCTTACAATGGTTCTCATCACCATAACTTAAGTAAATTATCATATTAAGTAAATTACCTTGATTCAGATATTTAAGTAGTTTAATATACTGGCTAGATTTACATTTAATACATCTGACACAACTTAAAAGAGAGCCAAATCTGATTAGATAAGTTAGCCATCCACGCCAATAGAATAAATCTTTTCTAAAGATAAATTCTGATTTAATACATAACTACAAGTTAATGTTCCTATTCCATACTTAAAAACCCTTATAAATCCGTGAAAGGCAGTCAGTAGCGTGTCATGACTGCACGATTCGGGATAAAGTACATGTAATTACGAGACGAGTGTACAGGCCTGGTACAATATTTGAATTTGGCGCCAATACTACGCGGTCGATGACGTCACCAATCAGGTCAGCGTGAGTTGCCGGCTTCAATAATTGTCGTGGCAATAGACATCCGGCTCAGGTGTGATTAGGTGTGATTCAATAGATGCCAATGTTTTACTATACTCCCCCACATGTGCTTGAAGGTCGGACATATTTGTGCCAATATATATTGTGTCGCATGCACTACTTTTGTACGCTGTGAGGACTGGTTGCCGTTCGCAGCATATGGTGTGCAGGAATTTGAGAGAAATAGTGCACGGAAGAACAGGCGCGCCTGACACGGACATGGGAACCTTTCCATTGAAAAACTGCAAGCCCTGCTAATCTAATACTACATGTAGAAAATGTGGTGTTTTCTGGTATCCGCTTTCTTTCAGGGCAGATAAAGTTAGCCACGTGACCTGGCTAGAAATGATGCCGTTTTCCCAACTAGTCTAACCCATTTGCTGAGGGTGCCAGTTTCAGAGTTTGCTAATAAGGGAACGGCTTGCAGCCGTATTTAAAGGCACTAAGCGTCAGGGCCGGCTGTTGAAATCCGAGTGAAGACTCAACCACGATGTAAAGCATAGATTGGTGTTAAAGGGTTGAAAAGTACCACATGTGGGAAGTTACGTGTATGATTAAATACCTTTTTAAGAATGCATCTTGCATTAGGAAATGTTTTCTCTTCCAGTAATTCCTAGTTGCGGATTTGACTAAAGTGGCAAAAATCCTTTATAAAAGGCATTTGAAACAATACATTCAAAAGAAATACATTAACAGTTATTTGCATTAACATTTGTAAGACGGGTGGCATATTTCCCTGGTGTAATCAATGCATCTAGTTGAAGGCACCGTATAGCGTTCTAGGGGTTCCCTCGTTCTGTTTGTTATCTATGCTATATACACACACTCATACATGTATGTATGTATGTATTTATGTGTATATATATATATATATATATATATATATAATATATATATATATATATTTATATATATATATATATATATATATATATATATATATATGTGTGTGTGTGTGTGTGTGTGTGTGTGTTAGTGTGTCTGTGTGGAACTTGGGTAAACGGTTCTCGGACGAAATGGTTTGCCTCCAACCTCGTGAAAATATTTGCAAATTCTGTATTTTTACAGCATTTTATGGTATATTACCTTCTCTAAACGGGTGGTCCGATAGTAAAGAGTATAGTTTCAACACAAAGAGTTTGTATTGGCAGGTCAGACCAAACAGAGGAATGCATAACAGAGACTGTATGCTCAGTGAACTTTTAACATCAACATTTTTCATTGGTCATTCGTCAGTTTGCCAAACAATACATCGAAAGCCCTCATTACAAACTTCTTGGATACTAGGTTTGCATTTGATCGATAAAGCAGAAAGGTACAGAAAGTGAAACTTGTGACCCGAGGTCAGCGATCTTTGAAAATTTCTGCAAAACGCATGTTCTTTTTTATTTGTTAACAACACACACTAAAAATACATACTGGTACCTAATGCCCCTGCTGTACAAAATTGGGTGATTATGGATTATTAGACAAAAATCTTGAATATTATACCCTACACTTTGTCAACATGAGATAAGATTTTTAATATGACCCGAGGTCAACGACTTTCTTTTTAATTTATGCAAAACGCGTGTTTTTCTTATTTTTTTAACCACAAAAACACATACTGGTACATATAAATCACAACAAATGCATCTTTCTGTACACATTTTGGGGATTATGGATTATGAAACAAAAAATAAATGTGATTTCTGCAATACGCAAAAACGCAAAGCACAAAAAAACATACTGGTACATTAATAACACACAACAAGTGCATCTTTCTGTACAAAATGATGGATCATGAGACAAAATTCTGAATGTTATACCCTACACGTCGTCAACATCAGAAAATATTTTCAATATGACCCGGGGTCAGCGACTTGCCAAAGACCAGTGTGCACGTCATATGGATGCATGGAAGTTTTCTGAGGCACTGATCTGGAAGGCAATGTTTGGCAGTAGAGCTCAGAATTCCTCATCATCATAGATATGCAGGAGATTTTCTGCTAGATGTTTAGGGGAGAAACAGGATAAGAAGAGGAAGTTATAGACACTTGTAAGATTCTACCTATGAATGAATAAATGTATGAATTTATGATTTTAACCGATAACATTTTACGGTCACCGACTAAGATAAAGATCAGGAAATCTCCAGCCTACCACCAGTCTTAATGAAGGTTACGAGTATGAGACACACCTAGTGAAGGTCTTGAAAGACTAGAATAGTTGAATGCTGTGCCAATGCCAAACTTCAATACGTATAATCCAGCGCTGTCCAACCTGGGACATTGTGATAGTTCCTACCGAAGAGACATATTGTCCTACAATATATAAATAAGAGTTGATACGTGTGTTTCAAGAAAGAGACTTCATTTCGGAGCACATACATGGACAGGTATTAGATCATCTGGTTAGAGCTCAATCCTGTTTGATAGAATTTTTCTTCTGGTTTGACTTTACATGGCGAGGAAAGTGGAGATAACTAATAATCTATTCAATCACATGCCTGTATAGATATGCTTCTATTATTAATAGTGTGTATATATATATATATATATATATATATATATATATATATATATATATATATATATATATATATATATATATATATATATATATATATATATGTATATATATATATATATATATATATATATATATATATATATATATATATATATATATATTCATATATATATATATATATATATACACACATATATATATATATATATATATATATATATATATATATATATATATATATATATATATATATATATATATATATATATATAGACTTTCTCTTTAATTCTTCGTTAATTGTATATTGGTGTACACGTTGTTCGAGGTCCACGCTAAATTGAAATTGTGTAACTACTTTCAGTGCATGTTTTCGTGTACAAATATGAAATCATTGGCAGGTTATTCTGTCATTTGAGGACATGTTTTGCATCAAACGTGCACTTGAAAATACGAAAACCACACTATTTTGGGACATCTAACGTTGTAGCTTGAAGGGTTTTACACTGAATACAGGTCACCGTATTCGAGATCATATGTATGATGAATAAAACCCTGTCAAGATAACATCGAATAAGATCAACCTATATAAACATGCTGAGTTTATACCTTTCTGGCGAAAAATGATAATATCTTTATTACAATGCAATATTTTGAGAATTAATTAATTTGATGTTGCTTTAATTTTGTGTGAAACATTCCGTTCATTTAAATATTACTATGTTTATGATGCAAATTCCTAGTTCACAGGGCATCAGTGTACTCCAGATGTTATGGGTTCAGATGTCTACGAACTAACGTTTCGCAGTTCTCAGATAGACAGCTTTTCTTATATATATATATATATATATATATATATATATATATATATATATATATATATATATATATATATATATATATATATATATATATATATATATATACATATATATATATATATATATATATATATATATATATATATATATATATATATATATATATATATATGTATATATATATAT
The DNA here is from genome assembly GCA_963942565.1 of Maea johnstoni. Lineage (NCBI taxonomy): Eukaryota > Metazoa > Annelida > Polychaeta > Spionida > Magelonidae > Maea > Maea johnstoni. The sequence goes on along the minus strand of OZ012693.1, from coordinate 14,012,034 downwards.
ATATATATATATATATATATATATATATATATATATATATATATATATATATACATATATATATATATATATATACATATATATATATGTATGTGTGTATATATATACTAGTAACCCATAGTGCGACCACCCTAGTTTATACAAGTGGATGCTCATGCACACACGTGTATGGCCTGCTATCTGTTTTAGTTCACAAAACTGGCACATGAGGGACCTGGGTAGATTTTAATTGATCACTCTTGCATGCCAGTGACAAGTATGAATCTTTTTGAAAATTTTGTTTCATGTAAACAACCCATTTCCAAGGTTAAGCCATGTGGACCATATATAGAATACAGCCATGGATCGGTTTTATTAACCTTTATCCTGCTGGTGGCTAATTTGGTCAATACAAAATTATGCAAAGATCTGGAAAAATGATTGAAACCTGGAAGTTGGGTACTCATCTGAGAGGTATCCGATCAATACCAACATGACAGGGTTTTAACGGTTTTCAAAAAACATTGCGTCCGTGTGCTTTGGACGAAAGTATCCCCAGTATTGGAGGAGTTAATATTGCTTGATAAGATCGAATAACCATCAGTTTGGACATATTTTAGGAAAAATCACTAATATCATGCCATTTAAAGACAAAAGGTCAAGTATGGCTGAGGCAAAGAATTGCCTGACCCACTATTGTAAAATAAAGCATGGTTTTCAGAATGATGACATAGATTTCTAGATTTATTGCCTTACTTCCAAAGCGGGTCAGGGCCCAAGATAGCCATCAAAGGCCCCATGTTGGTAGTAATCAGTAGAATGTATGTGTTGTGCATAGGAAGCCAGTAGATTATTGGTGTCTAACAGAAATATACTACCAGCTGTATTGGCCACTACAGATTACGCTATAAAGCGTATTGTATGATATATCATCTCTAAAGATATTCCAAAATACAGGGACTTCCAAAAGGACCTCCTGATATATATATATATATATATATATATATATATATATATATATAGAGAGAGAGAGAGAGAGAGAGAGAGAGAGAGAGAGAGAGAGAGAGAGAGAGAGAGAGAGAGATAGATATATACTTATCAGGATTATTATCAGGATTATTATCAATATTACTATCATTATTATTATTATCATCACCATCATCATCATCACCCTCATTATTATTTTAGTCATGAAACTCATCATGTAGTGCAAAAGATGCCCGGATACCATGAACTTGTATATTTTGCACAAAAGTTAGTAAAATGGTTATATTAGATCTACATGTACTCTTCTGTAAAAGCTAATATGGGGTCAACACACAAATTGAAACCGCTGTCACCATAACTGAGTAAAACAACAATATGTGTCATGGTAAAGAAAATCTGCCACTTGCGGTTCTCAATCTTCCTGTTATTTTCTTGGAACAATGTCCCACCTAGATTCAAAATGCCTATATTGTAATAATACACCTGTTAAAACATAAACACTCTGAACTGTTTGTTTGGGTAGGTTATTCCTATCTAAGGTGGAGGTTACCTAATTAATACTCACACCAGCAGAGAATATAGGCCAATCTGATATTGGAATACTCCTAAGACTTTGATACTGTCATGTTTATTTTAGTTGTGGTATGGTTCTAGACTTGCTCCAGTCTATTGTATAATATTACCTCATTCATACTTCTAGTGCCTAAAATCCTACTTGCTATCATAGCGATATCGTCTGAGGCAGAGTATTTTTTCAGAACTGCTTTGAGGGAGATATGGGTGTCACAAATGAACCCCTACCAAATGCTCTCTTTCAACTACGGTATAAATGGTATTTTCTACAGGCATTTAATTTTCGCTATTTTCGCGCTCCCTATGATAGCGCCAAATATAAATATCTCACAGCTTTGTATCTTCTTTGCATCTCTGCTTGTTTGCGCGAATTTAAAGTAGTACAAATACCTTCCACAAGGGCTGTAAAGCAAAAATTGTAGCACTCCAAATTAAAGCTGTATACAGTAATACAAATTATTTTGTTTTTTCTTTTAAGCTATTTCATACACATTATGTGTGTCTAGAACCCTTAAACGCTATATGTCTGCTCTAATAGGCTAAAAGCCACAAAAGATAAATTGCTTTCATCAAGTCAAACCTGATTGATTCAAAAAATTTCTGTGGTTTGACTTTACATGGCAAAGAGAGTAGAGATAACTAATAGGCTATCCCATCACATACCTATATGGATATGCTCCCTTCATAGTCTAATTACTCTCTTCCTAAAGCGATGGTACCTTTCCAACACAGAAAAGTACTTCTATCAGCTGAAAGTGGTCTTGAACCCTTTTAGCAAGGATGGCTATTTCCATTGTGATAAAAGGGATAACTTCTAGACTTTTTAGGCCTTAAAAGCTTCTACGCGCCATGATTGACACTGGCGGTACATTAGCTAACGGTGACATGTTCACAAATTTCATCAATTGTTCAATCTAGTCTCATCAAGCTTAACTTTAAATCGGAGTGCTCCTGCCAAAATGTGTTTGACTTTTCATGTCACGTATTTAAACCGGAGTATATTGATCATAAAACGATAACAAATTATATCAAACTGTTGTTTGGATAGTGCTAGACTAGCTCCTAGTCTATGATTCCATTATTTAGGTTATGCTTTTCTCGGTTCTCAGTCCCTATCTTTGCTTAATGGCTAGGCGTTAGTTCCCGTGGTTGATGATAGATGGCATCAAGGGTGGTCACACTGGTGAGTCAGAATCATCCAGAAACTAGAAACATCTTACTGTGGGCCACACGGTGAGCAATTTAAGAACTACATCAGGGTAGACACAGTTAAGAGTCGGTTTAGTGCTCATGTTAAATATATAGAAATTTAAAAAATCTTGGCCTAGGACTAGGCGAGGATAATACAAGCGTAACAAAAGCATTTGGCACAATATAAAGTGAAAATGAAAGGGAAATTGAAATGCCAATGGTCACTCAAATTCCATTCCATTGATAAAGAAATACCGAAACAAACATAAACTACATAGTTCATCTTGGTTCAACTCACATGACTCGGATAAAATGGACTGGTAATGTTAGGTCAAAGATAGGCGAAATACGAATTATTTGAAGGAGTTTCATTTTCCGAAATGGACGAATATACGAGTTAGACGAGCCCGATGTGTACGACTTTGTATGGATCTATGTCAATAGGCTACGTCTGTTTTCATGATCACTCAATTAAACCAGTATGGTTGGGTAATATGCCGGGTCATTTTAGGAAAGCTTAACCTTAACCATTGTGAGTCCAAATTGGAAGTTTCCCCCACAAATGCCTGATGCCAAATGGTAATGGGGATTACTGGCCAAACTACAGTACCAGGTTGTTCATGTTTTGGCGATCTTATTAAATGTTGGTCCATCATAACCATGCGGCATATCAAAATGAACCTTGAGTCGAGCACATCATTCTAACAGCCAATTACAATTACCTAAACTTCATACAATTAATTTGTGATGTTCCTTAGTCATAATTAGTAATCAAATGGATCAATTATACACTCGCGATAGTTACGTTATAGTTCTTCAAATAGTCCGCCAGCCCATCTATAAAAACAAACCTCATGGGTTCACTAGTTAGGGCAATGTGGACACACTTGTTTCAATTTTTGGGAGTCTATATATAGAATAATTGAAATCATATCACGATTATCACATATTATCACTTAAACATTACACCTTCGATAGTAACGTAAACCACTCATCCCACACCTTTGATGTTGCAGGTGTGAACGGCAGAAAAAAATAAAAAGGTTTCCGCTGTCTTTTTGTGTTTTGTTTGGAAAACAGCAGAATTCTTTTTTCTGCTGTTTTGGGAAAACTCTTTTTAAAAATTCTGCTGTTTTGGGGAAAAAAGTGGAATTTTTTCTCTAAAAAATTGTCGTTTTCCAGCAAAACAGCAGATATTTTCTCTGCCGTCCACGCCTACACAATCGTACACACCTAATGAAGGCAATTCAATCGTTGACAGCGTTTCTAATAACGAATCATTTGGGAAACATGCAAAGGAGAAGATATTATCAAAACCTTGCGAACAAATCTCCTTCATATGGTTTCGGATTTACTTAAAATTCATGTAAAATTTGAAAATCATATCCATTTTGCATCGCCCATCTAGAAGCCAGTTTCTACCTCTACTAGGGTATTCTGTTACCATAGTAATACATGATGGGGGTTAGTGCTGGCGTACTAAGTGTATCAGTATACACGCTTTCTGACATTCCCACTGAGCATGCTCAGAAACCAGAGGTCAGAGGTCATTCAACAATAGCAGCACACCAGCTGTAGTCTCTTACACTGTGAGAGATAGGGATATCTGTCAAAGAGGGTTTAGAAAGGGATTTCTTTAAGGAATTATGACAGTTCTGCTATTAGTCCCAGATAGATATGCACTCAGTAACCCGACACTGTCAATTTCAACCATTTTTATGTATGTGAATTACAAAGAGGAAGGCCCTGGACCCTGATGGGCAAAGGATGTCTGGGGCCTATTATAACCATGTCCATAAACCCTTTCATGTACCAACATAATAAAGTGAATGATACAGGAAACAGCCCTTCTTTTAACTCTCATTTCAATTAAAACACTAGACCATTGTTGGCCCAACTACAGCTGGACCACACAACCTCACAGTTCACCATAACACTTCATTCCCTCAACTGAAGCACATCTTACTAGAAATTTAGACAAGAACACAATGTCACATCGCAATGAACATGAGGATATGGACTATGAGAAGTTCAAGATGTGGACAGTACCAAATTTAAAAGCTTATTTAAGGGACCGTAATTTACCAGTCAGTGGCAGGAAAGAGGTTTTGGTAGGCAGGGCACACTCTGCTTGGGAAGCCAAACTACCTGTGTTAAAAAGTCAAAAACAACGTGAAGGAATACTGGCTGCTGAATATCGCTCACTTCTTCAAGCAGGTGACATACATTTACCTGATCCAATGTGTGAACTGCAAAACTGGATAGGGGAAGATGAAGGTTTAAGGAAGTGGCCTCACACTAGAATTGTTGATTTAAGTGACTTCATAGGCAAATTAGGAACAGACATTAAAACCACTTCATTACGTGAAAGGATACTAAGTGACTACAAAGAGCAGAAAGCATACAGCTATTTTTCCTCCCGGTGGCTCTTTCAAATAAATTATCATCCCATCAGTGATCAGTCACCATACTGTTTTATGATGACTAAATGCAAACCTTCCCTTAATATCCATGATGAGCCACATGATGTTTGGGTGTGTATCAAGAAGGATACTGGAAGGATACACAGTGCCTACTGCACCTGTTTTGCTGGGTAAGCATTTTTATCTGATCATGATGATAATAAAAATAATGATAATAATAATGATGATAATAATAATGATGAAGATAATAAAAATTATCGTAATAATAACTATATTAAAAACAATAACATTAATAATAATAATAATGATAATACCAGTACTGCTATAACAACATCTTAAAGATTTATGACTAAGATGATACTTGCGTCTATGATCTAATTAACTGTAGTACTAATTAAAATGACTATAACAATCACACCTGTTTGAAGGAATATACTTCCTTTATATAAGGGTTACTTAATCATTTCATCTTATACTTTTTAGCTAAACATATAGCAGGGCAAATTTTAAAAAGGTAATAAGTCCTTAAAAATTTTAACTTCTTTTTTTGGTAGGCTGGGACAAACATGCAATCATGTAGCAGCACTGATATTCAAGGTGGACTTTGCTTGGGATTATGGCTATGCTAACCCTTCATGTACCTCTCAGCCATGCGCATGGAACACAGTTGGTTTGTCAAAAATGGTGGTGCCGGTGAGAATAGAAGATCTGGAGTGGAAGAAGCCTAGTGTTCTAGGGAAAAGTACCAGTAGTAAAACAGAATCTGTGTTCAAACAGACTTTTAAGCCAAATCAGAAAGGGAAGAATGATGGGATGAGCTTTGATGATTTTAAGTTAGGCCTTCAGAAAGTGGTTCCCAATGCAGTAGCTAATTTTGAATGCAGCTTAGAAAGAAATACAATGTATGATAAACGGAATGTAAGCTTTTTACCAAAAACAATGTCAGAATTGGCTGCAGCAGCAAATTCGCAGGAGAATTTCCTTGATAGTTTTCCTTCATACAGCAAGAAAGATTTGGAGCTTATAGAGAAAGGTACAAGAGGTCAGTCTACGAATAAGCAGTGGTTTGAACAGCGAGATGGGAGAATAACAGCATCCAACTTCAGGGATGTGCACACAAAAGTGAATTCCATTATGGCTGCTGAAAAGCCTTCCGATGTAGATGCTACCAAATTAGTTGCTAAGCTAGTAGGATATACTAAATTAGATCCTAATTTGCCAGCCTTGAAACATGGCCGTACTGCTGAGCCTAATGCCATACACAAATACCGGAGTGTACTTAAGACAAAAGGGCATAAACAAGTGAAAATAAGCCAGTGTGGTTCATTCATTGACACTCAAAAAGTGTACTTGGGCGCAAGTCCTGATAGCGTGGTTAGATGTTGTTGTGGGGAGGGTATACTGGAAGTAAAATGCCCACTCAGCTGTAATCATACAGTACCTAGTTCAGACAACGTAAGCTATTTAATATTGAAAGATGGGGAACAAGTGCTGAAACGCAGTCATAAGTACTATGACCAAGTACAGGGTCAACTTGCTATTACTGGCAAAGCATGGTGTGACTTTTTTGTTTACACCAGGCATGGGTATGTTATGCAGCGCATCTACCCTGACAAAAAATACTGGGCTTCACTTGCCAGTAACCTGGAATTCTTTTATCATCACTATGTGGCTCCAGAACTAGTGACCCGTGAATTGAAAGAAAAGTATGAAGTTGATTTCGCAGTGAATGAAGTTATGGAGGAAATGCTGTCTTCAATTTCATTCAATGATGAAAGTCCCTTGAGAATTGATAGTGAGTCCCCACCCTGTATGAGTAACCCCAAGGACATGCCTAATGGCAGGGGGAAAAGGAAGGGGGAGGGATCAGTTCTTGGCCGCCCCTCAAAAAGGAAATCAAAACCCATATATATCTGTGGAAAATGCTCCTTTATTTGCAAACAACAGGGTACTGAATTGATTGAGAGTAGCCGTACATGCATAAAATGTCATCAGTGGTATCATATCTCATGCATTGATAAAAATGATTCTAAGAAAACCAGCTGGATGTGTGAAAAATGCTGTAACCATTTATGAATCTCATAAAATAGTGGCTACTTTATCAGCATTAACAATTAATGTCAAATTCAAGCTGGTGAAAAACAATTCACTCCTCAGTTTACAGTAAAAGCTTGTAAATTCTTTCTGGAATTAGACATTGGAAAGAAATGAACAAATAGTATCTCAAAACTGTCAAGGATACATGTATTGCTAGATACGCACTCTCTTAGTAAATCAAGTCATTTCTCAAAACTGTAAAGGGTATATTTATTGCCAGATGAGCATTATTTTTGTATATCAATATGATTTTAACACTGACAACATTGAGTATTAGAGTGATTACATAAACTGCTCTTAATATAACCTTTGTTTGCCTAATAAAATATATCATTTGTTACTTTTATTGTTTGTTCTTCCATTTGGTTATTCATATTTGAAATAACATGATATTCACTGAGCCAAGGGGGGTAGCAAATTGCACAAGGCAGCACAGACTGTGAAAATATCATCGGCGACTGGTATCAATGCAATTGGAAATGTATCCTGCAGTATCCTAAATGTTTTTATTCTGCGTATGGCTCTTTCTACATGAATCCTAAAATTAGCCACTCTCTTGGTTGATTTGACATCTGCCTGTGCCATTTGCTCATTACCCTTGGCTGCCGGGGGCAGAACTAATTCAGCTCTTCGCATTAGCAGATCCTCCTTGATAGTGAAACCCTTATCAGCCATGAGTTGGTCATATGGTTCTACTAGCTCTAGGAAGTTGCTGTTGTGCACAATATAACGATCAGAAGCCCTGCCACCCCAAAGCTTAGACAGAAAACTAATTTTCCCCCTAGGTGTAATACCAACTAGCACCTTCATTGTATTGTGTTTTTTATAATCAGAATAAGTAACTGCTTGAAGATACAGCTCTTTAGGCCTTTGAATATACACTTCTGTACAATCTAGTATGCATCGTAGTCTTGGATACAGTTTCTGGATGCATACTGGTAGATCTGACTGAATAAATTCCTGAGGAGGATATTCAATGAGAGGCCCTAACACTTCTGCCAGTAACTTCACCCATGTAGTGAAAATGTTGGAGACCACACTAACTGAAATTGAAAATCTACCTCCTAGGTCTCTCATCATTAGATTCAGTCGTAGCTTCATCAGAACAAGTAGAAATTCATCTTTAACTTCTAACACTCTACTTTTGCCTCGTTTTTTTCCTAATTTTCTAGCGCTACCTTTTGGTTTTGCGGAAATTTGCACATGTGGGTTCCAGTACTGCATTTTCACTACTTTAGGTTCAATGTACTCAAATACCCAATTGAAGCATTCCATACTTGGTAATCCAGTATAGAATTTTACCTTATCATCAGAAGTGAGTAACTTCGTGTAAACAGCTTTCCTTTTTTTAATTTCACGCAGTTCTTTTTCAATTTTTTCTCCATATTCAGCCATTTCTGACATCTTCTTTTCCCTTTTAATGCACTTATCATTTTCGCACTCCACTTCATCAAGGGCATAAGTGTGATCTAGGTTTACAGATGTCAATACTTCCTCCAGGGTTGGAAGTGGCCCTGGAACATCCACCCTGTAATTCTCCTGTACACACAACCCGTCTGGAAGTTGATCTGAAGGCTGGTTGTTATCATTTTTCATAGGCGGTTTACCAGGTGAATAATCCCTTTTTAGCTTCCTTCGAGCTGCTTTGATTTCTTTAACTTCCTGGTGGCCCACGTTAAGCACTGGATCAGGGTACATTTCACTTGGCTTGTTCTCTTTGAAATGGGCAGAACAGACTCTACTGAAAGCGGCTGGCTGCCAAATCTTTCCAGTCTTGATATTCTTTCTGTTTATATTTTTTATCCACCTTTTCCTAGCAGCAGGATCCCGCCTCTCAGTTGGGAAAGGGTACAGGGTAAATGGAGGCTCACACACACATTGCCCGATGTTGAAATTGCTATTGTGTATTTGGCAGAATCCCTTCTCCCATTTTTTCAGTTTTTTTGAATTGTTTGTACAACCAACAACAGCACAACTCAAACTTGTCATTCTGCTTAATAGTTATATATATTCCTTATATATTCTCCTTCCTGCAAATTGTTCAAAAAAATAAGTATCAGTGTAAATACTAGAAAACCTATTGGGTATAACTTTCCTATAACAGTAAAGCTATCAGTCATACATTGAATACGTTTGAATCTGACTGGGTTTTTCATACTTTCCATTAAAATATTTTTGTATGATTGCATGGTTACTTATCTCTTAACTACTATTCAACATGTTTGAAATAGAAATATGACCATTGGTGAGTTAAAACGTGACAAATACATTGATACTTACAGAGACCATCCACCCTCTGCCTACTGGTTGCAGCATGTGGGAGATCACACATGTGTCTTTTATTGTTGATTGACCTTTGACCTCGGCCATATGGCCACCCACATTAAATAATGCAGGAAGCGTGTATACTGGTTGGCCATTTAATCCTTTCCCATCTTTAACCTGCACAATGTATTACAGCTCAAACAGGCATACTAGTACGTCAATTTCTTACTCTATGATGTAGAGCAGGTTTTTAAATCAGAAAAGAAGTTGTTTTACTGTAAATCAATCTTCCAAATCAATCTGCTTTCCGGAAATTCCATTTATCTCACCTTAATCGTCCCTCTGACTGATCAGACAAATTAAACCCAAATCGAGCATATATAAATAGAGATTTTTTATCCGAAATTCGAGCTTTCTTCATAGGGGTACCACCATACTAAACGCATGCTTAAGAATATGGTATGACACACCGAATCTCCTTACTCGATATAAACGTACATACATGATAAATTAGTAAATTTACTATACATCGAACCTTAGAGAAAATCACTGGTACCCTTGCAAAATACGGTTCTGTCATCATTCTATGCAAGGATTAAGGACCATCTTTTTTGTGGTGACGTAACACGCAAACTAAATTGATATCGCCATAAAATGCCATCGCCACCTTTCCAATTTCTAACTCACCACATTTAAATGCAACCTAAAACTCAAGAGACTTCATCTCGAGAATAGTCTTGAATTAATCATCCGATTGTTCACGATCCAAATTATGCATTTGAAAAAAGTAATATTATACCAACGTTTAGCCATTTGACTTATATATTGTGTTTCATATACATTATCTTCATCTTGTACTGTTGGAAAATAAATGTACTTACCTCTAGGAAAGGAGATCATTCTTCCGAACGTATTGCTGGTGGGAATATAGTCAGATAGGTCACTAAGTAATATTGACACCTATACTCATAGTCATATCATATTCTTAAACATGCGTTAAATATGCTGTTATCCATTAATTGTAGATCGTGATAATGCATTTCCCTGAAAGCCCTCTCTTCTTCATGTAATGAGCTTATGTTACATAACAGATGCCTTGGGGAGCCATAGAACACAACGATAGCCGCTAATTTCGCACTAAGGTGCCATTCAATGTAGATGCGTGTTTTCGCTTAGCTTTTCCAGACGTTAATAAAGATATTAGGCAGCCTGTAGTGCTATAGCCTAGCCAATAGGCGTTGCTGTGTTTTGCTTTACTAAATGTAAATGTATGCATGCACCTATGCTACGTAGGGATTTGTGGCCTACCGTTGGCCATTTAGTTCACACCATTGCCACATGAGGGGGTTGTAGTGGTAATAAATCACTACCCTCCAGGTATACCGCAGTGCCATCTATCCACACATTCCATGACATTTATATGGCCTGGGAGGCAGGCTAGTAGTACGAGTGAATAGTTTCCGAGTGCTATATCTCAAACTATAGTAATACCGTCATGGCTTCTTTATATTATTGTAAGTACAATAGAGAACTGAGGAGTGGATGATACTCTGATACAAGCATGTGGTTTAGATGTGCTACTCAGCGTAAAGGATGAGTATGTGAATCTATGCAGCTTCTGACAATCATCTTTTATGAACTTTTTCGTCCGTATTAGAAGTGTCCATAGCAACATATCGAATCCTGACTGATATAGTAGTAGTAGTAGTAGTAGTAGTAGTAGTAGTAGTAGTAGTAGTAGTAGTAGTAGTAGTAGTAGTAGTTGAAGAAGAAGTAGTAGTAGTAGTAGTAGTAGTAGTAGTGGAAGTAGCAGCAGCAGCAGTAGCAATAGCAGCAGTAGTATAAGTAGTAGTAGTAGCAGTAGAAGTAGAAGTAGTAGTAGTAGTAGTAGTAGTAGTAGTAGTAGTAGTATCAGCAACAACAGCAGCAGTAGTAGTAGAAGCAGTAGCAGTAGCAGTGGTAGCCGATGCATTAGTAGTAACAGCTGCAGGATCAGCTGTAGCTGCAGTATTCAAAGAATACTGCGACCATTGCTCCTGGCCCTCCTCCTGGGGGCCTAAGCCTAGTAACCCCGAATTCCTCTTGTCGTGTCCAAAGCCCATTTTCTGGAGCTGAACTCGTTCAGCAGCTCAGCAGAAACCGCTCCCACTCTCCCTTATCTCTTTAGTAGCTATGGTAAGCCTACGAACGCCGCACCTGCTCCTGCGATACACTACTTACTCCTACGTAATGCCAAGATACCGTTTAATTACTCATTAACCCATTCGAATTCCTATCTGGAATTCCACACACTACTCCTAGAATAGCCTAGCCTTCACTGGGTTTTGCAGTATTATATATATATATATATATATATATATATATATATATATATATATATATATATATATATATATATATATATATATATATATATATATATATATATATATATATATATATATATATATATATATATATATATATATATATATATATATATATATATATATATATATATATATATATATATATATATATATATAGTTATATATATATATATATATATATATATATATATATATATATATATATATATATATATATATATATATATATATATATATATATATATATATATATATATATATATATATATATATATATATATATATATATATACTCTCGCACCAGTCAACCGGACGTCTTCTGCCAGTGGCTGGTTGTACAAACATGCATGGATTACATGTCAGAAAAAAGGCCAACCACATCGATGATCCACGTAGCTTGCGGATCATGGCTACGTTCAGTTGTGATTTCATCCATGCCACCATGCTAAGGAAACTGGGTGACAATCGGGCTTGTGTGCGTGTATTATGCCAGGGCTGCCCACGCATTAAGTGCAGGAATTAAATGTCAGCACTGGCTGTTTCGTTCATTTAATTGCCACTCGATGGGGTTGTGCAGAGGCATTAACCTTTTTAACCACTCAGTCCATCATACCACAGCGCCATCTATCCACAGGGCATGACGTTAGAGCCTGGCGTAGGAGGCAGGCTACTGCCTCGTATGCCAAGACTAGTCTCCTAGTCCCTATAAAGGTGACATTCCCTTCGGTGGTGACCAAGCAGTGTGGCGTTGTGCCAGGTATGGTAGATACAATGCCGACATTTAATTCCTGCACTAAATGCGTGTGACGCCCGGGCCGATTGCAACTGAGTTTTTTGGCATGAATGCATGGATGACCTCACAACTGAACGTAGCATTGATTCGCAAGGTATGTGGGTCATTAATGTGCTTGGCCTAATTTTGTTGACATGTTATCCATGGGTGTTTGCACAACCAACACTGACAGATGTCCGATCGACTGGTGCAGGAATGAAATGTCTGTATTGTAAGTGGCATCGCCTGGTCCCCCTATCGCTAGAGGTTTTAGGTCATATTCAAATTAAATCCTCTATTCCCCTGGTGAGATAAGTGTAAACCAAATTGACTACTATGGCCACATATCCTATTTGGTGCTTGGTAATAGAAAAGATATGACAGAAATATACATATGGCATCCTGATCATTTCGGCTACGTATGCCTAGAGGCCTTTTAATTCTTTGACCCTTTTAGGTATGATGTGTCGTCCTCATTCCACTGCTACGTATGCTTATTATAGAGGTATAGTAGTTTAATTTCTAAACCAGTCCATATTTACGAGTTCCCCTGTTCCTCTGCAGCTGAATGATCCTAAGGACTGTTAGTGAAACTTGAAGGAGGACGGACCTTTTCTTGGTTCTTAGTTTAGATAATTGAACGGATAAGGGCTATACGAATATATGTGTATTTATCAATAGAAATAGGTTAATTCATAAACATGCAGTAAATTAACAAAATGAAGGAATGTAAAGATCATTCAATGAATGAATGAATGAATATTTGAATTATATGAATAAACGTAAATAAATAGATAAATAAGAAATCAATCGAATGAATAGATAAATAAAAGGATAAACGAGGAAATACATATACATGTACAATAAACGAATAAGATATGTAAATAAATAGAAGAATCAATAGATAAATTGATAAATAAAAATGATAATAAAATAGATAAATGAATGAATAAAGAATAAAGAATGAATAAAGAAATTTTAAAAGAGAGAAAGAAAGAAAGAATAAAACAAATAGATGAACTAATCAATTACTAGACGTATGATTAAATAAGTGAATAGATGAAAAGATGAATTAATAATAACAAAGTAAATGAATACATAAATACTAATTAAATACGTAATAGGTCTTGAAATCATGTTTTGATATGGTGCAATAACCAGTAAATGAATGAATAGATGCTAAATAAATATATAGGTCTTGAAAGCATGTTTTGGTATGGTACCATAAACAGTACTAGCACTGGATGAGAAACGACCTAGATTTTCTCTTGGCCTGTAACCCTGCACCCATCCGGTCATCCGGTGCAGAGTTACACGAACCACAGAACACAGGGTATTTCCGGTCAGTACCCGCCACCCACAGGGTGTTTCTGATAGCTCAATTATAAAGCACTAAACTGGCAGGCTCCTTGACTCCGAAACTAGGCATGACATTTGGGTGATCTATCAACGCATACGATAGAGAGAGAGGGGAGCGGTGACTCCAATATACTGTATAACTGGTAATTTGTACAGGCATTTTATTTTCGCTATTATCGCGCTCCACATAATATTTAGCGCCAAGATAACATCCTTCAAATGAATATCCTGCTTTGTGTATGTGTAATTTGAGTGCTTGAATGCACGAATTTAAGGTATCACAAATACCAAATTCAAAGAGAAAATTGAAGCAATCCAAATTAAAGCCATATACAGTACCTAATCTTAGTATCTTCAATAAGCCGATTATTCACTTAAAGTGAATAATTTTATAAAAATTATTCAATGGGTCATTAAATAGCATAATGCGTCTTAAGAAGAGGGCTTAGGCCCAGTTAGTAAAGTAAACTGCAATTGTGCAATCAAATCACGTGGTATCACATTGCGTTTGCATTGTCGTATTAAAGTGAAGCACGATTGCTCAGTAAAATAATATGAAAGATGATGAATAGTATGAAAGAAATGATGATAATGTTGATTGCGATAATGATAATGTGAAAATCCTAATTCATTAACTACGGTGATTATAAAGATGAGGATGGTAATGAGGATGAAGAGTCTCAAAACAACAACAACAACACCAATAACAACAATAATAATAACAGTAATAATAATGATAATAATAATAATAATAATAATAATTATAATAATAATAATAATAATAATGATAATAATAACAATAATAATAATAATTATGATAATGATAATGATGATAATAATAATACATGTAGTAACAATAATAATGATAAAAATAGTAATAATAATAATAATAATAATAATAATAATAATAATAATAATAATAATAAAAATGATAATAATAAACATAATAATAATAACAATAATAATAATAATAATAATAATAATAATAATAATAATAATAATAATAATAATAATAATAATAATAGTCAGAATATCTGTATCAGTTTTATCTATATCCAATATGAATAAGTGAGTTCCTGACACACTGTTCTATATCTCTTAGATGAGTAAATCCTGTTTGCACAGATGTGTTTTGTCGCGTGACAAGCAACAATGTCGTTATATCGACACTGTAATAATGGTTGCTGCAAGCTATAATTCCTGAATGCGGTAGGCTTTTGAAGTTCACAGAAGTGAAGTCAGCTTAACCACATAGATATCCACATTGCTGAAAAGGGAAGATTATCGAAACATCAAGTCCAAAATAGTAAGCAGTCTCTATTCAACATTTTTCAGAACCGTTCTGTCATATCTTGCTTTAAATTTTATATTTTGGCAATTTTTGAGAAAAGATTGATATTCAACTATTTTCTGGGCGTGCTGTTGTTTTATACATGATTCTAATTGTGACTACCGTTTAAACGTTTGATATATATATTCAATATTTGATATCCATGCGTATATATTGTCAATGTCAAATAATGCCAATGGGTTGCTGAGACATAGTGTTACCATACTTTCCAATGACATTCGTATTCAGTAAAATTGCTTTATTCTAAGAATAGCAAATATTATGGCCTCTAATGTGTAATCAAATAAGGACTTCTACGGGGGCGCAGCTGGTACGATGACATGCAACAATTCAGGGTAATTGATCAATAAAGAAGGGGAAAGAACCTTCCTCTGGTCCCGTCTGCACTTTTGCAGTGTAAGCAAGATAAAATAATAGTATGAGCTAGTGTGAGGGTTCATGAGTAAAACAACAACATATCTGGTTTGATCAAGCATGTCGGGTGTAGGTTTGTTTATCAGTTGATCGATGTCTATTCCACACCACATACATAGGGTCGCTTAAGCTCAAATGTATATATATATATATATATATATATATATATATATATATATATATATATATATATATATATATATATATATATATATATATATATATTGATACTTTCCTACATTGTATATCCCACCACATCTAATGATTGACAGGGAGACGTTTTTTAATGTTTTACCATTGTTTCTATTATTACATTGTAGTGTTACATATTCCCCGTTTACAATCAGTGTCAAGCGTTCAGCAATTGACAGGGTAGGGTAGATACGTGTGAGAATTCACAGTGGCTGATGCTAAAATTGTCCATAGCGTAGCCAGTGTTGAAATCTCATAACGGCTACTGGCCTTGCCAATCAGTATAACAAATAAACATGGGTCTCAGACTCGCCTGCTCCATGCAAGGGGGATATCTATGTTCTACTTCATTTCAGTCAGTGTGAGGAGTCCCATGGCCGAGTGGAATAGCGTACTGCAAAACGACCTGTACCAATGTTTTATCGCTGGCGGAGACAGGGACTGCCCTAATGGCCACGTGGTCTAAGGCGTTGCCACTGACTGCTAGCCGTCTCTTACCACTGCCTGTGTTCAAATCCCACCCGGGCATGAGAGGAAGTTGCCCTAGACTTGGAGTTAAGCGGTGCTTTTCGGCGGTTACTCCGGGTTCCTGCACCAGTTAGAACTGGCTAGTCACTGAGCCACAATTAACCTCTGAGGAGGGAGGCCCCATGATCGAGTGGAATAGCGTACTGCAAATCGACCTTTTCATATTTTTTCAGCGTTGGCAGAGGCAATGGCGATAGCAATGTCCTACATGTACTTCACAAGAGTGAGTGTGAGGAGTCCAATGGCCGAGTGGACTAGCGTACTGCAAACCGACCTTTTACATTGTTTCAGATCTGTTGGCGGCCAAGGAGGTGTCTATGCTCTTTCTCATCTCAGTCTGTGTGAGGGGTGCCCCAATAACAGAGTGGAATAGCGTACCAAAAAAACAACCATTCGCAATATTTTAGCGCTAACAGATGAAAATGGGGTATTAATGTTTACCTCATTTCAATCTGTGGAGGGGTACCCAATGGCTGAGTTGAATAGCGTACTGCAAACTGACCTTCCACAATGATTCAGCGCCGTCAGCTACAAAGGGGGTATCTATGTTCTACATCATTATCGTCTGTGGAGGGGTACCCAATTACTTAGTGGCATAGCGTACTGCAAATCGACCTTCCACAATGTTTCAGCACTGACAGATGCGAGGGGGATGGCAATGGTTTATAATCAGTACCGTCTGTGGAGGCATGCCCCATGACCGAATGGCATAGCGTATTTTAAACTACCTGTACCAGTGTTTTACCGCTGCACATGTTCCGGGGTTCAACCCCCGATTAAGACACGTGAGCAACTTCATATGGACTATAAACAGTGAGTAGAGTAGCTTGGACGGTTAGCCATCGAAGTCTGGCAATTTGCGATTTAGCCATTGCTTGAGAAGAAAAAGCCTCATTTGGCCAAAGATGATAGGTATTAGGGACACATTGACGTTTAAAACTATATCCGCTGTGTGCTTATCATTGTAGAGAGATATGTGTGTGTGTGTGTGTGTGTGTGTGTGTGTGTGGGTGTATGCGTGTTATGGGTATATGGATGGATGACTCTATATCCGTATGTACATGTATGTATACGTGTATGTATGTTTGTATGTATGTACTTACATACATACTTACATACATACTTATATAGGTGGCTAGGAATGCAGACATGCATGAGGATGCCAGTTTTACATTTCTAACTCAGAAGTTTCATCATTTTCTACCCATCTCAAATCTTTCTGGAAAAAGTCTACATAATGTATAAATGTGCTTTAATTTGAGGTGCAGTAGTCGAAGGCTGTATAATGTACGTCGCTGCCTAGTTTTCAGAGTCCTGTCACCCACCCCATTTTACTGTATTCAGAGTCAAACACAACCCTTTAAAACAACCCAGATCATATAAGTTAGAGTTCAGGGGTCACTCAGGGCTCTAAACTGTCAAAGCCCCCTGGGTTTCACGACACCATACCCACTGTACATATGACACTGTTCCCATCACAGTTATGAGAGTGGTCTCACGACTGCCTTAGTTCGAATCTGGCTCGAGGCATGTAAGATAGCTACCAGTGACTTAGGCTTGTTTTTTTGTTTCCTCTGTCATTAATTACTAGTATATGGAAGCCACGATTTAATCTCAAAATGCTTAAAGAAGGATAAGGTAATTTCTAATCTGAAAATCCCATCTCGACCTGAAGGCTGTGGTGTATAACTGATGAACTGAAGACCCAAAACTACTAATATTGTGCCACATCGTGAGAACATCGCCTCAGGGGGTCCTATGAACATAGAGTTTACAAACATTTGCTTTTGAGAATGTCCAACCACCCGACCAAGTACTCTGCTTTTTCAACACTTAGCTCAGCCATATGTTACCAATGACTGTGTTTTGGTGGAAAAAGCAGTAACTGTAGTAGTAGTAGTAGTAGTAGTAGTAGTAGCAGCAGCAGCAGCAGCAGAAGTAGTAGTAGTAGTAGTAGTAGTAGTAGTAGTAGTAGTAGTACATGTAGTAGTAGTGGTGGTAGTAGTAGTAGTAGTAGGATGAGCAGCAGCATCAGCAGTATTAGTAGTAGTAGTAGTAGTAGTAGTAGTAGTAGTAGTAGCAGCAGCAGCAGCAGAAGTAGTAGTAGTAGTAGTAGTAGTAGTACATGTAGTAGTAGTGGTGGTAGTAGTAGTAGTAGGATTAGCAGCAGCAGCAGCAGCAGCAGTAGTAGTAGTAGTAGTAGTAGTAGTAGTAGTAGTAGTAGTAGTAGTAGTAGTAGTAGTAGTAGTAGTAGGAGCAGTAGTAGTAGAAGTAGCAGCAGCAGCAGCAACAGCAGCAGTAGTAGTAGTAGCAACAGCAGTAGTAGTATCAGCAGCAGCTGCAGCAGTAGCAACAGCAGCAGCAATAGCAGCAGCAGTAGTAGTAGTAGTAGTAGTAACAGCAGCAGCAGTAGTAGTACTAGTAGTAGTAGTAGCTGCAACAGCAGCAGTAGTAGTAGCAACCGCAGCATACATGTACGTCATAAGTCCAGTATATGTGCACGGCCACAGTGAGCGATCACAGGCTGCAGGGCGCTGCGTGGTTCCCTGTCAGCCCGCCAGGGGGCGTGAGGGGTGCTGTAGCGTGAGTGCTCTGTGTTTATGACGCCTGCCCTGCCTGGCTGGGCCAGCAGACTGCTGGTACTGGCTGACAGAGGAGGAGGTACTATAGGAGGGGTAGCCCACGCCTAACACGCTCTGGACAACAGCTCAAGTGGCTTTTTGCCACCAACGAAACTCACGCACAGGCGATACATTGCAACTTAGGGTAAGGTGAAAAAGGAATGAACTTAAAGTTAAGTCTAGAAAGCATGTTTTAGAGATGCGTGTGCAATGTATATATTAGGCAGTCTTATGTAGATTATAGTTATGCGCTATGTGTCAGGCATGTGTAGGCAGCTAAATGTGAGATACATCATTCAAGTATATAAAAGTATACGTACCAAGTGGCTAGCATGCATGTACTAATATATTTAAAATATGTTAACGATATAAATGCAGATATATTGTGATAAAATAAGTATGCATACATGAACAATATAGGACATGTGTTCATATATAGATAGCATGCTGATACGATAGGAATGCAGTGATAGAATAGACGTCAATTCGTCTTATTATCAGAATGTTTAGTATTTTCTTCTCGTGTATAACAAAAGAATCAACCAAGCATGTATGAGTTGATCTGTTGATAAGTTGTGTGTGCAGATCTATGAGGAATGCTCATTGAGTTACATCCAGTTTTATCTGTCTATATCTTTACGTACATTTATAAAACTACAAAGCTTGCTTGAATTTAATCATGTATTCATCAATGAAAACGGATTTGGTATGGACCGTGTATGAGTGTACAGTAGGGTTTACTCTTGAAGGTCGTCAGCAACATACATGCATAACCGTACGTGTGAGTAGTTTTTGATATACCTGCAAATATACATTTTACCAATGGAACCTGGAAGCATATATATGTGTGTATGTATGTCTAGTTGAAAATCAGGAGTAAGTGGTTATATTACAAAGTGGTGGGCTGAAAATATAATTTTATAGGTCCAAACATTGGTTGGTTGGTGTCGTCAAAATGCTCTACATTTTGAAGAAGGTCGATGGTCTATGGTCCAATGATGAGACCCCTTTGGGTTCTTTCTTAAGCAGAAACACATATTTCAGGTTCCAGTTTCTTACTTTTTTTTGATTTAATCTCAGATGCAGATGTCAACAAACACTCTAACAATAAAACTAATTAAAGGAAACAACAAAACTAAAGAAACAAGGTCAAGAATAAATGTATCTGTTGAAAAACATTTAATTTAGTATATTTTATTTTACCTGCTTACAATAATATTCCTTGTGCATAAAACGATAGACTGTAATATGAAAACCTTCCAGATGTGAAAAATTTCAATTCAAATTTTAGTTTCCCAATTTCATGTCTATATACTTAACAGCCCCTTAAATGCAAATACTCACTAAGGTGGCCACATTTACGACTGTCTCAAGGTGATAACATCAGGGTTTTTTAAATCTGTGACCACAGTGCATATACCTTTTTACATGCATTATATATTGTTTTCTTGTATATTTTTTGCAGATCCAGTGCTGACTTGTTGACAGTGTTATACGATACTGCAGCACCTCTGCATTCGACATTCACAGAGGATACATTACCTGCAGTTGACGACCCGCTATAACTAGCACATTAATGGGAAGGCACACCTGCCGGCGTGGACTATCATACCAAACGGAGGGTTAACAACCCAAAATTTGATACCCATCTGGATTTTTGAACCCACCTGTGAAATAAAGATCCAATCAACACAACATCTGGACCCATATTACGAATTGGATACTTTTTTGGACTTTGCAAACGCTTATGATCCGAGGTTCTGATCATTTAGGTGCTTACTAGACTTTAGATAGAGATGAAGTCTCTACTAAGTTGGGTTGTTTTGTTGGTATGTTTGGGGTGTTCGTGGGGTGCGGATCCGTGCCCACACCAGTGCCGCTGTACCACAATGGCTATGAGCCCAAATAGTCGCCACCACTGGCACAGGCTGCTGGCACAGTACAGGTTGAGGAGGATGATTTTCGGCTATAAGAGACCCCACATGGATTTATACTCCCACATGCAGAAACAGGTGCGCGAGAGCGGACGAGAAATGACGTGTGTCGGTCTGACGTCACTTCCGCCATATATTCCTACAGGTAAGAGAGCTTTTAGTTCAAATTAATCTCACTTCCTGTGAAGTTTTTTATACAGTATTTACAGTGACGACATGTAATTCCTGCATTAAATGCGTGGGCAGTCTGGGCATAATATACGACCGCATGTCCAATTTCCACACAGATTCCTGGGCATGGTTGCGACCACAGGTCCCGGTCCTCACGACTGAACGTACCTTGATTCACAATCTACGTGGGTCATTGGTGTGATTTTCTCATTGTTTTGATATGCAATTCATGGGTGTTTGTACAACCTGGCCCTGGCAGACGTACGGTCGACTGGTGCAGGAATTAAATGTAAGTACTGTGCATTGTTTTCATATTTGAATACAGTTTTATTATCACTTTCCCGTTCTTAAAACGTTGGTACAACTGGAACAATGGGACACGTGCAACTATAGAAGGTAACAATGACTCAGTTTTGCCATTGTTGAATTGATTGGTTAAGAGTGCGTGAGCAGTAGGTCACATGTCAGTGATACGAAAAGGATAACACAAACGTATATATGCAAAAGTAAATGTTACATGTACATGTACTTGTAATTGCAAACTAACAGAAGAAAGGCAACCAAAATTGATTTCAGTTGAAATTGTTTCGATTATTTTTGGTTCATATACCAAAAATGAATCTTATAATAGTTCAGTTCTCCTGAGCCTCAGCTTTTATAAAAGAAATAGTTTATTGGGAGTTTTCTGTACCATACAATTATTGATTAGTGCATACTCCCCGTTATAATGGATGTGTTAATGTTATTGGAATCCATGGCCAAATGGGAGTGCAGAACACTCCATTCTCTGCACATATGCATCTAATACAAATGTCTCAATAAGCGCTTACAAATACAGAAAAGGTTTTCCACAAACATGTTCTCAACCATGAGATTCGGGTTCCTAATTCATCCTATGATTACATGATGATTTGCGTTTTATGGAAACAGGATTAATTGCTAATCCAGTGGCCACACGAAAAAATGTGATCCTTCATGTTAGTTACATGTAGCGTTGACTTATCTGTCGTTATCTTATCAATAGCTATAATTAGCCTTCTGAGAATAGCGATGAGCGGGTTACCCAGCCTCGTCCACGCCTTATGTAATAGACATGCTTCATTATGCACGCCACATGGCACCAACACATTCAACAAAATTATGCACTCTGACTGATAGAGTTGGGACGATTCGGGAAATTGGAATTACCTCTCCTATTGCAATTCCAAAGCATTTTAAGTACAGTGAAACCTCTTATTGTGAACACCCCAAAGATGTGAACACCTCCTAATAAGAACAGTATATGTATATTTTACTCGATGAAAATACCTCAACATTCCACAAAAGTATGCACTCTGACTGATAAAGTGAGGACGATTCGGGAAATGCGAATTCCCTCTCCTATCGCCACTTCAAAACATTTAAGTACCAATATCCGGCTGTACACAGTCTTTGTCTTTTTAAACTTAATCATAACATTCGATGTAGCTACCATTGACCGCAAATGTATTGGTAGGGAGAAAGCAAATTGTCCATTTCTAAGATGCTAGCCTCTCAGTGGAGCAATTTTTAAGGTGTGTAAGTCGAGACTATCATCAGCTTAGTGAGCAAACTAGAGCACTTTGGGTTCATTTTGTTCTGCAGTGTCACCAGGACTATTTTGATCTTGCTCATGGGCAGCTATCTGGGTGTGGCAAGGAGGTATTAGGGAAAATCGATCCGTCGCCGCTTTTTACATTCATCTCTCTGATGATGCATACTTCTGCTTGTTGAGAAAGCACGATAAGCGAGATTAACATATATCTTAAAGTCTATAGTGCTTAGAAGCAATTCTAAATTCTTAATCTTATTCCATGGTGTATGAATATACAGGTATACAGTATATAATAGTAAAAAAAACTTATTTTCCATTATCAGAGGAGGGACTTCATTCTTGATCAGGATACCTATCTGCTTTCCACTCTCGAAGTCGTATTCCCAGCTAGATGGATATGTACAGTGTACATGCATCAACGCTAGAATACTCATCAGGTATTTCAATTACATATCATGGTAAAATAGATGAATCTCAAGATTTCCAGATTAACATGTAGGGTAGGACATTCTTTCTTGGTCAGGATAAGTTGAAATATCTACCTGGCATGTATTATCTGAAACTTACTCGCAGGTTCATGTTACTCCCACACTGGCCTAGGTAATTCAATTATGCGTCATGTTGAACTAGATAGTACTTAAGGTCCACACATGTTGCAGGTAGGGTGAGATTCACTCTCTTAAGTACATGTCAAGGACTCTACTGCGTGCTGCAAAATAATTAGGGGGTCTGCATATAGGTCATAGCCATAGCGCACAATCGTGTGGCTAGATTGGGGTGAAATTGAACACTTTCTTTGTGTCCAGTTTGATGGTCAAGATAGGTCTTTGTGAGAAGTGGCTGACGGTATAAAGACTGTCCCATCCGAAACCGGCAAATTCCTTCGCCTTGTGTTATATGGCTTTCGAAAAGAGACCAGTCATGATCGCCTCGTTTCCAAAATAACTGCTTAATACATGTCCAACAAATTAACCCTTATGCTGCTGGTGGCTAATTTGGCAAATACAAAATGATGCAAAAAACTGAAAAATTGCTGAAACCCTGGTTTATGGGTACTCATATGCGAGTACTCAGTGAGAACTTTCTTATCAACACCAACATGACAGAGTTTGGATGGTTATCAAAAATCTTTGCATCTTTGTGCTTTGGACGAAAAGAGCCTCCACATTGGAAGGGTTAAAGGAGAATTGCTCACATTGATTCCAATGGGACAAACTCCATTATTATCGCAGTTTGTTGGAAATGTGCTGTAGTTGTCAACCGTGATTCTAGCTATTGTGTAAGTAAACCAACCATATACCTGGGTCACTGGCAACTCTCTCACATGCCTCGAGACGGATTCGAAGACGGCTAGTGGTGAGAGACAGTCTCTAGCAATACAAAGTCCTAGATCACTCGGCTATCGGGGCAGGCCCCTGCAACTTTATAATTATAGTCTTCATCATAAGTACGTCATTCGAGAAGGAAAAGAACAGAATAGCAGGAATCGAGCACCAGATTGAATAAAATCCCTAGATCACTCGGCTATCGGGCCAGGCCCCGCAAATTTCAGTCTTCATCATAAGTACGTCATTAGAGAAAGAAAAATAGAATAGTAGGAATCGAGCACCAGATTGAAGCAAAGACGTAGATCACTCGGCTATCGGGGCAGGCCCCTGCAATTGTACAGTCTTCATCATACGTAAGTCATTAGAGAAGGAAAACTCAGAATAGTATGAATCGAGTATCAGATTTAAGTAAATGATTACTGGGGAAAGTCATCAGAACATTAGTACCCTATTAGTGTGATAGTCTGTTTTACATGATCATGACTGTGCATGGAGAATGCAGAAATTCTGCCTAATTTCTCCATGCTTTATGTATGCTTACATCAGACAGGAATGTATGGTTTAGGGGGCATTTCTGCGAATGGTAATTAATATCCCGTTTGTGGGCAATCTTCAAAGTGCCTGGACATGAGTGATTAGTAATAACAGAGACGTCTGGCGGTGGGGAACATATGTTTAGCGACTGACCATACAACCACTTAATCCTGCTCAATGCATTCCATATGCCATGTCCGGTGTAGGCTTGACCACTCTATCCGTATGCTACTGATCGTGTGTCCGAATGCTACTGGACTGACCGCTCAATTAAGGAACCCGAGAGTGAGTGTATCTGACCACTCTAGCCAGTGGCCATTCAACGGTCACTGAAGACTTACAAGGCACGGTATATTTTTCTTAAAAGTTTCCAGTGACTTTTGGTTGTAAAGTGGTTTTCGAGAGGTTTACTGGTTTTCTACACCACTTACAACTTGATAGCAGAAATATGGCAAATCAATTAACGAAAAATGAAATTCTGATCCCAAATTTCCTAAAATGTAGTGTTTTGTTTCATCGATAACGTGTGTGAAATCTTTTGCGAACAGAAGCGTTTCATTTCCTTAGCCATGTATTGGATGAATAAAAAAAAGTATATGAAACCAGCCGGTCAACCTAAACAACCAGGCTGCGGCGAATAGCCCAAAAGTTACGTTCTGCGCATGTTGGTGCGCAGCTTTCTCTGTACCGTAAACGTAACGAGATACCTCATTGGTTTTTGTCTTCTAGTGACGTCATACTTAGGCCAGATTCGAGATCTCTGGTATAGTTAGGCTTTCACTATTGCGGTATAGTAATTGGTCTCTCGCTACATATCCATTTTTTTTATCAATCTAAGGTTTCACTTCCTTAGTCATTTGTCTGTGCGAAGTTTTGCTGATTGACCTCTCATACATAATTCATCTTCCTTAAAAAATACTCGAAAATATATCTTATTTCTTTTTTTACAACGGTAAACACGCGCTGCAGGCAAGTGTGTTAACCACTAGACCAACTTGCCCCAGATTAAGTCTGATCCTTCACTATACTTTGTGGAGAATAGTGATACGGTAAATAAACTGCGTTGGTGTAAAAATAAGTAGATGGTAGGTCGCTTAAACGTCACGTATGAGACAATAAACAACAGTCAACCTGTGAACCAATTATGACGCCTGTTACATAAGAGTCATGGCCGTGTCAACCAATTAGCGCACCTGTTACATCAGGGTCGAGGGCGAGTAAATAATCGGTTGTTTTCGAGAGTGTTCACAAGAGTTTACTATGTTACCACATGAGCCATCATCTTAACAACATCAATCTATCATTCTCTCTCTCTCTCTCTCTCTCTCTCTCTCTCTCTCTCTCTCTCTCTCTCTCGCGCGCGCGCGCGCGCGCGCGCGTTATTCAGGACCTAGTGGGTCGATGGGAGACCTTGGGAGGTCTGATGTTCTTGAGGACAACTGACTACCAACATAACCAGATTTTCTAGGCATTTGTGTATATATTCTCTTCTATATTTGGACACAAATGGTGAATTGATTTGACCTTTAAAAATTTGCATCGCTCCTCACAATAAGGATCATATCGCTACGAGACAGAGAGCCAGAAATGGGAAGAACTACTATTCTGTTTCCGGGTTGGGGGTCTCCCAGTGCGCCAAAAGGCACCAAATATACGGCTATGATAGTAATAAAAGGCTTCCTAGCCTACTTTAAAGGGGATCAAGTTTGAGATAGATCGCACGCCTGAGAGCAGAGCGTATTATCACTATTCTCACAAAGCTACTGCAGACATAACAGTTCAAATACACTCATTCAATATACCACACTCGAGAAGAAATGATCCCAAATTCTCAGCATACAATTGTGATTCTGCTTTATCCTGATATATGGGTTGGCCTGGTCGCTATACAAAAGTGCGGTGTTGTGAAAGACTCCACAGTGCCTTACTTTGGATTTTATTTTTGGTCACTTTTTCTGCCATATTGCAGTAAAGTCGTGACTAGCCAATTATAAGTGGTACCCGCCTGACTGGCGACTCTCTCTCTCTCTCTCTCTCTCTCTCTCTCTCTCTCTCTCTCTCTCTCTCTCTCTCTCTCTCTCTCTCTCTCTCTCTCTCTCTCTCTCTCTCTCTCTAACTGGAATTTTCTCTGGGACTTTTCGTATACACATGGGTATGCCTTCCCGGCTGCTTGCATTACATACATGTAGTAGCTGTATGACCTAAGCAGGTGAAAGTGACTAAATACCAAACTTGCCAAACGTGCCCATTAAGATATAAATCACCTTAACTAGACTACCTCGTCACTAGGATGCTAAAATCTCATACCGGTGTTTTATGTCTCGCTCTTATGGTAGTGTATACTTAGTCCTGTGCTGCACAAAAACAACGTGATGTAAACAAACACTTAAATAAAACGTTAAGCTGTTTTATGTTCGCAGGGTGATTGTGGGGGTATCCTGCCTCTTGGGCACGGAGACAGATGGACGGGAAGCTATTAGCTGCACCCTTATTCACAGAGTAGCTTGGACCTCAGACTGGGTTACATCAGTTTAACCCCAACACATAGTTACATCGCTAAATCATAGATGGTAGTACAGTCACAAGTGCGGAAACCCTCGTTTGGTGAAATGAAAAACATGAAGAAATGAAGGTTTCATATATATATATATATATATATATATATATATATATATATATATATATATATATATATATATATATATATATATATATATATATATATATATATATATATATATATATATATATATATATATATATATATATATATATATTGATATGTGTGTGTGTATATATATTATATATATATATATATATATATATATATATATATTATATATATATATATATATATATATATATATATATATATATATATATATATATACATATATGGTGAGCTAGGATGGTTTCCGTACATTAGGGACTGCGGAAAATATATTCCTCCACCATAGTTCTCGTAGCACCTCCAATAATTTGAAGCAGGAAATAAACAGGACGAAAAACCCTCACAGAGAAGATCATTGAGCTAGGGATATGGCATAGTTGTATGGCAAGTCTACACACAAGGCCCTAACAGTGCCCTCCTTTTAAGCAATATTCCTATACAGAGAGTTATAGTTTTGATGGTGAAATTAGTCTAAATAAATTAAAATTCTCAATGACCTTTTCTGTCAAATTAAGTCTAGATTTTGAGCAGCCAGTGGTAGAGGAAACTTGAGTACCCGGAAAAAAACGCCGCCTTACCCCAGGTCACTTTTAACTTCCCCACATGCATTCTGCAGACCCAGGACCCCACCCTCCCCTCACTAGGAGAAGTTTCGAAAATAACATCCTTCTAATGAGATCTATCGAAAATCAAACTTTCGAATTCGTGGTAAAATGGCGTCAGCATACCCCTTGACCCTGGGTTATGGGTCACGTACTGGATACAGAATAAGCCTTCACTTCTAGCTAGATAGTCCACTTTGCCTGTCGACGAACGGTATCTTAAACGTTTCGTCAACTTTGGACAGCGTGGAGGGCTCTTGTGTAGTCATTGGCGGACTTCAAGCGCGAGGTTGGAGGTGGCACTCGTGGTAACAATAGAGAGGTTGGGCTATCCCGTTCCCAACATCGAGATCGGGTTAGCATATCACCTTCTATGCCGTTCCCGATCTCGATGTTGGAACATCATATTCCAAGGTTGGGCTAGGCCGTCGAGATAAGTATTTGTCAATAGATGTCTAAAATGTAGTTGTTGAATTTGTCAATAGATGTCGCCATCGTATTTACATTTACAGCATACGCTACGCCGTTTGATACTTACGGGATACAGCTAGTTTATCTCGGGTATTGAGATCGCCGCAGAGTCGAGCTATGTGTGAAACGATGACGTCAACACATTCTATGGTGACGTCATCGTCGCCTATCCCGATCTCGATGTCGGAAACGGGATAGCCCAATCTGTCTACTAACAAATGCATGTACACCCCACTCTCAACACAGGACGGAATGTTAATGTGGTTTTAACCCACATAAATTTGGAATTTATTCATCACTTCTTCTGCCATATTGCTACGAAGTCGGGAAAACCACCGCCTAATCACAAGTCACTGGCAACTTTCTCACATGCCCCGGATGGGTTAACAAAAATGAATCACGTGGGAAGTGCAAATGTGGTATGCAATTACATTTATCGTCACTGTATCTACTATATTGTATGGTGAGGATACCGGATTACCTGGCGAAATTCATCGCCTATCTCAAGTCACATGCCACGGTTCGTGTTCGACCCTGTGTAGTGGTGAGAGACAGTGAGCTGTAAAATTGCAAAGCCCTAGACCACTCGGCTATCGGGGCATGCCCCACACACGTGGTCTGACACTTTCAGAAATTCGCGAAAAAGTGTGTGAAGCTTTAAACTATTTGAAGATTTTATAAAAATTACAATGGAAATCAAAACTAAACTCAGTATTGTTTTTAAGATATCTTCGTGAAGAGAAGATAATTTCTTCCCGATTCTGGGTTTCTATCTTGTCGCAATATGATCTAAGCTGTTGAAAGCGACGTAAAACCCATCTCTTCCTTCCTTCCTTCGAAGGGTTGAATGGAGTCACAGCGACATTAGAACAGGAAGTCCTATAAGAGTTTTAATGAAGCAATGAATGTGAAACCATACACGTACCCCCTTCTAGCGGTAACATGAAAAGGGGGGATTAAAGGTGTAATTCTGCATTAGCATGATGTTATAAACTGACTGACTCGCTCGTACATGTACTTAGGGTAGAATGGGGGTGTGGCACACGTCTGTGAAAAGGTCCTAACTATGAGTGAGAGTACATATCCTTTCAAAGTTCCTTTTTTCGTGAACATGAACTACTAATCGGGGCACCCCAGATTGAATTGGAAGATATACTTACCTTATTGAATTGGGTCTAAATAACATATTCTAAAAACCATTGTCGTGATGGGTGGGAACAAAAGGAGTCACACATCTATGTTTAGATACCTTGAGAAACAATGATTCTTTAAACAGAGTTAAGTGGAAGTATCTCTTCAAATAGAATGCCTACATTCGTCAATATGAGACATTTTCATTTCAGCATATTGCTGTTTAAAACTGAATGGTTACAAGAACACTTTTGGTTCTGTGTAGACTAACATATCAGTAGATGGATTTTCTTTACTTCGTTTGCTGAGCATATGTGTATCTGTTATGAACAGTTCAATAATTATATAAATTCATGACCAACCTTACGTTACAAAGACATAAACACAGGAAAACATGAACAATAGCATCAGGAAACAAAGAGTAATAACACTAACTACACTTATTTTCAATTGCCCTAATCATAAATGTAGAAAAGATGGGATAGCAGAACTTACTATCCCCCGTTTTTCATCGGATTCTCGGGGTTCCTCCGCTACATACAACTGACTAGTCACGACTTGGCATCAATTGTATTGTATTGTATTGTATTGTGTATTTATTGACGGTATCGCGAGATACCAAAGTAGAATCAATATGGCAGAAAAGTTACGATAATCGAAATTCCTTTTTTATCCTTTTTTATACAATTATATCCATTTTTGATTTGATTTTGATATGTTTTCTTTGATTAATTACCAGTATGTTCAATTTCCTCAATCATAAATTACTGAGTAAAAAAGGAAAACCCATAACTTAAACGATTCTAAAGTGTAAAATGTACATCAAATGAGCCTAGGCATGATCGATGCTGTACACGTGTTGTTGGCCAGATATGCCACATGTAGAGTGGTCAGTTGGAGTGGTCATCGAGTGGTCAGTAACGTAAGAGTAGAGGTTGTGCGTGACAATCACGGTCGTTAATTCACGTCACATTCTGACCACTCGAAGGACCGATGGAATTCGTCAACAAGGAAGGCTTTAAATAGTCCTGCCAAGGCGGCCAATCCATACTTAACTGTCAATTCTAAAGTGTTTTCTTGTTCGTTAATTCCATTTTATCCTGTTTTACTATGGAATTATATTCATTTTTGATCGGTTTCGATGTTTTCCTTTTTTATTTATCTGCATATTTTGTTTCTTAAGTGTAAATTAAGTGTAATTGTATATATGATGTTGAAGAATCATTTGATAAAAGATTGAACCACCGTATATATATATATATATATATATATATACATGTATATATATATATATATATATATATATATATATATATATATATATATATATATATATATATATATATATATATATATATATATATATATATATATTATATATATATATATATATATATATATATATATATATATATATATATATATATATATATATATATATATATATATATATATATATATATATATAGATAGATAGATAGATAGATAGATAGATAGATAGATAGATAGATAGATAGAGAGAGAGAGAGAGAGAGAGAGAGAGAGAGAGAGAGAGAGAGAGAGAGAGAGAGAGAGAGAGAGAGCTCTCAATACTCACTCACCAAAGGCTGATGCTACTTACGTATCCAAACTCCTATTTAATATCTACCTATTCACACCTATTGACTCAATACCTCCAAGCAAAGACCGATGAACTACTAACCATTGCTCCGATTCTATATTGTACATGGACGCTTAAACCTATGCATTAACGCAAAGCCTATGCTCATAGCCAGCACTGCGGACACCCTGTTCTTAGAGGGTTCAAGTGCCCTCAAGTAGGGTCGTCTGAGCAGGGGTACAGCATGTGGCGATGGGACGAGAGGTGTATGAGTTTGGGGGAGAAGGAGGGGGGAGGATGAGGCGCCAGGAAGAGCAGAAATCCTGTGAATGTCTTGACTAATTAGCCAACGACTTAAGATGCTGTAACATCTCCCTCGTCTTTCCTCGCGGTCATTAGATCGAGCCTCGTCATCCCGTGTCATCCTAATTAACAGGCACGAGGGGAAGAGACTCCACTTTCACACTGATGGCCGTGTGGTCTTAGGCGTTGCCACTGACTGTGAGCTGTCTCTCACCACCCTCTGTCCACGTTCCAATCCCATCCGGGGTGTATGTATATGAGAAAGTTGCCAGTGACTTGGGGTTAGGCGGTGGTTTTCACCGGGCAGAGAAAGTGACGAAAAACGAAATTCCAGATTTTGCTTTCACAACGTCGCCCCTCACAGGAGCGGGTTTCGAGTCTCCGAGGGTTGGCCTGACCGCTATAAAAATGTCTTTCTTCCCGTGTCCGTGTGATATGCCCTAAGCTTTTGAAAATGCCGTGAATACTACTCCTCACTCCTCACTCCCTTATATGTATGTAAGTACGTATGCATGTGTGCATGTATGTGTTTGTATAAGTATGTGTATGTGGGTGAGAGTGTGTGCGTACGTATGAATGTGTGTATGTATGAATGTATGTCGAGTTATTTATATGTACGCAATGCGTTGAATCACTTGGCCATAGAGGCAAACCGGAAGCAATGATAGTAAAATGAGCGCAGTGGTACGAAATGCATGCCCTGATGTTTATGTAACATTTCACAAATCTCAACATCCTATTACCAGCCTTTACGCATTATCTACAAGGCAATTACGACATGTAAGACAACTAGCAAATTGTGAAATGAAACGGAAGGAGATTTCGGATGTCGTCACGTTTCAGTTTTTGAGCAAGATATCGTGAGTGGTCAGATACCAATGGTTAAGAAAAAGCTATCTTCACAAAGTGTATTGATTAGGCATCCGAGGAGCACGTTATATCTACTAACATAGGCGATGGTTCTATGATTTTTACCTGGTCCTGTTCCAATAGCAAATACGCTCAACCCTTGCAATGACAAGTACATGCCAGGGCCTGCCCTAATGGCCGTGTGGTCTAAGGCGTTGCTACTGACGACTAGCCGTCTCCCACCACTGCCTCAGGGTTCGAATCCTGACCGGGGCAAGTATGAAAGTTGCCAGTGACTTGTGAGGCGGCGGTTTTCGCCGGGTATTCCGGTTTCCTCGACGAGTTACAACTGAAATGAACATTTTCCAAGAATGGGGGAGACTACCCGTTTCTGCCATAATTTTCGCATTTAAAGACACTGAAACATTTAAAGACACTGACACATTTAAAGACACTGACACACTTAAAGACACTGACACATTTAAAGACACTGCCACATTTAAAGAAACATTTATAGATATTGTCACATTTAAAGACATTGCCACATTTAAAGACACTGTCACATTTAAAGACATTGTCACATTTAAAGACACTGCCACATTTAAAGGCACTGCAAAGACCACCAGTTCTCGCGTCAAGGGTCGTGTATTCGGCGAGACGCCGGCTTAAGTTGCAGAACGACAAGAGTCTATCATCTTACGGGAAGGATGGAAGGGGATCGTATGTATAATGGGACCACACGCAACAATTGGCTGTCTTTGTTTAAACACTGACATGTCGTCTACATAACGTAGTTTTACCGTGAGAACGAAATTTAAACTTAGAATTTGCTAAATTTGAATATTTAGGACTTACTAGTAATGAAGCCATCCAGCACAGACTATATGATGCAAAAGATCTAAGCCAGCAGGCTGTCTGTCCGTCATATGGACACCTTAAGCCTCGAAAAGCACAAACAACACGTAGGACACAAACATATTTGCACTTATGATTTTTTGGAAATTCCTAAATCTAGAAACTTTAAGAATCCGCTTTGAGATAAATTTCCATTATCAAGCTTATATAAAAAAATCTTCACTTTCTTTAATGTACTTTTTGGTTACGTTGTTTCAAAGGAAAGATATGCCGATGTTGTTTTATATTTTTTGAAACATGTTCGGTTGTTGTTCATCATAACATATACAATGTAAGAACGATATTGCAGCAGATTAATTATACCATAACCACAGTGGTATCATGCGTAATGCTTATGTTTCTTAAATGAGGATATATTGTACGACCTTAAAAATACAGCAACTAAAATTATCTGAAATGTTCATTTTGGACGGCCAGTTTCAAGACTCTGAGCTCATACCTCGTATGAACGCCATATAATAACCTCGTGAAAAGACCTAATCCTCCCCCTCGAGTCGAGTCCTGCTTCCCAAGTGGTAGCGTCTTGAAGGAGCCTGCTTTTCTCAAGACAAATTGAGATGTATAGGCGCAGTAGACTCTTTCAAGTTGTTCTTGTTGATTGGCACTATAAATGGCACCGCTCTGAGGTCTGAGTGCTGTGGCCTTCGACCCCC
This sequence comes from Maea johnstoni, assembly GCA_963942565.1. Lineage (NCBI taxonomy): Eukaryota > Metazoa > Annelida > Polychaeta > Spionida > Magelonidae > Maea > Maea johnstoni. Next base: position 13,978,178 of record OZ012693.1, on the reverse strand, counting down.
CGCAACTACCCCCCCCCCCCCCCCTCCCCTCTTTCCCTCTGTCTCTGTCGTTGTCGTCGTCATCAAACAACTGTTGGTGGAAAGCGACGATACCTTATTAATTGCAATAATGCTGATGGGGTATAGGGAAATCGCACCGCCCTTTATTCGGGTGCTGAGGAATTTCATTAACCGACTTTTCCTTGAGTACAATGTAGAATACACCACACGTGTTCACCTTTATTTAAAGATTTATATGTCATTTTGATCTCATTTCAACATTATCTGACGCATGCTATGGGGTCAAGAGCGGGAGTTTTTTGCCGGGCACTTGAATTTCCAACACCGGTTACAACTGTCTAATAACGACTTAGCCACAGTGGTGCAAAGAAAATCACGATATATAGGATTCCAATGTGAAAATGGAATATATATATATATATATATATATATATATATATATATATATATATATATATATATATATATATATATATATATATATATATATATATATACATATATATACTGTATGTCCAAATATCCAAACCCTGCAATGAGATTTCAACGGAAAATCAAATCAGGATCTAGCGGCTGGCATCCTTGCCTGTTACCACCAAGCTCCAGTGAGCTATACCCACCTTGCTCACTGAGCTGAGTATAGTGATGACATTTCTCAGACTCTTCCCCAGAAACACTTGTGAATCCGCCCCTGACCTTTGCCACTGGGAGCACAAACCGTGATCCCGCTGTCGAGAAAAAACACGGCTCTTGAGGAAGACCAGATGCAGGTTTTGGTTGAACCAAAACAGGTACTGGGCACATGGAAATTCCAATTTAGTCAAGGGTATCATTCAATGTACACTCTGAATTAACATTTGAACAAGGGAGAAACGATTAAAGTTTTATGTGTCTTGACTATTTGTATACATGTATGTATTATTTCATATCTGAAAATGGTATGGTCAATATGGAATGCAATACAACACGATAAGTGAAAGACTCCTGTTTTATATAACCAACAGCAGCTACTAGGAAACGTGCATTTTGCTAGGTAACGTTGGAGAAACTATCAATATTCTACAGATTTTGATAATAAAACGAGTTGTATTTTGGTAGGACGAGAACACGGGCTTGGCACTGAAACTGGCAGTTAACAGCAATATACACCCTTTTAACTCAAATTTAAGTATAGCCCGGCGATTTTATAGACATGCTTTTGTAATTGTAAGTTTAGAGTTAATAAACATACACATACATTTCAACATGGAGACTATTGAGAGACTGTTAAGTTCTGTATGTCTTGATAAGAAAGTGACGTATGCGTTTGGTCGAGCAAAAACAAGTCCCAGACATTTGGGAATAGCAGAAAAGACAGGCTGGGAATTCTGGGCTCTGTGGATTAACAGTTCACCATTGGAGGAACTATTAAAGTTCTAATTCATAGAACTTGATAAGAAAACGATTTATGTTTTTGATGAACAAAAGTTACAGGTTTATTCCGATATTGGCAATGTACACCTTTCGAACTCACATTTGACATGGTAGAGACAATTCAAGTTATAAATGTTTACATTAAAGACAGTGTGTAAAGGCTACATTCTGTGAATTAAAAAGATTTTGTGGATTTTTAAAGAAATAATCGAACGTAATGATAAGAGTACGTATATGCTGATCGAACAAAACAGGTACTAGATGTTGGAGAATTGCACCAAATGCTAGATGAATTTGTGAAGATGTGAGTAACTAAGTAAGTTCTCCAGGCCAGGAAAAGAAAGGAAATTTGTTCTATTGAACAATAATGGGTGCTAGAAATTGACGAATTGCGTTAAAGACGGCCAGAAATCTGTACTTTGTCAATTTACATTTTCCTCATTGCAGAAATTCCCAAGGGATAATGAGGTCGTGTTAAGAAAGAGGTCTATGTGTTCAGTTGAACATATAGGAACTAGGGATAGGAGGATTTTTCAGATTTCAGAACAGACACGCACAAATGTCTTTGTGAGATGCTCACATTTCATCAGATGGATAAATGCTAAGCCTAGTGGTTTCAGATTTGCCAAGCGAAGATAAGTTCCCTAAGTCGTGATAGGGGACAGGCAGCTATCTAGCCAGAACAGAACGAAGAATTGCCATTTGAAATTTCCATTATCTTCATTTTTCCTGCCATGGAGTGAATAAATCGTGACTAGCCAGCTGTTAATGGTTGGCGAGAGTACCCGTGAAAACCACCGCCTAACACCAAGTCACTGGCAACATAACCAGAGCCGAATACTGTAAATAGGTTCTTATAGATGCCTTGGTTAGAGAGATGCCATCAATAGATACATATATATATATATATATATATATATATATATATATATATATATATATATATATATATATATATATATATATATATATATATATATATATATATATATATATATATGTGTGTGTGTATATATATATATATATATATATATATATATATATATATATATATATATATATATATATATATGTATATATATATATATATGTGTGTGTGTATATATATATATATATATATATATATATATATATATATATATATATATATATATATATATATATATATATATATATAGTTTAAATAGGACGAAGGTCACATGTCACTCGCCACAACATGCCCTGTCCTGTGCTACAAGTGCAGTTCCCTGAAGAAGAAATTCCAGTTTCTCACTCTCCATCGAACGAAAATAACCCCATGCTCGGTTAGCCAGTGGTGAGCCTGACTACACACAGCGGCACGATGAAGAAGTTGATCATGTCTTAATTGATATCACATTCTCTGTAAGCACGCCCCAGGGGCGTTTCCGTGTGAGATCCAAGCTATACACCCAGCTCACCACTCTATCAGGCTCGTGCGGAACATTCATCTGCCATGAAAGGCAAGTTTTTGGTGACTTGTGTTGGTCAGGGCTTTTTCTTATAGTAGCTTGTATCCTTTACTATATGAAGACTCTGAGTATCCCATCCGGACTTCTCTGTAATCCAGTATGCTATCAATAACTTTGTAGTTTGTGAATCTATATGAAGACACACTACAGTTACTCTGGTTGGTTGGTAGTTTTCCCCGGTCAAAATGGTTTACTCTTTTAATCTCTGCGATTCAGCCTAGAATTAGAATTAAAAATATCCAATTTCAAGTTTAAATATTTTGCGTGTTAGTTTCAATTGTAAATAATCTACACATAGTACATGTGGTAAACAGTATTTCAGTGGTTATCTAGTAGAAAGGCTAATCATATTTTAATGCCCTATAATTTGAAACCATTGTAGCTACGCTTTGAAACACTAGAAAACGTGTGAAAATATTCCAGTAGCGAATCAAGTATTCCAAACAAACTCTCCCTCGATCCTTGTATGCCGTGATTGATCTAAACTCAACTATCTATTAGCTTAGATGTCTCTGTTACTAATCTCGCTAATTACCGAACAGATGGGGTGTTAATGAGCGCACGTCACATTACCAGCAACAACTGAGGGCGGTACCCTCAGAATCCTGCTCGCATGTCCAGGGGCTAATCTGCTACAGGGTCCCGCCAGACCCCGGGACACTGGACCTCGGTCATCTGGTCAAGAATAGCCAGGACACTGTTGGTGACTAGTGGACACAGGACCGTGAAATTATCTGTGCAGTTCAGGACTGTTTTGGCACTATTTCTGTGGGATGTGTGCCCTAAGCTTACATATTTAGCAGGGTGTCATGTACATGTGTGTTTACTAGTATATATATATATATATATATATATATATATATATATATATATATATATATATATATATATATATATATATATATATATATAATTATATATATATATATATATATATATATATATATATATATATATATATATATACTAGTATATATATATATATATATATATTTTTTTTCATCAAATATGTTTCCTGAATTTGCTGAAGTATATGTCTCGTGCTGCAAGAACAAAATTAACAATGATTGACTTGTGCCCTATTTCAAAAAAGTTATTATATGCAAAAATGGGCTACTTTTTGATGAACCATGTGGCATCACAGTAACGTTTCATTATAAAAAAATACCTAAAAGCACAGGGGCTTGGATTGTTGAGTGGCCACTCGCGAGTCTAAGGCTTTGGTATCTATGAAATAGAGCAAGGGGGGAAACGTATTAGGTGCCCCAACAGCTATGTTGTCAAGCTCCCCCAATAGAAAAATACTGAAACTCAAAACCTATCAAGTGTCCTCCCAACATACTTCAGACTCAGCTCATCCAAGGTTTTAATCCAATTAGTCTCTTTTGAGGTGAATAAAACCAAGTTAAATAGGAAGTGTCAAGTAAGCTGTTGAGGTTCTACAAGTCTCATAAGAAACAGCAGACATCTTTAAATATAAGTCACATGACCTCTATGGACCAATCAGTGTAACTGGTTTGAATCTTTCTGAAAACCTCAAAGGCTTTTTTTTGTTTGAAGCCTATTTTTACCTGTTTTAGGAAGAATACGTAATAAAGATTTATGGGATTTACATGCCTATCTGAAGTAAGTGCACAATGCAACCATTTGAAGATGAAAAATTCACGAAGCAAATAAAATGATGAGCTAGAGTGCACTGAGAACCGCATCACTGATGAACATGGTTTCCCCCCTTGTCTATATTACCAGTAAGGGCTGTGACTACATACAAGTGGCACTCAACAATACAAGCCCCTGTGCCTAAAAGTATCTTTTACTGATCAAAGCGAAATGCACATTTTATCTGTCTCGCGTGTTATTGGATAAGATTTTCTATCAATTTATTTGTTTCTGGGGTGGGTAAAGAGTGGTCGACTGGTAGGAAATAATTGAATAATAGCCACAGATCCTTAGATACAGTTTGTAATACAGTATATACGTGAAAGACCTTAATTAAAAACGAGTTATCGAAATGCATTACTAGAGTCAAGTATACCTTATCGTAGTCGTTATTTCTTTTCGAATTTTCCCTGTTGATACCAGCATTTACATTATAATTCTATACAGCCATGCCGAATTCGATGGTCGGTTGTACACATACATACTTTGAATGACCTGTATATGCAGTATCCACTTTTAGACCCGTGTGTCGTGCAGTCATACGCACGGCCATGTACATGTATACATATCCGCTGCTTGTTTGTGCCTGTTCATCGCGGCATCTCGATTTATCTCCTAGATTATCAATAGCTATGTCTCGTGTCTTCTGAAATGTGTGAAAGTTTACATAAGGGCGAGTGCTGTCCCGAAAAGTCGTGGGAACCAATATCTGTAAATTCTTGGTCGCCACACTTCGACTCCTAACAATCACTGCATAACGACCCTTAGTTAAATATTGCTGCTAAATGGTACACATCGTGACATCTTTATGGTCAGTTGATGGCCAGAGTAAACATACTGACCACTCCCTGATATAGACAACTGGTGCGACTGCATTGCTGGAGAATTTCATCGTCGCCACTTTGAGATCTTCTAAAATAAATAGATTGACATTGATGGCATATCTGTCCTTCCTTTATGTGTCTCTCGATGTCTTAAGGAAACATAAAACTAATGGGAAGTATTGTGGGGTACGGTAAAGATGGCACCACTGAGGTGATAAATGAGAACCGGATATTACTCCTTGCAGTAGCGGGATACTGTGAGCAGCAATTGTGCAATGCGTAAGACTGCTCAGTCATTAAGGCAGCCCACGAAAAAAAGTGAAAACTTATGAAAACATTGGCCTATTATTTTGGTCAATGTTTTACTGTGAGCAGCAATTGTGCAATGCGTAAGGCTGCTCAGTCATTGAGACAGCCCACGAAAGAAAAGTGAAAACTTACGAAAACATTGGCCTATTTTGTTTAATTTTCTATTTTGTGCAGCAATTGTGCAATGCTCAGTCAATGAGGCAGCCCCGATAAAAAAAAAACGTGAAAACTTATGAAAACATTGGCCTAATATTTTGGTCAATGTTTCACTGTGTGCAGCAGTTGTGCAATGCGCAAGGCTGCTCAGCCATGGAGGCAGTCGTAAAAACATGTGAAAACGCTGGCATATGTTGGTTAACGTTTTACTGTGAACAACAATTGTTCAATGCATTAGGCTGCTCAGCCGTGGAGGCAGCCCCGATAAAAAAACGTGAAAACTTGTGAAAACGTTGACCTATTTCGGTTAATGTTTTATTGCTCCAAGCTAATATATTTGGACTTTGTTGTCATTTCTGTATATAAAGCATATGAATCGTTGATTATTTATCAGATAGGGATGGCCCGTTGGTAGTTGTTCTATATCATGCGCAATGCTGTATTCCACGCTAGCCGGACAGAAAAAAAAGAAAATGTGCCGAATATTTCCATAATCTCTGCTATGGAGTGCCAAAGATAAATCCTGAAATCAGGAAGAGCGGTTTCGCGTTTCCCATCGTTTAATCATAGCTTTATCCTAGACATTCGTAGACTTTCCCAGCAACTGTTAACGTATGGTATATTATATGGTTTTTTAGTGTCAGTCTTGTTTAACTACGTATAACCAGGATACAAATAGTTGTGTACGAAATATCATGTTGAGTATGGTATCATCATCAGCATAGCATATAGATAGGGCTGCGATTGTCTATTATCAGAATACGACTACCATGTCCAAAATGCTCCACCTAACCATACGATACACCTGGTTTTGGTAAAATCAAATCCTCTACTAACAGCGCCACTTAAGGACTATGCAAGAGACCTTTCTGTTTCTAAGGCAAAACATCTATTAAGACTATCATCTTAGCTGCTCTGGTGCAGTGATGTGTATCTGACAGATAAAGATTGCAGATTCTGTTTTATCTTTAAGGCGTTATTCCTGACATTCTGTAAGTGGTGTTGAGGTATTCGTAAAGTAGGTCATAGGTTATGACCTACATTCATGATTCTTTCCTTCTCAAATGGTGGACAAACTCGGATTCGCCTATCCCGGAGATTTGCCTCACTTAGGCGAAAGTTTATGTCCCAATGCCCTTTAATTTCTCGTGATGTGCATATATGAAATAGCTGAACTAGCGCATGTTGTCAATGACATGGGTATGAGCGGTGACCAAAAACGTGATGAAAAACGAAAATCCAGGTCTAAATCCAAATCCCTCTCGCTACAGTGCCAACACTTAATTATTGCACTAAATTCCTGGCCAGCCCGGGCATATTACACGACCAAACGCCCAACTGCCATCCTGTTTACTGGGCATCGATGTATGGATGACCTTACGACTGAACGTAGCTTTGATTCACAAGCTACGTGGGTCATTGATGTGCTTGGCTTGTTGTTTGACATGTTATACATGGGTGAATGTATAACCAGGCAATGGCAGGTCCACTGGTGCAGGAATTAAATGTATGTACTTTAGGGCGGTTTGGGTTTAGTTAGAATGACTATGATGATGCACCTGTTATTGTTCGAGATGTTTGTTGTTTTGCTGTGTGTTTCCTGTGACTGGTTTATAGATGTATGTGAAGCCCTGAGTCTCTCCGCTATCTCCACCCGTCATCACCAATGCCTTCACAGACTCCAGGAAGGCCGTTCACCCGCTTCCATGGCGGCAATGCCCTGAGTGGGCCTTAATGCAATTCATCACCTTTCCTGCAAAAACCTTCCTGGTTAAACGGAGAGTCCGTTCAGCATGGTGAATGCCTCCATTGCAGAGCA